>CM064865.1:7166881-7766881 GCA_032719365.1 Prinsepia uniflora | reverse complement strand
GAGTGAGTAGGTTTCCGAAGTGGTCGGATTTTGTCAACATTAACCGTGTGGTTGTTGGATTGGCTTCCTTATGAAGTCAACCGAGTATAATGAACGGGTAACCGATAGGTTCGGTTTTGGTGTGTCCGAGTGGACGTGAACGAGATTTCGGGTTTTGGAATCGAATTTCTGGGTGACGATTCAGGATTCGATTTTAGAACTTGAAAGTGGAATACTGGATTTGGGTGCGGAATGATTATTCCAAATGCTAGCTTACGGAATAATGATTTCGGATTCGGATTTGGACATGAATTAAAAAAAATATGATATGATGTCTGGGTTTGGATTCGGGATTTCTTACGAAATTGCGGATTCGGATTTGGAATTGGAACTAGATGATGGGTGGAGTTTCGATTTGTCTCTTGCTGGTTTGGGCAAATGGATTCCATTATTGGAACGTGTTTGGCTATGACCTAGGTGGTTGTGGTCTTGTCAATGGATAGATGTATGTACCTTGTACATGATTTGGGGTACGATACTTTGCAGACTTGTGGTGTCGGGTGACGGTATCCGGGTTATACCAGTGGTACGTTGGTGAACGTGTTAGTAGTCGGCTTAATCCTGATACCATTGGTTTTTGGTTGTGAACGTGAACTAGACATTGAACACGATGCACTGGACTGAGTGATTCTGATGATTTCAGTGATTGTTTGAGCAGTTGCTCTTAGCCATGGTTGGCTAGTATAACTCTAGTGTTGAGTTGTGTGATCACTGCTAGGCTGGTGTTCAATGTAACGACCCGTCCCAAATTCCTAGATTAGATTAGTGACTAATCACGATTAATGAGGTTAAACGGTGATTAGTAGAGCGAAATCGGACGAACGGTGCGAAATGACCGTTTTGCCCCTGGTGGTGGCAAAACGTTGACTTTTTAATCGGGCGGTCAAATGGACTTTGACCGATGACCGTGACGTAGTTCGTGACGTCACGAGTTCATAGACGGGTGGCACGTTCAATTCCGACGTTCGGGGAGGAAGTTATGACGTTCGGAAGTTTAGGGGCATTTTGGTAATTTTGGTTAAAAGGGGAAAATAGTTGACTTTTTGATCAAGAGGTCCGATGGCCGAGGGCCGAAGACCGTTACGTAGATAAGGACGATACGAATCCATAGACAGGCGGCACGTCGAATTCGGACGTTCGACGGCGAAGTTACGGTTCACGGAAGTTCGAGTGCACTATTGCACGAATTACGAAACAAGTTAACTTTTGGACTTTAGTGGGGCCCAGATATTTAAGGGAGGCCTAATGGATGAGTGACAAGTGCCACCCATCCACAGGCCACCTATATTGATTCATGCACCGTGCAAACCATTCCATTTTCTCCATTTCAAACACACACAAAACACAACCCGATCTCGCCCATTTTCCTCCCATCCGTGCAACCCCAAACCCATCCACTCTTCACCCATGACCAGGCAGAGGACCAGGGAGACTGAGGAGGTTGCTGGGCGGCCAGAACCGCCGTCCAAGGCGGCGAGAGGAGGAGGAACCCGTGAGGTTCACGGTTAGTCCATTTTGACCCCTTTTTCCATTTTTGTTGTTATGGTTGGTTTTTAATGGTTTTAATGAGTCCATTAGGTTGCTAGGGACATGTTAGGAAGGTTTAAGGAAGCTTGGGATGGCTGGGCAGCCATGGGTACAGTTTTGGAAACTTGAACCGTTTGGTTCAAAATCGAACCATAGGATTTAGACGTTTTCGGTTGCGTTTAAGGATTGGAATGGATAGAAAACATCAAAATAGGATGAAAGGAACCAAAAAGGAAGAACTAGGATGAAAAATGGGGTGTCTAGGGCTGTGAACCGGTCACGCCGGTCCAGTTGGACCGGCCAAACCAGGTGAACCGGCCATGAACAGTAAAACCGGTCTGCTGGAGGTTAGTGCCGATGAACAGTATTTTCGACTTTCTAGGGGCTCGTGAGGACGCGTGGGCCATAATTTGGGAAAGTGTTCAACACGGGAAATCTTCTATTCGATGTAACGAAGATTTTGGGACTGGTCTCGTGTCAATTGGACATCGTTTCGATAGTTTTCGGGGTGTCGGAAGGTTTAGGGTCGGTTTAAAAATAGTTAAAAGTTCGGAAAAATTACGGGGCTTTGATGGGAGGTTAATTAAGTAGTTATTAACCTTCTATTAAAATTTGGACAGGTTTGGGAGTCCCGGTAATGGTGATCGGCTCGGGGAGCCGAATGGCACGCAAATCGAGGCGGCAGCTCGGACGGTCTGTGAGTGGACCTTGTTTTCTAAATTGGTGCATGCATAAATGTTTATTATATGTTTTAAATACTTGTTTGTGATGCCATGAGTGCATTTGGATGTGCCATGAGTGCATTTGTTTATTATATGTTTATTATAGGCACGTATTTCGAGGTTTCGGCCCTATACGGTGCCTATACGGGGCTGTATGTCTTTATTGGTCTAAATGAAATGGTTTTGGATTTCCAAATGGATTATGAATATGATTTTATGATGTTGATTTGGATGCTTGTGAATTATATGGTTTCACGTATTTCGAGGCGATTTACGTGCTTGCACGTAAATCGAGGTTTTTCGATTTTATACTGATTTTCCGTACTTATGGTTTTGGATATGATTTCATGAAATGATTTTGGATTTGAAAAGGTAACTCTCGGACTTGAGGTCCATTTGATTTACGGAATCGGGCCGGAGGCCCAGTTGGTTTACGATTCGGACTTGAGGTCCAGTTTCTATGTGGATTCGGGCCTAGGGCCCAGTTATGTATTACAAATGGTTTTTATGGTTCATAACGGTTTATGGGAACTGGCATGAACCCTTGAAATGATTTTTACAGGTCATGACGGTTTATGGGAACCGGCATGAACCCATGAAAGGTTTTATGGTTCATGACGGCTTATGGGGGCCGGACATGAATCCTGGAAAAGTTTAAAGAATGATTTCAAAAGGTTTTTCATATTCCATCCTATATATATGATTGTCTCCTCCGGAAAGGGTCGTTGGCCTGGGTGGACCCCGGAGTAGTCACGGAGCACTGACTGAGTGGAGTCGCCCCCCAGTTGGGTTCCTTACTCTCAGGATGGGCATGGTTCGTTACCTCCAGGGAGGGTCATTGATCTACGGACATTGACCTGGGTGGACCCTGGAGAGACTTGGGTTTGAGACCCCGATTAGCACACGTGTAGCTCTATTATACCGTGACAGGTTCTGGATATGAAATATAATGGATAAACATGATTTCAATTGATTTTGGGAAATTGTGTTTATAATGATAAATGGTTTTGGGCTGAGATCCCACATATGTTTACTATGTTATGGTTTTTTGTAAATGGTTTTGGGCAGGAGCCCGTAGAACTTGTATTTATAGAATTTGGGGCTGAGACCCTAATTATGGTTGTTTAAACTTATGTGTTTGGATAAATGGTTTTACTATGCATGCATGCTTTTTAGTGAAGGGTATAAAGGTCTTTTATGGAAATGTTTTTATAAACTCCTTATTTTTGTCCACTCACAGTCTTTCTGTTTTTAATACCCTTCAGGTTGGATACGATGTGGACTGTAGCAGAGACCGAGATATCACATGCCTCCTCCGGATCCTGGCGTACTCTGATAGCCCGGGAGGGCAAAGGTTGGAAATATCCCTTGTCTGACACTTCGTGTGAGACGGGAGCAGGGTCATCCCACGTTAATCCCGGGGGGATTGGGATGGGTCCTGTCATTCAATGTGTTCCAGTTACCCCATCTGATTGAGTGAGTTGGTGGTTAGTGTGACCGCAAGTTGCTTTGCGGCTAGATATTATCATATCGTGACCTTACCAGCATCTGGGATCGCTGAGAGGGTGACAATTGTGGTTACTGCTGTTGGTATTTGTCGCAGGATTGAGTTTGCCCTGCGAGGGGAGATCATGTTGTTGATCTTATGCTACATTGACGGACGTTGTAGTATGATGTGTTGTCACTGATTTGTTAATGATTGGCGCTTTACTAGGGTGGTAAAGCTTGGTGGTGACAGTTTGGCTTGTAGTGTCAGCATGGACTGAAAAGTGAGTTTTGGTGACTCTCTATGAGAGCAGAAGTCAGGGCACATTAGTGATTACGTGGGGCCGTCAAGCTGAAAGAGTCAGCTTAATGGTGACGTTGCCAACTTCTGGTAATCAATTTCACTCGAGGTGGCCGAGTGAAGTCAGTACGACGTGCATCTGTGATGTGACGTCTGAGTGCAGACGAGTTCTGCATTGGCTAGTGGGTGTACAGGTGTACACGTGTTGTGAGGCCCATTTGTTTTCCACGAGGTAGTTGTGGAATACGGATAGTTGGAATTTCGGGGACGAAATTCTTTAAGGAGGGAAGGTTGTAATGACCCGTCCCGAATATCGGGATTGAATATTAATTAATTATGGTTTAGAATGACTAATCGGGGATTAGTTGAGTGAAATCGGACGAACTGTGCAAAATGACCGTTTTACCCCTGGCGTGGGCAAAATGTTGACTTTTAGTTCCGGCGATCAAATGGACTTTGACCGATGACTGTGACGTAGTTCGGGACGTCACGAGTTCATAGACAGGTGGCACGTTCGATTCCGACATTCGAGGAGAAAGTTATGGCGTTCGGAAGTTGAGGGGTATTTTGGTAATTTGGCATATTAGGGGCCAAATGTTGACTTTTTGATCGGGAGGTCCGATGGACGAAGGCCAAGGACCGTTACGTAGGTCTCGTCGATACGAATCCAACGACAGGCGGCGTGCCAAAATCGGAGATTCGACGACGAAGTTATGGTCACGGAATCGGACTCTACTAACCGAACGAACCGGGATTAAAATAATATTTTAATATGAACAGTACCCGGTGACTGTGCACATCCGGATGAGTGACAAGTGTCACCCATCCCTTGTTTCCAGCTCCATGTTTTCCTCCAAACACCATCATTCCTCCTTCATCATTTCTTCCATTTTTCCCCATTTTCCTCTTCTTTGTTTTCTTACCCGTGTGAAGGGGAATCAGAATTGGGAGAATTGAGCTCCCTTTCACAACCAGTTTTGAGGGGAATTTGAGAGCTTTGAGTGATGGATTCAACTGGGTAAACACGAGAGGTTGACAGTGAAGAGGAGACTGGAATTTCGGATTTTGAGTTTTGGGAGGGAAAATCGAATTGGAAAAATTGAGCCGTGAGGATTGGAATTGAAGCTTCATTTAGCTTCCTGAGGTTGTGACGAGTGGAACCAGATCAAAAACGAGAGGAATTGGTGCCGTTTTGGCTCTGAACGGACTTGGTGACAGTAATGGAGTTTGAAGGTCGAGTCGTGATCTTGGAGCGATCAAACGGTGTAATTGATGTGGGGATTATGTTCCTGAGGATCCCACGATGCTTTTGGGTTCATCAATTGGAAGAAACCGGTTGAGATTGACGGAACTCCATGGTTGCACAGTGATGGCTGTTCTTCGAAGAATCGAGTTTGAGTCGTGGAGTTAGAGGCTTCGATTGATTCAATTGAGTTGGGGGAAATGTTTACCTGAGTCCCTTGATGCTTCTGGTTGAATCAATTGAGAGAAATCGATTGAAACTAAGGGAATTCGAATGATGAACAGTGGCCGGATGTCCTTCGAATGATCATCTGTGATCGTGAGGTTTGAGGTAAGTTCGATTGTAATTGAGTCCACAGATCTTTAATTGAACTTAATTCGAAGCTGACTGAATGTTCAATTGATGAAAACAGTGTGGAATTGACAGAAAACTAGCCGGGTCTGATCGCGGGTTAAACGACCCGTTTACCAGACAAACGGGTGAGGGAGACAGCACTGTAGCTGGCGCGTGGGTTTCACGCGCAGCCACTCACGGAGCGCGTGAGGGCGCGTCCGGCCTAGTCTCAAGGTGAGGTCAACATGACTTTTGATCCTCTCATTGTAACGAACATTTTGACGATGGTTTCGATGAAATCGGATATTGTTTCGATAATGTTCCGCGTATCCGAAGTTTTGTTTTACGTTAAAAATACGTATTTAAATTCCGAAAAAATTGGGGGAAATTATATGTTGTATTTTGAGATGTTAGTAACCCTCTATAATGATTTTGGACAGGAGTTGTGATTTTCAGATTTTACGGAAAAACGTGTAGCTCGGAAACGGACCGTTTTGGACGGTGTGTGTGAGTGGACTTTGTTTTCTAACCGTGATGCATGCATATATGATTTAAATGCCTTATTATATGATTTTATATGCTTGGGCATGATTTATGTTTCAATCCGGTAATTTCTCGGTTTTATGATTATTATATTATTATTTTGGGCGATTTTCGAGAAATTACGAAATTTGGTAAAAATGATGTTTGGACTTGGTTTATGAGTCCGGGATTGAAATTGATTGAAAATAATGTTTGGACTCGGATTATGAGTCATGGATTGAAAACGATGTGGTGACTCGGGAATGAGTCAAGGGTCAATTTCGTGGATTTACGTGAAAATGGCCACGGAGGTTGCACCACATGGATTTGCGTGATAATGATATTTTGGGCATGAGAACCCAAGAGAATAGTGATTTTGACTTGGATTTGGAGTCACTTGTGAAATTGTAAAATTAATGATTTATTGTGATTTTATGATTATTTTAATCAGTCTTTCGGGCACGTTTTACGAGGAACGTGCAAATGATGTTTTGGGCTAGGCACGGAGTCTAAATGATTTCTAAAATGATGTTTTGACTTAGTTGGTAAGTCAATGATGATTTCCGGATTATTTTGTTGATCTAAAATGTGATTTTAACGGTATATGTGTAAAAGGTATTTTGGGCTTTGAGACCCAGTCGGGAATGATCTTGACTTTGTATGGAGTCATGGTTTGATTGAAATGTTTTGGGATGTAATTCCCGAGATGGTTTTCATGGTGATTGTGATATTCCCAGACGGTCGAAGCTTGGGGGGATTACCCAGACGACCGGAGCTTGGGGGATGTGATTGTAGGATCGGGAGTTGATCCTATGGTAGTCAGCTTCTCGGATGAGACTGAGCCTGGATGTACCACTCGGAGGTGTCTGAGCCTGGGGATGTGTTCGCCCAGAGGTGAGTGAGCCCGAGGGGGTTGAGCCCAGAGGTGTCTGTTCCCGAGAGAGTGACTGGATATTGGCCTACGCGTAGTGCAGCACTTGTGAGTAGTGCAGATGTGATATTTTATGCACTCGTGAGTAGTGCAGTTTGATTGATTGTGCACTTGTGAGTAGTGCAGATGTGATTTGTGATATTTTATGCACTTGTGAGTAGTGCGGATTGATTGGATTGATATATTTCGGGTGCACTGGTGATTAGTGCTGATTGATGTTGTTGTGATGACGTACTGGTATTGAGTACGGGTTTTTGGTCTTTGTGGCCAGTGATTATGTTTTCACATGTGTTGGCCTGTGAGCCGGGATTTGATGTTTATAACATGAACTGATTTGGTGAACATGAGTTTTATGGACCATGGGAAAATATGTTTTGATTCTATCGGTCCACTGTTCATACTTGAATGATTTCATACTATTACTCATGTTTTACGATATGCATGCAAGTTTGTGAAAACTGGAGGGTAAGAATGTATTTTGATAAATGTTTTTATAAGAGGTCCACTCACACCTTTTCTGTTTTGTGACCCTCCAGGCCGTGGTACGACGTTTGGGACTAATCGTGAGGCAATGACAGCAGCAGACATCCGCGCAAACATCCCTTATCTGGCAAGCACTGAAGGGTAGTTTCGGACCTTTAGTTGACTTGTCAGACGGGAGCAGGACCGGGCACGGTTTTTGACGTCCAGTTGGGACGGGTCCTGTCAAGGACACACAAACACACTATGCTTGTTCTCTCTTCTTCGAACACACACACACACACGAACACACACGGCCCAAATAATTGGAATCGTGCTCCCTAGAAGCCTCTAGCCAAACCCCACGTGTCACAATCCTCCCCATTCTCTCACAAAAATCCCACTCTGCCCTGGACACTTGTCCAAATCTGGCTGCACCAAGCCCAAGCAGCCAAAAGACCAAAATGCCCATCTTTGAATCCTTTGCCATTACCGTTCCAGACCCGTAACTCACTCATCTTAGGTCTGATGAACACGTGCTGCCTGTCGTTGAATTCAGGACGAAGAGATCTACCTAACGGTCCTAGGTCAACGTGTCAAAACCTGATCGTACGAAAAGTCAATTTTTCCCCCTATTTTAACCAAATTACGGTAATGCCCTCAACCTTCCGAACATCATAACTTCCTCCTCGGATGTCGGAATCAGGCGTGCCACCTGTCTACGGACTCGTGACGTCCCGAACTACGTCACAGTCATTGGTCAATACCCAATTGACCGCTCGAACTAAAAGTCAACTATTGGCCCAGACTAGTGGCAAAATCGTCATTCTACACCAACGGACCTATCGGTACCAACTAAACACCAATTGACTCACTAATCCATCTTAATCACAGTCTTAACCCTAATTTCCGGGACGGGTCGTTACAGATATGGGAGCACCAGCTAGGGGTGGTTATGTAGTTGTCTAAACAAGAAGGCTCTGTGAGGGAGAGAGACCATCACTTCGAAGCAATTTTAATGGGGAATGGCCAAACTTCCTCAATACAAGAATGGGTAAGGTGAAGCTGGATGTTTCAGTGGTATGCGTGCTTGTTAGCTTCAAATATGTCCAGGTGTCCAACATCTAATTTGGGGCTGGTACTAATCAATTGCTTGGGCCAAAACTTGGGCCACTAGTACTTGATGGATCAATGGGATATTTGGTCAATTATGCAACATTGGTCCTAATAAAATAAAAACATTGGGCCAAATGGAGTGGGCTCAACCGGCAATATACTAAACTTGCTTCTAACAGTTCAAGATGTAGGCTCGGCTTTTTACTAAGATTTGCTAGGGCCAACAAGATGGACATTAGCGTCACGGTTTTGGGCCCCCAAAACAATAACTCACAAGGGCCAATCAAATTGAACTAATCTAACATAAGGTAAAAAATGGCCAGAATAATAAAATAAGGGTAACAAGGTATATTCTTAAATTTCTACTCTAGTTTCGGTACAGGATGTATCATAAGGCAGTCGCCTAGGGTCCCTACTTCAGAGGGGCCCCGAATTTTTTTTACTTAGTTGTTATATAACGTTGATATATTATTATGTTGCCTCCATAAAAATTAGTACATGCTACATGTGAGGATTGGTTGAGGCGCGCCCAGGTCAACAGAGGTCCTCCGTTCAAAATTGGGGTGGTTATTTTTATTTTTATTCTTTTACATAGAATAGTTCAATAATTTACTTACTTCACTAGAAATCAGAATACAACACCTAAGTGAGTTGGTTTGGACGCATTTGAGTTTCCTCTCTTAGAGGCCTTCTGTTCAATGCCCAGTTTAAGTTCCCTAATTTAAGTTGACACCACCCCCCACCACCCCCCCCCCCCCCCCCCCCCCCCCCCCCCCCCCCCTCTCCCCTCTTTTATTTTTCTGAGTTTTTTTCCTATTTTTTATATTGCCTGTTAACTTTCCTTTGTTTATTTCCTTTTTCCCCCCTTTAGTTTTTCTTTCAATTTCCACATTATTTTATTTTGTTATCTATTTTCTTCAATCAACCCAAATAACTTTTCTTATTGTGTTTTCTCAAACAATAACCAAGGTTCTCTATTATATTTAGGCGTTTTTTAAAACCTTATCCCCTTCTAATACTGTTTAATTAAAAAAAATCAAATTAAATTATACTTTCGATCAATAATGTCATATGCAAGATTGAATGGTTTGACTACTTTATCTATTTGGAAAAAAAAAATCAACAGAAAAAACTAAATTATAGAAACTTAATTAACACTTTTGCCTCTTAAAACACAAGACGTACGATAATTAAATGAAATTTCATTATATATATTAAGTACGTTTAATTTTTTTTTTCTACACTAGTCAATTATTAATTAAGGAATTTAAGTAGTTATTTGATTACATTGTTTCGTAATTGTTTATTTTCCTAGTTTTAATTTTTGTGAATTTTGATATAAAAATATATTTTTTTAATTATTATATATATGTATGTATATATATACATGAACTCTTTAAGGGTTGAATAATGTATGCGCCCCAATTTGAATGTTCATCTTTGGGCCCCTAACATCTCAAGGTCGTCGTGGGTTTCTATTTACGCTTGGATGGTAATCAAGATTTTATAGTATGAAATATGTTTGATGATATTTTTTCAACAAATGTGGGTCATAAATTTTTTTTTAATATATTTTTCTTTTTATAATTTTGTAAAATTAGCACAATCAAATATTGTGGAATTATCAAATTGAATAAAATATCATAGTTAGTAGGAGTATCCTATTTTCTTTTATATAAGAATATTGAGGAGGGTTACAAAAATTAAATCAAAAGGATTAGAAGCTTGGGAAGACGATAACACATTTTAAATCAAAATTGGGTGGCTCTACTATGTATCTTTTGAATATGTTTTAAATAATATCTCTTCTATCCAAAAAATAATAATTAAAAAAAAGTAAGAAAAAAGTAAAAAACTTATTAAAGTGAATGTGTTAGAAGAAAATTTAGGGTTCTGCTACTATCGCAAGCTTTACACAATAAATCGGAACATATAGCTATCCCTTCAACACAATAACAAAACATAGGTCATTAGAAGTAATTTTGAATAAACGTGTTAGAAGACATTCTGAAAAGAAAAAAATGAACAAAACAAAATGAAAAGCAAAATACAAAATGAAAAACAAGAAAATAATTAAAAAGAAAAAAGAAATGTTAATTTGTTATGGATACTCACTACTCTATAGATACGGTATCGGTAAACCCTAAAAAAAATTGAAGATAGGTATAAATGGGTAGAATACCCATTGATACCCATGTTAAGTAAGAATCTACTCATGCCTCTAAATTATCCATTTGACGATCCCTGGACACTGCTAAGTTAATAAGCTTTAGCTATAACACCTCTAAGTTAAAAAGGTGATAAATAAAAAAATTGAAAGGTTACAAAGGTTACAAAGAATATAAAAGATAGATCATAGAAGAGATATTACTATCGCGCAAAGTTAACTCTACAATTAAAATTCATTTAAATTTAAAATGTGACGCAATTAGAGGACAATGATCGCTTTTGAACGTGACAAATGAAAATTAATTAGGAGTATATGACATAATTATCATGATGTTTGACATATTTTTTCGCAATCATTCGCCCTAAATATCATTATATTAATTAAACAAACGTAAAAGGAGATCATCACACTCTACCAAGAGCTTTTTCCAGGTTTCAACTTTCAATTTCGGCCACATAATTTTTTATACAACAATGTTGGGGAGATTTATTATATTATATACACATCTCGCTATCTAGCGATGAGCCTATGAGAATCCAACATGAATTTTTTTAATCATATCATATAAAAACTACTATTGAATTGTAATTATAATGACAAATTTTAGCTACGAACATACATTATCGAGAGGCAAGTTATTAAGCTAGTTGTGCAAATAGAGGAGAGCAGATATGGACCACGCACATCAATTATAAGGATTTAAATACAATTAAACACTTTGCTTTTTTTTTTAGGATGAATATGAATGATATTTTCTTTTTTATAAAATAAAGCAATAACTAAAAAGATAGATCGTTAGAGTTTCAATTTCCGGTTATATGCAATGGAAACAAAGAATCTGGGAAAACCGCTAACCCTCGGAGTATCATAATAATTATTTAAACAATGAAGTAATTGACCATTTAATTCTTCAAAATACTTTTAACTTCAAATTTGAAAAATATTTATTATCTAATATTAAAATATTATATTAATCATTTATAGTTTATGGTTTAGTTCTTAAATTTTGTGCCCAAAATTTAAGAATTAAACTCTAAACCTAGAGTACAACATAAGTTTTTCCACCACGATCCCTACCTGAACACCTTCAACTTTCCACTTTAAAATTTTCTATACTATATCGCTAAACCTCATATAATACAAATTTTATTATTTACTTTAAATAAAATAAATTATATGAGTATATTATACATATGTGTGTTGCTTTAGTAGCATGTCGGCAACACTGCTGCATATATACATATAAATTGCATGGTCTTACTGCTGTTCATATAAATGACATGTTCTTGCTAATTCTTACGGGGCAGCATGGCGCGCAAATCACTACAAGAAAATTGGCTATTGGACACACAGGTCTTTAAGTTACAAATATTTTTTTTTTGTATCTTTTAATAATTATTAAATACAAATATTTTATATTTGTTTCTACTTTAAAGTGGATACAATTTTTTGTGTCCAATACATTTATTAATAAGCACCGATCATCTATTAGACACCGAAGCGTGTGTACAATATATGTGCAGGTCACTACAAAATCAACTTCCAGCAATAAAAGATAAAAAGTACATTATTTGTTACCAACTTACCATGATAAAATTATCACTTTTTTAAGGATAATTACAATAAAAAAAGTTTGTCTATATATTTATATATAGTTTTGTTTTAAGATCAGTTCTTTGCATATTAGGTATGGAAAATTTGGTTTGATTCTAATAAAGAACAAAGCCAATATCCAATAATTACAAAATAATTATCTCTTATTTCTTATCCTTGTATAGAAAATGTTTAGTTTTAACCTTTAAGATCATGAGTTACTATACGGAATCCGTGTGAATCTTATATGAGCAAGGCGTGTATAAATGAGAAGGCAATTTGAGTACCGTAGATAACATTCCTCCATTGTAATACTAATAATAATTAGGCAATTAAGTTCAATTTAACAACACCACATCTATTGAGGCTAGAACATTCAACTTATTAACACCGGTCCGTACATGATATTATGGTTGAGGAAGTTGCCAACTAACTTGTTTAAACTGACATCTAGCAACTTATTCGAACCAAATTTTTTTTCTTTTAACATTTTATATCAGATATCAGCCACTTTAATCGATAATTAAAATTTTTCTTTAAAAAGGGGACCTTCAGGGCTCATTTGAATATCTCTTCGTCACCAAAATGGCGTCAACCAGCAGCATGAGGATGTCAACAGTTGTACCAGCCACAATGACTGGTGACCAAAACAAGGCCCATGAGCTCACCACCAAGGACTTAGCCATGAAGCTTCATTACATCAAAGGGGTCTACTTCTTCAACAGTGAGGCCGTGGAGGGCCTCACAATATATGACTTGAAGGCGCCTATATTCCAGCTGCTCCAACTCTACTTCACTGCCTCGGGGAGGATTCGGCGGCACCCCGAGACTGGCCGGCCGTTCATCCGGTGTAACGACGGCGGTGTGAGGATTGTGGAAGCTTATTGTGAGGAGAGTGTTGATGAGTGGCTGGCCATGGCCATGGAAGACTCCTCTCTTTTTGATGGCCTTTCTTATGGCCTGCCTCTTGGCCCTGACCTTGGTTTCTCTCCTTTAGTCTTTTTGCAGGTAACACCACCTATATACCTTAATTTTCAAGCAAAATTAGAGTATTAAAACTCACAAGTTTCTTGCAACGTATTACTTTTTAGTTAAATTTTTATATACTACACCAAAAATAAATGTTATTAATGTATTTCTTCCCATAATTTTTTTTTTTAAGGTTTCAAATATATAGTGCTTGCAATTCTTAAATTTCACCGATAATTCTATACGATCGATGTACCCAAAAAAAATTATTGTACTTCTAAGCTTCTTGAAATTGATATACCATTTCTTACTATTTATCAATTGACTTTGTACTAATTAAGAATATATCTTGAAAGTTGCTTGAGCATCATTTTGTGCTTCCCAATAATCAGCTGAACTGAAAAATTCATTGCAGGTGGATGGGGTCGTTTTTTTATGATTAATTTCTTAATTTTACTTAATAAATATTGATAATTTCTTAAAATATCATACACATCCGTTTGATCTATAAATAATCGAAAAATATTTGAATTTTTTTTCTTCATTTATATAATATTAAAATCTTAATAGCTATAAAAAAAATGTTAGTTATGTACGCATATATATAATATATATTATTTACCAAGCAATATATAATTATATATGTCGCAGACGATGCTGAGTATTTTATTTTTCGAATTTTAAATTAAATTGTTACTATATATTGTTCAACTACTACAATTTTATACTCTAAAAAATAAATTCTTAAATTCTATAATTGTATCCCCCTTTAAATTTTCCTCCGATGAGTCGGTGGCTAATTCAATTAGATCGGGTACAGATGGGAGAACGACATGAACCACACTAGTACTGCATTTTCTTGTCACATGCATCCATCATCCTCGATCGTACATAGATTCGATCATTTCAGCTAGCAACATAATTAATACGTTCATAAATATTTCTTTATGTATGTACGTACGTTAATTTGTAGTTTAGTAAAACAATTCTATTAACTAATATTGTGGCAAATATTTCGATCAGTTACTTCCAGTAATATTTGAATCCGTAATTCACAGTTAGCAAAATTCAAAAATTTTTTTTTTTTGTACTTAATTAACTTGGTTACCAAACAAAACTATTCGGGTTAGGTTTTTCACAGCAAAGAATTGAAAAAAATTGTTTAAATTTTATTTCAATCACGCCTTATACGTAGGTAATTAGTCGATCGAAAATCTGAATTATTCACGTTTTTAATTTTTATCTGGTTAATTACTGGCGAGCAGTTCACTTGGTTCAAGTGTGGAGGAATGTCATTAGGGCTCAGCTGGGCCAATGTTCTTGGAGATGCATTTTCTGCATCAGCCTTCATCAACATGTGGGGGAAGATCATGGCAGGTCACGTGCCAGTGAAGTTGCTCCACGTGCCAGACCCTGAAAAATCTCAACTTTCAACTCATCCCATGAAACCGTGTAATAATAGTTGTCTGGAAATGGTGGTTTCGGTTGGCGATTACTGGCTGGCACCAAACAACCATAAGATGAGTACACACACGTTTCATGTCTCTGCCCAGAAACTCGATCATTTGCTCTCAAACCAACCATCAAAATTCTCGGGGTTTGAAATTCTCTCTTCAATAATCTGGAAAGCGTTGTCGAAAACTAAGGAGGATTCGAAGGAGAGAAGAATGGTGACTATTTGTACGAGAAATTCGCACGAGATTAAGGAGTTTGAAATTCCGAGCAATGGCATGGTGTTCAATGTAGTTGAAGCTGATTTTGTGGTTGCGGAAGCTGATGTGGCGGAATTGGCGGAGCTGATTTTGAAAACCAGGGCGGAGGAGGATGGTGGAGCGGTGGCTGCGGGGAGGGAGGAGGGGGAGGAGAATTTGGACTTTATAGCTTATGGAGCAAGACTGACTTTTGTGAATTTGGAAGAGGTGGAGATTTATGGGCTTGAATTGAATGGACAAAAACCGATTTTTGCAAAATATACCATCAATGGGGTTGGAGATGAAGGGGTTGTTTTGGTGCTTCCGGGGCCAAAAGGCGGCCGGTTAGTGACGGCGGTCTTGCCGGAAAATGAGCTAGCACCGCTGAGAAATGAGCTCGAAGGTGATTGGAGTTTGGCTTGAAAATTGTATTGCTAAATTAGCAAAAGAAGAGAAAAAATTAACTTAGGTTCAACTTCAAAAGTGCCAAAATTGAATTCAAGTATCGCTTGAATGTTTGGCTAGAATAATAATGTACATATATTTAAAGATTCTTGAAGTTCGAATATCAGTTGTTTTGATGTTATTAATTTATTTAATGTTATTTCTATTTATCATATAATAAAAGTTCTTAAAATTTAAATTTAATATTAACAAAAAAGAACGATTTCCTAATAATATTTTTTCTGAAAAAAAGGACCGCAATAAAAAATATGTACAAATATATATATAAGAAAAGTAAAAAGATTCCACGATAATGCAAAACAAACTCGACTAAAATTTGAAGAAAATAATTGCATGTGGTTTAAGGTTTTCTCTTTTACAATTTCAAGAAAACAAGCTCGACAATTTAATTTTCGTTGAGAAAACTGTTGTATATACTTATTAAGAAGTACCAAAATTACACAGAAAGTCAAAAAGACAATAATTTTGAAAGTGAAGCTCAATAATGACGTATATGGATCAACTCCCAATCTCCCAACGACCATGTTCATATGCAGAAGATGTTGCCTACAAGATCCGTACCGTGTTTAAGCACTGATTTCAACAAAAATGGTAAGTGTGGATCGATATAGTCAGAATGTATGTTATTCACTTTTTGGTAGCCTAATAATTAAGATAATACTTATATTTTACATGGGTGATATTTCTTGTATCACATACCCGTTAAATATATAGAATAATTCGTATACATATATTCAAAAATATATGTATGGATGTTGCATAAATTTAATTTCTTTATTATTATTGGCAAAAAAAGTTTTACATCATTCCCAGAATTTCAGTCAGCCATTAAATTAGACAGGAGTGGAGACGTAATTAGATGGGGATGCTTCCACACATATAGCTGTTGAGCTTTAATCTCTATATTAATTAGTTCATTAATCAGTGTCACCTTGCATCTCTGATTCTTAGAAGTAGATTTGATCACTGAGAAGAACGACGACAACGATCGAGAAACCTACCAAATTAAGGAACACGGGTCTTCTCAACAAAAAACAAAAAATTGAAGAAAGAAAGATGAAGCAAAATTTGCTTCATAATAAAGACAGATCCATCCAAATTGTCAAAAATGTATGCAAACGAATGCGAAAGCGTGCAACGAAGGATTCTCTCTCTAAAAAGAAAACTCTCCCACTTCTTTTCTAAAAAGCCCCTGTCACTACAAGAAAATAGGGTTTAGGCCACAATTGTTGATGACACCAAAACAATTTTAGTGCCCTTTATTGTTGTATTGCACACAAATAATATTGCAATATCCTATTTTATTGTATTAGGCACAATTTTAGTGCCCTTTATTGTTGTATTGGACACAAATAATATTGCAATATCCTATTTTATTGTATTAGGCACCAATAATTTTGATATGTTTCATTTTTGAAAAAGAACACAATTGTTTGTGACCAAAGACTGATAAAATAGGCACAAAAGTTTTTGTTAAAACTCTCACTAAATTGAGGCACAATTAATCGTGCGTAAAAAGTTGATATTTTGTGCATCAAAAAACACAATTGATATATTTGTGTTTTTTTGTTAATTAGTGGACCCACCTAGTCTAAACAGATCAGTAGGTGTAGCGTGTTTGTGCCCTTTAATGTTTTGTGCAATTTAAAAATACTAAGGGCCTAACGTTGTGCTCATCATGCAATTGAAAAGGAATTATTTTATAACGCAAACGGCACAACTATATTAATTGTGTTATTTATTTAAGGTATTTGATATACCAAAGGGCACAAATGTTACATTTGTGTCTCGATTGTACTAAATATTTGCAACAACTCTCTCCTCTCCTCTTTTTACATCACCCATCTCCCGCATTTTTTAAGTAAAAAAATCAAATTTTCAACCAAAAGTTTGGAGGGAAATTGAATTATTATTTTTTAAAAACTTCCCGCATTTTTTAAGTAAAAAAATCAAATTTTCAACCAAAAGTTTGGAGGGAAATTGAATTATAATTTTATATGGTAAGTTTATCTATTTTGTAGAGTGAGCTACCTTCAATTCATTTAAAATTAAAAATATTTAACTTAATAAAGAAATGAAGTTATTTATCTATAATTATTTTTATTGTTGTGTTAATATATTTTTCACTAAATAATACAACATAATATTAAGTAATACTAATAATAGTTGTATATACAATATTTAACTTAATTTTTTTTATTTTCTCTTTTTATTTATCAAAATATGTTATTAAAATCATTCCTTGTACCTTAATTTAACTTTCTTATTAATTTTTTCATTTTTTTTTGTTTTTTAATTATTTTCTTACGGAGATGAGGGTCAACAGTAGTAGCCCCCCATTTATGTTTTTTTTCCTTTTTTATAAAGGCCCCATTTATGTTTTTTTCCTTTTTTTATAAAGGCCCCATTTATGTTAACAATCAAAACCCTAACACTATTTAATATTTTCTACTAATATGTACAATGAAAACTCAAACATCAGCAGCCCCATTTACTTTCTTTTCCTCTTTTCCAACTTCCTCCCTCTCTCTTCTCTCTTATTTTCTTCAATCTATCTTTCAAACTTGTCATCGATCGATCATGGAGATCGCTATGGGAGAATCGATGGAGAGATAGAGGGCGAGATTGAGTGGTGCCGATCGAGAATTCTCAGAAGGCAAGAGTACTCCGAGGAATTTCAAGGGTGCTACCAGCCCATCGACCAAGAGTGGCGCCGACGTCTTTAATGGCTGACATCGACGTTGCAGTTGGTTGTAGACTGACATCGACGCCATCATCTCCTAAGGTTGCAGATCGAGACCAACTCAATCGCCTCTCAAGGTTGTAGCTAGATTGAGACCACTGATGGTGCGACTTTGAATGGACGACGGCGCTGGTGCAAAGACAAATAGGCGATGGTGAGATTAGGAGATTTTAATTTGATTTCCAATTTGGGTTTAATTTTTTTATTTCGAAGTCTGATTTCTCGGTGTATTTGATGTTTCTTCATTTGGGAATTTCAGGCCAGGTCTGAGAAGAATAAAGAGTCGAAGACGAAAATAGATGGTAGGAAGGAGGCGATGCGCAGAGGACGGAGGCCCTTCGCGGGGGTAGGCTCCCAGAACAATGTTGTAATGCAATTTTCTTTTTTTCGATTGTGTTACTCTGAATTTAATTTGGACTGAAATTTGATTTGGGTTTGGGAAAAGTTGTAAAAGGATATGAGATCAGTCTCTGATATTTGGTTTGAGTTTGTAGATCTAATTCTCTCTTTTTTTGTTTCATATTTCATGTTCTGATTTGGAATGCAGTGATTTGGAATGCAAGTTTTGCTATACTATTTTGTATTTATAATGTGTATTTGAACCTTTGTGTAGAGATATTATGTATTTATAATTAGTATTTATAGCAAATGTGCAAATAATTATACGTATATGAGTAATTATAGCAAACAAAAAATGTAGCAATTGTTATATAATTTCAATTAATAGATTTCTTGATATACAAAAAAAAATGTTTTTTTTTTATTTTTTTATGAAATATAAATCATTGGGCACCGTTGTATGATTTGTTTACTTTAATGATCAATTGTAAAAGAATTTATATATGAAAAATAATATTATATTATTTTTTTGGACACCAAATAAGTTTTATTTGTGCCCTTTAATTATGACACAATAATTAGTTTTGTGCGCTTTGATTAATGGTGACGGCCACCTAGTGCACCGACCACCTATTAGTGGCTGCATTGTGGCCATTGGTCATTGGGCACAATAATTTGTGTCTTTAGCGTTAAAAGACACTAATAATAAATAGTGGTCTCAACTTATATTTCTTGTAGTGCTGCCAGCCCTCACTTCCTTTGAGGTGGAGGTTTCTCCCATCTCCACCTCTTGGTGGTAGATTTGGAGAAACTTCCACCTCTTCTCTTTATGACCCTCTTCCCTTCCTCTCCTTTCTCTTGTTTATCCCGCTCCCCTCCTTTGAGGTTTCGATTCCAATCTCCCCTTCCTTTTTCGTCGTCGGTGGCTTCGAATCAGAAGTTGGTTGCTCTGACCGGCGCTCGTGGTGGCTGTTGGTGATGGGTTATTATCTCTTTTGACTTTTTTCCGGTTGCTCAGTCCTTGTGGTTGATTTCAGTTTGTTTCTTTTTTATTTTTGGTTGCTTTGCCCATGGTTTTTCCTTTTGACTCCACCATTATTTTTCTTGACCTACCTGCACTACACCTTCTGTCCTCACTACTTAACTCACTAAATTACTTGGCCTATGGTTCTTGGTTTGCTTCTCCTCCGTTTATCCCACCTGTTACCGTCACTGCTCTTATCCTCCTTCAATCCTTATTCAGATCTGTATCCTTGATTTGGGAGATTGGGTTGTGTATTTTAATGGCCATTCATGACCAAACTGGTCGCTTAAGTATGCTGATCTTTGGAGGTTTAGTGTCTCCAAACCATGCTCTACAGATCGACTATGGTGGTTCCTATCATGTTCGTGCTTTGTGGTGGTGGTTACTTGCTTGGTGGTGGCGGCTGGTGGAACTCCATGCTAGGTTGCATTAAATCTATTATATTGTGGGTTGTTGCTATGTTTGGACTATTTTCCTATGGGTTTTTTGTTTTGTTTCCCTTAATTTTCTTTTTGTATGTGTGATCTTTAAATTGGACTTTTACGTTTTGGATCTTTTTTACGGGCCCATTTTTAATGTATTTCACACTTTAGCCAAAAAAAGAATGCGAAAGTGTGCAACTGAAAGAGATAAGTCAAGGATATAGTCATATATGAGATGAGTCTTCAATTGTGATAATTACAAGTCTTATTGTTATTAATGATTTTCGAGTGTGTGTCAAGTATATGGCGGCATAATATATCCAAATTGACACACTCCGACTGTAACGACCCGTCCCAAATTTCGTGATTAAACAAGGATTAATTGAGGATTATCGGACGATTGAGGTAAAATGACGATTTTCCTCTAAAAAGGGTGAAAAATTGATTTTTTACTCGGGAGGTCAATGGTATGTGGATCGAGGTCCATTACGTAGATCGAGATGATACGAATCCGTAGATAGGCGGTACGTCAAAATCGGACATTGTACGAGTAAGATACGAGTCTAAAACGGTTCGATAGGATTTTACGGTTGCGCGGTTTTCGAAATAAGTGGATATGAGTTTGTCTTTAGTGGTACCCAAAATATCTCATGCGAACCAATAGATGAGTGACAAGTGTCACTCATCCATTGATCCATACAAACACATACATGCATCACCCTTTCTCCCTTCCATTTCGATCCAAACCCGAAACCCCTTCCCCATTTCATCTTCTTTCTTGAGGCCACAGAGAGACTGAGAGAGGTTGAGGGTGAGGCTGAGAGGCGGAGAGGAAGGCGGAGCCACCGCGTTAGCCAAAAACCCAGAACCCAGGTAAAAACCCGAAACCCATGTTTGATATCCATGCTCCATCTTAAGGGGGAGTCCTATTAGCGCGAGCCATATCTTGTAAATATAGGAATTAGAGTAATTATAGGATTGTAATTATTTTCCTATTTGGTCTCTTTGACCTTTGTATTGTAAAGTTATGAATACCTCCTTATGAAAAGAATATAGGAATTAGAGTATGTTGAATCAAAAATCGAACCCGCCGCGAAAAGTCCTCACAATTCCTGCAAACAGCAAACAATTAGCTATCGTTGTCTCGATCGATTACCCGGGGGTTGTTCGACCAAGAACACTCTGATACCTAAGTTAGCTTTGAGAGAGGAAAATGATATACTTCGAAGCGAAGAATCGACTTACCTTGAAAATGAAATGCGCTCTGTTATTTATAAGAAAATTTTGGGAGCCTCGGAGCGTTCTGATTGGTCGGTTGAATTTGTAATTAATAAATTATATTATTAATTTAATATATTATTTAATAATTATAATAATAGCTCATTATGATAATAATGATAATTATTGTGATTTAATATTAATATTAATTGCCCGTTATTAAGAATAATGACAATTAACTCTTGGAGAGAATATTAATATTACGGAGATTTTAACCCGATTAAATAACGTATTTAGCTGGTAAATAGATTATTTCATGTGTGGGTGTTTTCAAATGATTAGCATTATTTCCAGGGGCAATTTGATCATTTTGGGAATTATGGGCAACGTGGCAACTCCACAATTTTAAAATGATTTTTAAATTCCACAAATGCCCCACTTCGCTTAGGAATTCATGGAATTCTAAAGGAAATAGATTTCTGAAAGTCCAATGAATCATTTTTGGAGTAGGACTCCGTCTTGTATTGCATTGTTCTTGTGCGGGATAAATTCCGTTGAGTCCGGAATGTTACTTTAGATTGATGAGCCTATGTGACAGGGCTTGACTTGTGATTTGCTTGTGATAAATTCCATCATTGCTGATGGAGGTTTCGTTTCTTTTTGTTTAGTAAAAGTTTATAACTTCTATTTCACACAATTAAAACTGTTTGATCATTGATGATGATGGTTTAATTTCTTTCCGTTTAAAGGAAGGTCTGTAACCTCTAAATTTTTTTCCCATTCTTTGCCGTTGGTGAGGTTGAATAAAGGTGATGTAAATTCCTCTAATTAATTCACCCATTATTTTTCGGGTAAGAATAATTATTTAAGAGGAAAATGACAACCTCTATTTCCAAGCAATACTGATAAGTGCGCTGCTGGTGCTTGGTGGAAAAGATGAGGAAGTGAAGCTTAGGCTTTGGAGGTCGTCGCCTAAGTCATCAAACCATGGCTTCATTGTACAAGAAGGTATGAGTGAAGCGAGAGAGATTTTTTCTTGCCTTCCCCTTTTTCTTTGTGCAATTTTTTCTCCAAATGTAAGCAAAAAAAATCCATTACAGCAACCACAATTTTTTTTTTGTAGATGACGTGTTTTGCAGATCGAATCTCCCTTGTTGCGGTAGTGTAAGTAGCAACCCTAGATTACGTTGTTTGCTCTCGATTTGTTGGCAGAATCCTGGGTCGAGATCGGGAGCGAGAGCATGGCCCTGCACTTTTCCTTCCTCTCTCTTATGGCTGGTGTCGCTGGCAGGACAGCCTGCACAACTACTCCCTGATTGCTTGAAAATTGGTTTTGGAGTACAGGTGGCGTTTGATGCAGTTTCTTTGCTTCTTTTTGCAAAGACTTCCATGTATTGAAAAGTCATGATGACTTTATAAAATTTATATATAATCTTGGGCTTTTTCCTTGTTTCCGTTTACTGCAGCTTATATACATATATGTATATATATATATATGTTTCTATTGCCTACTATATATATAAATTATATACTATTCAATTTTTTAGTGCAGTTCGTTCCTTCAACGATTTCAGGAGTTACAATATTCTGATTGCGATGGTTCAAGTGGCAATGAGTTCCACTTTCAAAGACGGTCATTTCAAGATGCATGAAGATATATTTCCAGTGAAGTCTTGAAAATTTTATTTTGTGGGACCTTCTGATTGGTAGATACGGAGGATATTTCCCGTGCGTTATAGTCAAGAAGTGAGTCCACTTGTTCGCTCATGAGTGGTTGGTCAGGTAGACGGGGCTCACCATTGTCGGCGGCTCAGTTAGTATCATTGTTGACCACCACGTGTTAGGCATGGATTGGCTTGAGGGGATGTCGGTGGACTGCTGCAGAAGGTGTCGTGCGTCGGGCTTCAGTTGGAGGGTTAGTAGTGGGCTAACGTTGGTTGGCTTTTGTCCAATCACCTGGGAGATATCTCCACATGTTCGCCACTGGGTGGAGCATTGGGCAGGCAAGGCCTGCCTTCGACGGACTTGTCATCTTTAAGTGCTAGTGGAGCCAACATCAAGGCCTTCAACGGGAGAGGCGCAAAGTTCCATGACTTGAAGTGAGGCGTGTCACAAGGCGAGATGTGTTCCAACTTCGGGGCAAGGTGCGCTACACTGCAATGAGGATCATGCTATGGTGTAAGGAAATGCGTAGTAGAATCCAAGGTGAGGTACAGCAAAATGCCAAGCGGGGTGCATTACAGCTGCGAGACAAGACATGATGCAACCACAAAACGAGATGTGCTTCATCTTCAAAGCAAGGTTTCCCATGACACGGGACGAAGCACATGTGGTTCCATGGGGTAACTAAAGATTTCCAAGGAGTTGTGTTACCTGGTGGAGAATCTTCTGGAGACGACAATTTAGGTCCTGTTGGGCTCAAAATGGGGTAACAGCAAGGTGGAGCATAAAGATGGAGGATTGAACGTGCCTCCCTTTCTCGAAGAAGGTCTCATATGATCTCCCGAGGGGAAATCAGGTCTTGAAGTGCTCTCCCGAGACATCTTGGATTCCACACCCTGTCATGCTAGTCCAGCGGGATCATCCAGCAAGCGCAGAGCCTCAGACGGTCTTTCGACGCAGGCAGTTGATCCTTCTAAAAGGTTGAAAGCTACCTCTACTTCCCCTGAAGTAATTGAGGTGTTTAGAGATGAAAGTTTGGAACGACTAGTGGAGAAGTCGCAACTGGCATCTAGGACCGTGGATACACAAGTTGCCCCCATGACTTCGGAAACCATGAACGTAGTGCCATATCACGCTTATGATAAAGTTGTCAGAGACCTTAGGATTGAAAAATATGGGGCCCACAAGTTGGTTGACGTACTTCGCGGGCAAGCTGGCCTCGAAGAGGAGAATAAACTAATGAGATCAGAGTGTATCCGCCTTCGAGAAGGTCGAGACCACGCCAGACGAAACAACAATGCCTTGGTTGGGAGAATTCGTTCATTGGAGAACAAGGTACGCAAGCTAGAGACAAGTCAGGTAGAAAATCTGTTGGTAGAGAGTGAGTGTGACACTGCGCTCAATGAGTTGGTTTTGCTGCGCAGTCATTTGCAGGACTCAGATGAGAGAATCAAAATTTTGGAGGTGGAAATCCAGAATCTGAAGATTGGAAGGTTTCCGAGACACGACCATTTACTACCACCATATGCCCCCACAACTTTGTGCCAAAAAGAAAATGAGGCGCAAAAGTTGGACATGGCAAGCTGCAGTGGGATCACCACCAAAGAGCGGGAACCAAAGCTGGAGAAAGAGTATGAGCCTGCACCGGAACCTGAACCAGAGCCTGAAACCGAGACCAGAAAAGAAGGTGCCCCGGAGACTGCTGAATCATTGTTTAACGACGCTTCCCTACTTTCAGCAGAAGAGTGGGAAGAGTTCAGAAAAATAATGGGTTTTGAAGACATGCATCAGTAGTTTCTTTATGTCATTTCCCTTTCGTTTGTAATGTTCATTCCAATAGTGAATAACCGGTGTGAACAATCGACATGTGATTTTCCAAACACCCCCCAAATAAATAAATAAGAAAATCATTTATGGTGAATTGCCGGAACAATTGTTGGAACGCAAGTGTTAACTTTCTTTTATCCACTTTTTAATGTGTGGAAGCAAACACTTTCAAATGCTTGGCGATGAGTCGGAACGAACTCCATACAATGTTCCATAGCGAATTCATTCATATGCCCCCACTACAACCATGGGCATGCAATGGCGGGATCTAAATAACTCGAAGTGTTAGATGATTTAGTTTTTGGTATGTTGCCTTCAGGGAAGGGCTTTTTCTCTTTCTAACTGAAGACTTGAAATACGTACTGGAAAGCTCGAGCGCTTCAAATTTAGGAAGTTTTGGAAATGCCTCCCAGAGGAAGACCTGGTGTGCTTCCTGGTGGAAGACGTTAAATTTTTCCTTCATAAAGCTCCGCTTGCCTCCTAGAGGAAAGCTATGAGCTCTTTCTGAAGGAAGTCGTTAGGTGCTTCCCGGAGGAAGGCTTTAGTGCTTCCGGGAGGAAGGCTTTGAGTGCTTCCGGGAGGAAGGCTTTGAGTGCTTCCGGGAGGAAGGCTTTGAGTGCTTCCGAGAGGAAGGCTTTGGATGCTTCCGAGAGGAAGGCTTGGGTGCTTCTCGGAAGAAGGCTATGGATGCTTCCCAGAGGAAGGCTTTGAGTGCTTCGCAAAGTGAAGACTTGTATGCTTCGCATGGCGAAGGCTTGGGTGCTTCGCATGGCGAAGGCTTGGATGCTTCGCAGAGCGAAGGCTTAGATGCTTCGCAGAGCGAAGGCTTAGATGCTTCACAGGGCGAAGGCTTGGATGCTTCGATGACGAAGGCTTTGATGCTCGAGGGTATAAGTTTTGAAATTGTACAAAATTGTTGGTATGAATTCAGAATAATTTTTCAATCTTATTGATAATTCAAATGCATGATACTTGAATTTAGAAGGAAAATTGAAAAGAAAAATTGAAAGCTTCATAGACTTCTATGTCTCTCTAATTTTGACATGCATCTAGTTGATGCGGATCACTTTTGATGTTGGCTCCTTAGGCTCTTTGTTCTCCATGTGATCTGCAGTTTTCTTCTTGACGTAGTCTGTGCAATGCCCCTCCTTCATGAGATTTTGGAGATATCTTTCGAACGATATACTTGTGCTGATATTGTGTGTAACAACCCGACCCGAGAGTCGGGATTAGTAGCGTGATGAGAGGTGGGATTAGTGAGGCTAATTGGTGGTTAGGTGGTCCCGATAGGCCCGTAAGTGTAGAATGACGATTTTGCCCCTGGTTTGGGCAAAAAGTTGACTTTTAGTTCGGGTGGTCCGATGGACTTTGACCGGTTACCAGGACGTAGTTTAGGACGTCACGAATCCGTAGGCAGGTGGCACGCCTGATTCCGACATCCGAGGGGGAAGTTTCGATGTTCGGAAGGTCGAGGGCATAACCGTAATAAGAAGGGGAAACGTTGACTTTTTGGACGATCGGGTTTTGGTACGTTGACCGAGGATGGTTAGGTAGATCTCATCGTCCTGAGTTCGATGACAGGCGGCACGTATTTATCGGACTTACGATGTGGGAGTTATGGGTCTAGGAAGTTAGTGGCAAAAGTGTAAAATTGGGTAAAAAGGAAGGGCAGTTTGGTCTTTTGTACTCTGGAAATTGTGCAGAGAGAGAGGGCAGATGGACGGATGGGATTGAGCCATGTGGGGGCGTAGGGAGTGGATGGTGACATGTGGCAAGTGTGTAGTGGGTTTTGGGGGGTTCTCATGTGTACACGGTCCTAATTAATTGGGTGCAACCGTGTGTGTTCATGTGTGTTCGAGTGAAACAGAGTGAGGCGGTGAGGGAGATTGAGAGAATTGATCGATGACGGTGTGTGTACTGGTGAGTTGTGAGTGTGTGAGCTTGATCAGAGCATGAGAGGAAGACATTGAGAGGGTTAGAAGAGGTGATGGTGGTGTGTGAGTGAGTGAGAGTCACGGGGACAACCAGAGAAAACAGAGAAGACTGAGGGCTTGTGGTGGTGTTGTGGCCGTATGCGGGTGCGATTGACCTTGAGAGGAGGCTGAGGCGACGTTGTGGACTCCAGGGAACGCGGCGGCGAGCACGGCCATGGACTGTTGCAGGTAATCCCTCATCCCTGTAAATTTGCCCTATTTTCCCGTCAAGTTTCAAAGTGGAAGTCGTGAGTCTAGAGGTCTAATCGATGAGTCTAGGGTGGTCTGGGAGACTCAGGTGAGGTCTAGGCGTCCTCTGGTTGTGCTACCGTGATGGGGAGTGAACGGTAGAGGTTAGTACGACGGAGGGACTCTGTATGCTCTGTTTTGTTGTCAAGGATCGAACCTAAAGTCGTGAACCTAGGGACTGAGTCGGAGGTTTAGGAGAGTTGGGTTAGGTTCAGAAGGGTTCTAGGAAGAGGTTGGGCTGGCCACCGTGATGGGTGGTGGTCCGGGTGGCCGGGAAAGAAAACAGAGCAGTGCTCGGGTTTTCTTTCGAGCTTCAGTCGACGATGATGGGACCGTGTCGAGGTTAGAGGAGTTGGGGAATAGATAGGGTAGGTCTGGACGAAGCTGTGGGTGAAGAAAGGAGGTGAATTGGTGGCCGGACGGCGGAGAATGGTTCTCGCCGGTCCAAGTTGCAGCGGCCGGTTCAGCACAGGTTGAGGGTGACACTGTAGCTGGAGCGTGAGGCCCACGCGCAACCACTTTGGGCGGCGCGTGGAGGCTCGTGCGGCGGTTCTGGGGAAAATGGTCAACATGGTTTTTGGTCCAGGAGTTGTGACGAGTCCATTGGAATTGGTTTCGGGTTAATCGGACGTCGAATCGAAGTAGTTCCGCGAGGGTGAAAGTTTAGGGTTCCGGTTCGTTACGTTCAGGACCCGGGGATTTTTGAGGGAATTTAGGTGGATACTTGTAGACGTGTTAGTGACGTAATTTGGCGGTTGTTGACAGGATCGGGATTTCCCGAGGAAGCTGAGGAACGTGCTGGACGTTCGGGACGCGATTGAGGGCTCGGTACTGTGAGTGGACCCTTTTCTATAACTGAGCATGCATAACTGCTTTTAATTACTTGTTTTATGGTTTTATATGTGATTTCATGGTCATTTGACTATGCTATAACTGTTTTACTTAATTGCACGTTTTTCGATAAATAACGTATTCGACATGTTTTACGAGAAGTGTTTGATTTCTGATTATGATGCCATGGTTTTGGGATTTCAAACATTAAATGGTTTTCAATGATTATAAAGGGATATTGAAACATGATTTCGATGATCAAGGTTTTCGGTTTTGGAATCGAATTTCGGAAAGCAGAATTTGGTTTTAAGGTTGAAAAGTGGATTTCCGGATTTGGGTTCGGAATGACGGTTCGGGATGCCGGAAGGGCATCAGACCAGTAATTTCGGATTCGGGTTTGGATATGGAAATGGACAAGGGTTTTACAAATGGTTTTGATTGGATTTGCTGGATCTGGTTATGGGGTTTAAAGACCCGGATATTGATTGACGGGGGACGGGCCCGGATTGAGTTTAAAGACTCGGGAGTTTAAAGACTCGGATATATTGATATTTCCCCCGTAGGCCTGTTGAGTTTAAAGACTCGGGAGTTTAAAGACTCGGATATTATTGAGGCCTGGATTGAGTTTAAAGACTCGGATAGGTCCAGCAGGTTTGATCGTAAAATGATGATTGGATATTCACATTTTATGATACTTATGATATGACTTTTATACCGTTTTATAGTGTTTCTGTTTCTTATGATGTTTTATGGTGATTGATTTATAACTGTTTAAATAATTGGGTTATGCATGTGGTTTTAAAACGGAGGGCTAAACCCGGTTTTTCTTATAAATGGTTTTAGAACTTTCCTGTTATTATGGTCCACTCACACCTTCTGTTTTAATTGCCCTCCAGGTTGTGGAGCTAGTGCGGGGTTCCGGCGTCGAGGCAGCGTCTGAGGCATAGAAGTCACGAGAGGGATTCCGGAGTATTTGGTTGTAAATTTTCCACGTGCGTGTAGTTAGTTCATCGTTTTTTTTTATTTCTTGTATGTAATACTATGCTCTGTAAACTTGACCTCGGGATGTGAAAAAGGTTCTCCTGCGTCTGACAGTGGTATTTTGGTGATTTTCGTGAGTTTACGTTATATTTAGTGTCGGGATGTTAGACGGGAGCAGGATTTACCTTGGGTTTCGGGGCGAAACCGGGGTGGGTCCTGACATTGTGCCCATAACATTCATGATAGACCCACCATTTTGTTTTATCAGCTTTCTCCTGATCGCCCTTGACGGGTCCTGGTTTTTTGAACCAAGTTTTGTTCTTGGTCTCATTATGAATCTGGTGGACTGGTTTTGAGAATTGCACTTTAGGCTTCTCGATGGTTGAGTCATTAGGAGTTTGGTTCGCCTTGCGCTTGTTGAACCCCCCATGTGAAAATTTGCCACTAACGTCCTCTTTGCGTTGTGGTGTCGATGCGGAGGCTTTCTCGCTCGTCTCAGCATGATCTAGCACATGTGCAGCACCTTTTTCATCCTCCCAGCATGCAAGTCGCTCAGCTAGAGAGAGCATCTTGGTGAGACTTCGTGCATTGCCCATAACAATGTCTCCGTAGAGTTGGCTGTCCCAATGGAGTCCTTGTTTAAATGCCATTGCCGCAACAAGGTGGCTACACCCGACAATCCGAGACTTCTCCTCGCAAAATCTTCGTATGTATTGTCGCAGAGTTTCTCTTGCTCTCTTTCGGACAGAGAAAAGATGGTCATCCTTCACCTCGATTGTCCGAAGTTGTGCGCATTCCTTCACAAATGTCAGAGCCAACTCTTCAAAGGATGCAATCAACCTTCGGGGGAGATGATTGAACCAAGTCATGGCTTGGCCTTGAAGAGAAGCTTGAAAAACTTTGCACATGAGTGCATCGTTATGCCTGTGGGGGACCATGACTCCCCGATAATAATCTATATGTTTTACCGGGTTGGAGGGTCCTTTGAACGGAGTGAAGTTTGGTGTTGCAAACCTTTGAGCGAATGGCTCTTCCTCAATATCTCTTACAAAAAGCGTGGAGAGCTGTATCTGGCGATGTAGATCGTCCTCTAGATCGCCATCTCGTTGAACACGAAGGTGTCTGTCCAACATTTTTTGAACCTCATTAGCCCGCAACGCACCTTGCTGGGGCGGTGAGTCATTTCGAGCTATTCACCGAGAACCTCCTTGAGCCTCTCCCCTTGATCTCTGGGATCGCGCAGTGGAGTAGGCTTCATCCTCCCTATCACGCCCTTGGGCAGATCATCTTGGGGTTTTATGTGTAGTCTGTTGCCCCCTGCTTCCGTGTGAACGCACTACCCGTGAAGTTGCCCCGATCATACTTCCAAGCCTTTCATGTATTTATGGCCTTGGGAGTTGATGGCTCATTTCCTTACGGGGTGATTTTCCTCACCGGAGTCGCTTAGAGAGGTATCTCGTGACATTGTTCGGTAGCGGACCGTTTCTTTCCCAGGTCGCCTTGAAGCATTCTCTTGTCTTCCACACGACGTGGAATGTCTATCTAGCTCTTGGATTGTTCTTTCTGTGAAGAGTCGTTGCAAGAGCTCTGACTAAAGTTGAACTTGGCTGCTCAACCTTTCTACTTGTAGTGCTAAGCTATCATGAGGAGGCTGGTGGTGACTTTTCCCTGATACGTCGTGACGCTCATCCAGAAAGTCCCTTAGATCCATGTTTGTTGTGGGCTGATCGTGCCGTGATGCACCTCCCATCAACTGCCCTCCTGCTTGTTACAAAGCCGAAGTTACTTCATCTAGCGCAGACACTTGGTTAGCTAGAGAGGGGAATGCTCCGAAGCTGAAGGTTGGCCTCCCTCCGAGCGTCTCCATGGGCGCTTCTATGGACACACGCCTGGGTCGAATTGGTCGCTCCTCCGGAGTCTCTATGCGAACCTCATTACTCGTCTGGGCAGTTGAGGCAGAAGCACCTTCTCCAGCTGATCGAACGGATCGACGAACCCTAACCATGCCGAATCAAAGAATCTTGAACAGGAAAGTTGTTGATGGATGATTTGAACAACGTTCAAAATCTTCGAACAATGTCGATGAACGACGAACAAAGAAAGATGAACGATGAACGATGAACAATTTCCTAAAGAAGGATGAACACCGTTGAAGAACGATGAACAACCGAGAGAGTTTTTTCTGAGTATTCCTCAATTGCTCTCAATGAAAGCACCAATTGTTGAATCAAAAATCGAACCCGCCGCGAAAAGTTCTCACAATTCCTACAAACAGCAAACAATTAGCTATCGTTGCCTCGATCGATTACCCGGGGGGTTGTTCGACCAAAAACACTCTGATGCCTAAGTTAGTTTTGAGAGAGGAAAATGATATACTTCGAAACGAAGAATCAACTTACCTTGGAAATGAAATGCGCTCCGCTATTTATAAGAAAATCTTGGGAGCCTCAGAGCGTTCTGATTGGTCGATTGAATTTGTAATTAATAAATAATATATTATTAATTTAATATATTATTTAATAATTATAATAATAGTTCATTATGATAAAATGATAATTGTTGTGATTTAATATTAATATTAATTGCCCGTTATTAAGAATAATGACAATTAACTCTCGGTGAGAATATTAATATTACGGAGATTAACCTGATTAAATAACGTATTTAGCTGGTAAATAGATTATTTATAATGTGTGGGTGTTTTCAAATTATTAGCGTTATTGCCAGGGGCAATTTGCTCATTTTGGGAATTATGGGCTACGTGGCAGCTCCACAATTTTCGGATGATTTTTGGGTTCCATCGAGTAATTATAGGATTGTAATTATTTTTCTATTTGGTCTCTTTGACCTTTGTATTGTAAAGTTATGAATACCTCCTTGTGAGAAGAATATAATTATTCAACTCCAATTAAAACCTTAGCCGCCTTTTGATAATTCAGGTACGTATCATACGGTGGAGTTGGACAGGTGGTTGTGGAGGTAAATAGCAAATGGTTGTCGAGTGTCGACTTGGTTGCTATATATGGTGGTTGGAGGGGTGTCGGTCATATATTGCTAGTGGTGGACCTGCAGTTGGTTTAGAGTAAGTGGTATAAATGATGTTGGGGATAACGGCGGTGGCAGTCAATGGTGGTGGAAGCTACCGGTAGTGGTGATCAGGTGATGACCATGGCGGCTAATTAAGGTGGCGAGGTCGTAGTATTTGTGGAGTATGAGTGACAGTGAGTGTGTAAACTATTGTCTTTTTTTTCTTCTAATAATCACACTTCTTTTAGAAATTTAGGGATGACCACTATTTTACATAGAATTTGAAGTTGAAATTTCTATTTTTCCAGATAAAATTTTTAAACTAAAGTTATAATTCCAAAAAAAATAAATCTGAATTCCATAAGCAGCTTCTCACAATAAACTCTTGATGTAATTAACAATGACATATGCCGAGTGAATCTTCTGCACTTAATTTTCGCATGAGCCCATATATTTTTTCTTTTTCTGAAATCAAATTCTCCAATTAATATTCTCTTAAAGGGTGGTGAATTATTTTCCAATCATGTTCACTTCGTTCAAATGTGGAGGAGTGTCGGTAGGGATGAGCTGGGGCCAATTTTCTTGGAGATGCATTTTATGCATCAGCCTTCATTAACATATATGTGGGGGAAGCTCATGGCAGGTCACGTGCCAGTGAAGTCCCTCCAAGTGCCAAACTCTACGAAATCTCAACTTTCAATGAAACCATGCAAATCTCTAGAAAGGGCTGATTCGCGCGGTAGGGTTGAACTTTCAAAATGAAGACATACATTTCATGTCTCTGCCAAGAAACTTGATCATCTGCGATCTCAAATGTTTCAGGTACTATAAGCCTTATAAGGAAAAAGAAGAAAGAAAAAAAAAACTTCCAATATTATATGTCTCTGGTTTTGAAGTTCTTTCTGCTTTAGTTAGGAAATCCTTGTCCAAGATTAAGGAAAACTCCGAGGGGATGAGACTCGTGACAATTTGTACTAAAAATCCTCGTCACAGGGAGTTTAAAATCCCGAGAAATGACATGGTGTTGAGTGTAGTACAGCTGGTTTCTTGGTTACCAAGGCGGATTTGTCGGAATTGGCGGAGCTGATTTTGGAGAAGGGGGTGGAGGAGAATGGTGAGATCGGAGAGACGATGGGGATGGAGATGAAGGACGTTGTTCTTGGTGCTTCCGGCGCCAAAAGGTGGCTGGTTAATTAGTGACGGCGATCTTGCGGCCGGAAGCTGAACTTGCACAGTTGCACGGCTGAGAAATGAGCCTGAAAGGGAGTGGAATATTGTTTGAAAACAGTGGAGGGATATTTCCATGCCCTAATTAAGCAAAAGTTTTGCTTTTTTCTTTTCCCAAGAAAAAGTTGCTTAGTAAGAAGAAATTGTTACCTGGTTATGTGATAATGGATGATATTTTCGAGACCCAAAACATTTTACGTACATTAATGTTTCATTCAAGAGAAGGCACAACTAAAATTTTATGTGCTGTTTGTGCATGCATATTTACACACTACTGTATATTTGTGCCCTAATTAATTGGCTAATTCTGTATTACATGTGAATAATAAGCTGATCGATGATGCCTGATTTCTAAGGTTGGTTTATAACAATTTGGTTTTTAATTATTATTTGTAGGGTTTGATAAATGATAAAAAAAAACATAATAATAAGTGTCATGCCCGTATTTATTTTTTAGCATGAATTGGTAAACCAGAAGCAGCAACAGCATCAGACCCATTACCAACATGGCCACTATCCAACCAATTATCATACCACAGACATCTATCGTTCTCATTCCCAACCACTGCCCAACTAAGAAGCTTCTTCCAATTTCAAGAACAAACCGAGGGCAGAAAGATGCACCAAAAGTATATCCTGCCCTAAAACTTGGTTCTTATGCCCAAAATCGAAGAATTAAACTCTAAACTCTAAATCATAAGATCTTCCACCACAATCCCTACCCAAACACCCCCCCTCCCTGCCCTAAAGCTTTCTATATATACCCTACCGTTAAATTTTAGATAACACCGATTTTATTCTTGATTTCAAATAAAATAAATAAATTGCATGATATATATAATTAAATGTACTAAAAATCCATATAAAATAAAATTTAGAGTAGCAAGTTCCTCTCACTTGATCTTCCTCACTTGATCGTACGTTTCACCCAAAATTCATAGCAAATCCATATAAACAGCCATTGTTCCGCTGCCTAGCTAAGATCGCGATGGACACATGATTATTGACGGGTTGAGTATTTTTTTTTCATTTTTTCTTGATGAAATTTGTGTATGTTTTAATTATTTTTGTAATGGATCATGAGTAGCAGTAGTATTTATGTCAACGTGGTAAAGAAGGAGTGCACGTACTAATGCTTGAATTTGTAGTTTTTTTTTTCCTTTTTTTAATAGATGTTGTATAGCAGTATAGGGACGTGGGAATAAAAAAGGTAGGTATCCAAATTTTTGAGTAAAATCACACTGTCAAGGGGTATAGTTTTTTATTTAAAGGGGTTAAATATGTTAAGAAAATAAATTAATAAATTAATTTCATAATATGTAAATTGAATATATTACACTCTAGTACAATAACCTAATTCTTTGTAGATCTACGACTTATAATAAGAGCTGCTTAAAAGGATGGGGAGTTTTTTGTTGTACCCTCATAATTTATTGTAAAATGCTTAATTTGACCACAATAGAACAACGCCTTCAACAACAAAAAAAAAAAAAAACAAACGGCAGAATACAAGAAGAGAACCAGAGGCAGCAATGAAATATAATAAATTTTTTGGATATATATATATATATTTGCAGTGGCGGATCCAAAGAATTATTATAAGGGGGTCAAAATTTAAAGAGCTTCTAAATTTATTAAAAAAAAATAGTACTTCCAAATTTTATTTTTTGAAAAATTAGCTAAAACCAATTCTAGTTCAATATGTTTTGAATTTGAACTATCAGAATTATTTTAAGTAGGATCTAAACATTTCCTCTTAAAATATCGTGTGCTCTATATCTATAAAATTAATACAAAATATCACGATTCTATTAGGAATAATTGTTCATGAAAAAAACTCATAGTTATACTAACAAATAAAAAAACTCTTTATTAGTCATTGTCATAGACATACTAACAACTAATTAACCAATGTTGAACGATATATCAATCAACAAAATATGCTAATCATAAATGTATACATCATATCAATTATCAATAACCTAAATATAATTCATATCAATTGAAACAAAATCAAATTGATTTTTCATCAACAAAACTCATATAAATTGTTCACACACAAATTCATATGATTTCATATAATTGGAATTGATCGTGATGAACCATGGACATATGGAAGATGTGAGGATGAGCAATATAAGATTGTTTCTTGCCCATGGTCTTAGACATACTAACAACGAACCAATGTTGAGCTTATATCAATTAACAAAATATGCTAATCTATCAATTTTCAAATAACCTAAATATAATAAATATCAATTGAAACATCAAATTAAATTTTCATTAACAAAACTCATATAAATTGTTCAAACAAAAATTTATATCCTTGCATATAAAAATAAATTCATGAGTAAATTCAAAACAAAAGCCTATAAGAATTATTCATAACACAACTTCAATACATTTCTAAAAAGTTAATGTCAATAATTAAGAATTTAAAAAGAATTTGAATTGAAACTTACTTGGAAATTGGAATTGTCTAAAAATAGAAGATGGAATTTAGATGTTCTTGTTGGCTATTTGACTTGTTAAATGATGCATTATATTTGTTGCAACATGAAAATGTGGAGAATGTGCTTGAAATTGTTCTTGAGGAGAAGAAAGGGCTCAATTTTCTTTTGAAAAATTGGTACAATAGATGTAGATCTATTTTTGTGCAAGTATCTTGGTACATAATTGTAATTTGTAAAGGAATATAGTGTTAAATGAGATATTTGTTCAAGGCAAAGCAACACACAATGGGATATTGGTTTTAAATGAGCTTACCCAAAACGACGTCGTTTTGGATAAGCTTTTTTTTAATAGAAATTTGACCAAAATGACGTCGTTTTGATACATTTTGCTATTTAGAAAAACAAAATAGCTGTAGAACCCTTCTTCTTCTTCAGGAACACAACAGACCTTCAAGCTTCAAACCCAAAAAAAAAAAAAACCTGATTGAAAGGGTCAATATACACCTCCTAGGGGAGGCATTGAGAGATTGAAATGATCATTGACCCCCTTGCCCCTTAATAGATCTATCATTGTATATCAGTAAAATACCTTTACTTATGGAAATATAACGTCATCAATATTATAAAGATAATATATGTATCAATCCTTAATGGTACCTCCTCATATTATCTTTTCAATTTATCAAATTCTTCTCATACATATATTATTATAATCAGAACTGTTTCACTTATAAATCATCACTTATGTGAAAAAACCAACCAAATTAAGGGCCTTTTAGACAGTGACGGTTTTTGAACTCAAATTTCAAATGAGCTAAACTTATATATTAGATTTAAAAGAAACTCGACGGTACGAGTGAATTGATTAATAAATACAAAAAGATACACCTAATTAGGGGAGGTAATGAGTCTTACCTTTAAGTGCATTTATATATATAAATAAAAGTTTGATAATAAGATAAAAAAATCAATTACAACAAATTTCAGTATGTACAATCATATTGATATTAGGGTTGGGTAATGGGCTGCTGCAACTCTTTTCTTTTTTTACTTCAAATTGGGCTACATAATAAAACTGAAATAGAGTACTGCATAACAAAACTGAGATGAGCTATATATCAATATTGGGATGGGTTAGCCCATAAATGTGTAAGGGAGTAAGGTTGGGTGGAAATTAAGGGGCTATAGCCCTTATAGCCAAAGCTTTAGCCCCGTCTCTGTTGTTAGTCATTCATACGCATTAATCAAATGAGTGATTCACAATTATAATCTTAATTGGTAGTAATATTGTTGATTTATTTGATACATATGAATAACTAAATTATCCAAATTAATCTTGTTTTTTTTCGAGGTCATAATTTAAAACAAAAATAAACGGTTCTAATATCGATATCATTTACGATCAACAAAAATGATAGAAAATTTAGTATAAAAATTTGAAATTTTTAATGAATCGTTGGGAAAACTTAAGTACTCAATAAATGTTATATAAGACTAATAAAAATTATAAAATGACTTTGATATAATAAATATATGATAAATAATATGATACAATATGATTCTGACAATGACTAATAATATAAAATTTTAAATATAAACATAAATTGAAGTGAATTACTATAATTGAATGTTAATATAGTTAAAAACATAACAATACGCATAATAATTTAATTTACATTTACATAATAATTTATATAATCAGAGACTTTACATTTACATAATAATTTAGAAAATTGGACATTAATTAGTAAAAATTGGACGTAAAATGAATTCTCATTAACCATATGCTCATCTTATATTTTCAACGAATTCTTGCATTCAATATTATTCTTTTTCTTAAAACGAGTTGTTTTTTAAACAATTGTGCGCTCAATCCTTATTGTTGTTTCTGTTTTAAAATATCATACTAATTTCAAAATAAAAAATTTGAGGAACAATTTTTTAATAAAAAATAAAATTTGTGGTTGTATTAAAAAAGGATGTGATTGTAATTGAATGGTGGGAAAACTTCCTCCCCGAAGACCCTACAGTTGTATATTATTCAACAATATATTTATATATATTATTCAACAATATATTTATATATATTATTCAACAATATAATACCCTATAGCTGTTTATTAAATTTCCCACATACTTCGAGAAGTTAGAAAAAAAATTCCTAAAATCAGATTTGGAACTGAAATATTGAGTTTATAAAAAATTTAAGAACAAACTATTTATAATGAAATAAGGAATACTAATACTGAATAATTTGACCATTAAATATTAATTATATTATATTATAAATTATTAGGAAATAGCTTAACAAATTTTTTTACACAAGATAAGCAGAAACAAGGTCAATAATTGATATGGTATTGAATTTGACCATTGAAAGTTGAAACCCATTAAAAATCATCTTCAGTACAGACCACCAACATCGCCACCTTCAAGCTCAATCGATCCCTCTCTTCAAGATGCAGTCATTTCTTCCTTCTCCCACTGTCAGCATGGCTCGAGATGAATGAATCGAAGGCCGAAGATCGATGGCGTGCGAAGCTTTCCGACCGTTTTCTCTCTGATTGAGATAAAATTTCTGGAACCCATGCTCATATTCGAATTTTGGAGGTTTTGTAGATGATATTAGGCAGTAGAATTGAAGTTTGTGGTGAATTTTGTGCAGAGCTAGGTTTAAGTCTGGCCTCTGGTCTGTCATGCTTGTGATTTCTCTATGAAAAACCACTGATTTTGGGGAAAGAATTTCCTTCACCCTCGGCTTATGTGTTGCTGATTGGAAAATCCGATATATCGTCCAATATATTGGCGATATTTCCGATATTTTCATCAGTGATAATTATGATATATGTATAAGCACAAATCGGTAAATCAAATGGATAATACGAGAATGTACCACATATACCGAATAAAGTATTATACATGTTATAATTTAAAGTATTTTTCTACTATGCAACAAGTGATTGTAAATTCGACGAGGTCAAGGTTAATATTCAAAACGTACATAACGTACTCATTATCATTATACAAGAAGAAAATGAGATTACCATTATTACGAGAATGTGCTAACTTTTTTTTTTATTAAAGAAGTGGGAAATTTTTTGGAAATTATTAGTATAATATATTATCAGGATTCGAATTTAAATTAATTATCTATAAGTTAACACTAAAATCAATTGAAGTAGATCTATTTAACATTAAATTTCTTTTTTATTGTGTAAAAGTAATTTTATTTTTGACTCTGTCATATTGAGATCAATAACTATAAACTTCAATAATGTTCATGGTTGTAGAAAGGAAAACGGCTTTTTTTATTGAAAAGAAAAAAGACTTCTTTATTAAAATAAAATAAAATAAAGGAAAAAGACTTCTTTATTAAAAAAGAAAAAGAAAAAAGACCTCTCTTTCACAGTAAGAATTTATTAGTTCTCTCCTTTTAACGGAGGCCCACCATTTGAGGAATTATGTAGCGGGAACTTAGAAAGGGTGAAGCTTTTGTCAACGCAAAAAGTCATATCGCAGTAAAAAGACAGAAGGACAACGACCAGAATTTTTTGCCAGCCATATAATTAGAGATTCAAGAATCCGCTATTTTGTTTCTCTATTTTTATTTGGTATAAAAAATAATAATAATTAAAACGTCTTAAAGCATCTGGTCAAATCTCTCCCTCGCTCCCTCAATATCGTTTACCAACCTCGTTACGGTGCCATTGAAGTAATCGAACCCCGAGAGAACTCCATTGCTCCGGCACCAATACTAGCGATTCAGCTCCCAGAGCTGTGAGCGCAAGCAGATTTGAGGTCGAAATTTTCCCTGAGATTTCAGCATGAGTTCGAATTCGGATTTGGTACGCATGCTGGAGTCGGCGCTAGGGGTCTCGTTCGGTGGCTCGGTGACGGACACGGTGGTGGTGTTCGCGACGACTTCAATTGCGTTGATAATTGGGGTTTTGGTGTTGGTGTGGAGGAGATCCTCGGATCGGAGCCGTGATGTCAAGCAGTTGGCGGTGCCTAAGCCGCCTGCGGTGAAGGAAGAAGAGGACGAGTTTGAGGTTGCATCGGGAAAGACAAGGGTCACCATCTTCTATGGGACTCAGACTGGTACAGCCGAGGGCTTCGCTAAGGTAAACAATTTTGGTTAAAAACTTGTGTGCTTTGTATTTGTGTTAAATTCCAATATCTTTGAAACAGAGGGAAAATTCCAATATTTTGTGGCGAATGATTTTTGCTTGTGATAAAAGGGGTGAGCTTTGTTAGGTTTTGGGTTTTTTTTTTCTTCTCTAGAAGTTGATGTAGAAGGTTGAATTTTTAGGGAAATGTTGAATTAAGAGAGCTGAGTGGTGGTTGTTGTCGAGTATTTTAGGATTCCCTAGCTTCACGTGTGTTACTGGAGTCATCTTCCGATGTTTGTTCTTGGGGCAAGATAACCGCTTTCTCTAAATTTCAAAACAGTTCCGTGGTAGTCTAAAATTTCGGCAATTTATGTCGAGCAAATGGAAATGATATGGTGTGTTCATAATGTGTTGATTTTTTTTTTTGCCTCAAGAGATTGAACCGACATGAGATAATGACTGGTTGAGATGTTCATGACTATAGTGCAAGTTTGATATACACTTCATGTGTTCTTGGTTGAGGTAACTTACTGTGAAGTTTTATATACAGTTGATGAATTCATGAGAGCGTCATTGTCCTAAGCAAGTGGATGTGGTTTTGGACTTACCGTTTGGGAATCATACCATGGATCACGAATGTGGTAAAATGTTTATATACTGTGCTAAGTGTACAGAAATTTAGCATGCCTTTCTGGGCTTGTGATCACACATTGACTGTTGCAGCTAGGAATGCAATAATGATGTTTAGTTTCTGTTGAACACAGCTAAAAGTGATGTATCCATTTATTTATCCTCAACTTACCACATAGGTTAGAAGGTTACAGGGTTCTTTTGGGAAGTCGTCTTACTTCTAACTGTTATGTTCTGATTTGGGCATAGTAGGATATAGTGTTCTTTTGGGAATTCTTCTTACTTCTCACTGTTATGTTTGGATTTGATCACAAATTGGCTGTTGTAGCGAGGAACACCATCATGAAGTTTAGTTTCTGCTGAACACGGCTAAAGTTATCTATCCATTTTGTACCCTAAACTTGCAACATAGATAGTGGTTTACAGTGTTCTTTTGGGAAGTCTACATACTTCTAATTGATATGTTTTGATTTGAGCATAGGCTTTGGCTGAGGAGATCAAGGCCAGATATGAGAAAGCTGCTGTCAAGGTTCTTGACCTGGTATGTAAGATGAGAACTGATCTTTTTATTATATCATTGTGGGAAAAACTGCATATTCTGGAATATACAAGAAGTTACATTTGTTTATGCGTGAATTAGGATGACTATGCCGAGGATGATGATAAATATGAAGAAAAACTGAAGAAAGAGACTTTGGCATTTTTTATGTTGGCCACGTAAGCTACAAATTTACCTATATTAAAATTGTATTTTTTTTTGTGTTACTGGTTTTCCTAAAAGCATAGCCCATTCAGTATATTTGACCTCACTTTGTAGTTACGGAGATGGTGAGCCAACTGATAATGCCGCAAGATTTTACAAATGGTTTACGGAGGTTGGAGCTTTACTATAAGCATTGAGTTGATCTACATTCTAAGGTCGCAACCTTGACATGTTTATTGTTTTTAATAAATTGAGGTTTCATGGTTTCATTTCAGGGAAAAGATCGGGGTGATTGGCTTCAACAATTAAGATATGGTGTTTTTGCTCTGGGTAACCGGCAATATGAACATTTCAACAAGGTCAAATCTGTGCTATATTTTTGTTCACACACCCTATGGAATGTTGCTTTTTCTGATGGAACCCTTATTGAAACAGATAGGAAAAGTGGTTGATGATCAACTTAGTGAAGAAGGTATATAGCTGCACTAATTTATATTATTATGTTGCTGTTTGACGAATACAATGTTTCTTTGTGTTCCTTTTGCATTCAATATGATTACTTTATGTATACGTAAGATTCACTGGGGATAAAAATTTGTGGCATTCTATGTAAAGAATGGGACTCACATGGACTCATATTTCATTCATGTTAATTCATATTTGCTTGTGTGTACTATTAGCTGTTTGCCTAGTAGTTAGAAAACATCTTCAGATTTTATTATTTTTTATTTATTTTGCATTTCATTGTTTTCTATGCCATTATTTTGGTGGTAAACTATTTATTTCTCATTGAATCTGCCTCTTTTTTGTTGATACAGGTGCAAAACGTCTTGTTCCAGTTGGCTTAGGTGATGATGATCAATGCATAGAGGACGATTTTTCTGCTTGGTATGCTCCCATTATCAATTTGTTTATTATCATTATTTCCCCTGTATGAAATAATTTCTTAATTTTTGGAAGTATTAGTATGGCGACTTTTCTCTGCTGCATTAACCATAACTTTTGGTTCCTCTTTAGGAAGGAATTATTATGGCCAGAGTTGGATCAATTGCTTCGTGATGAAGATGATACAACTTCTGTGGCTACGCCATATACAGCTGTGATTCCGGAATATAGAGTCGTTTTTCATGATCCCAGTGTTGTTACTTCTTATGAGAATAATCACTCCAATATGGCAAATGGGAATACTTCTTTTGATATTCACCATCCCTGCAGGTACTCAGAGATTGTGATGGCTTGCTTCTCTAACAATTTTTATGTTTTTTTTTCTCCAATTTTGTTTTCTTTTACTGATTTCGTGTTGGTTTTTCTCCTAAAGAGTTAATGTTGCTGTTCAAAGAGAGCTTCACAAACCTGAGTCTGACCGCTCTTGCATCCATCTGGAGTTTGATATATCTGGAACTGGTATTACGTAAGTTCGCAAATATATACTGATTCGTTTCATCTTTTCCAAGTGTACAATGGAAATGGTTTGTGGTGATAGGCTGATCTGTTTCAGTTTGTTTTGTTTTGTTTCTTAAAATAAAATGTCTTTCTCATCTCTCCTAAGTTCGAGTGTGTTAAAATTAAGGATTCTTTTTTGGGAAAAAGAACAATAATAGCCCTGTCAAATTTAGTTGTATCATTGCACTAACCGTTTATTTTATGTATCACCCACCAACCTTGACAACAAAAATGGTGGCTTGAGGTGTTTAACTTTCTATAGTGATTTTCCAATGCATGCCATGTCTCTTCTTTAGCTGTAGTTGATGTTAGTGTGCAATCCATAACAGATTTTTCATTTGTCATTGGATAAGTACGACAATAACAAAAGAAATCTTCCATCTGTAGTAGGCGAACCTAAATTATTTAGCGTCCAGGGCCAAGCGAGAGTTCCCACTTGAACTCCCTTTTCTACCATATGAATAGATGGATAGATCTGAATGAAAATTCTGGCACTATCAACGCTGAAGATTAAATTTGTTCTCTTGTTTCAGATATGAGACTGGAGACCACGTGGGTGTTTATGCAGATAATTGTGATGAAACAGTTGAAGAAGCTGCAAAGTTCTTGGGTCAACCTTTAGATTTGTTGTTCTCCATTCACACTGATAATGAAGATGGCACATCTCTGGGAGGCTCATTGCCACCTCCTTTCCCTGGTCCCACCACACTCCGTACTGCTTTGGCATGTTACGCTGATCTGCTGAACCCACCTCGAAAGGTGATCTTCATTTTTTTTTTCATTCCTGCCTACTTTTTTTTTCTTGTTTGATTTATTTATTTATTAATATTTCATATTTCTTCCAAATTATTTGTACTCAGACAGCCCTACTCGCTTTGGCTGCCCATGCTGTTGAACCTAGTGAAGGGGAAAGACTCAAGTTTCTGTCATCACCCCAGGGGAAGGTTGCTAATCATGCAAACTTACTATCATTTTTCTGTTCTTTTTCCATACGTATGATTCTTTTGTGTTTCATCTGGACTCTAATCACATGCTTCCCATCCAGGATGAGTACTCAAAATGGGTTGTTGGAAGTCAGAGAAGTCTTGTTGAGGTAATGGCTGAGTTCCCATCAGCGAAGCCTCCACTTGGTGTGTTTTTCGCTGCTGTAGCCCCTCGCTTACAGCCTCGTTACTATTCCATATCATCTTCACCAAGGTGATTTTCCTGTACTACCTTATGATAGTATTTCTAGAAAATAAATTAGATATTTAGAAACCTGATTGGCATTGTTTATTCTCACAGATATGCCCCCCATCGTGTTCATGTGACCTGTGCTTTAGTTTATGGTCCCTCTCCAACTGGCAGAATTCACAAAGGAGTGTGTTCTTTCTGGATGAAGGTAAATATCTAACTGCACAGAATTTTGTGCCTATCGGTATACTAATTTTTTATTTACTTGTGGAATGCCAAAGCCTCCCATACTCTCTTACAGCACAGTTTAGGCTTGATTATATCTAACACCAAACAGTTTTGAATGAAATCAGAATGCAGTTCCTCTAGAGAAAAGCCAGAACAGTAGCCAGGCTCCTATTTTTATTAGGCAATCTAACTTCAAGCTTCCTGTTGATCAATCAGTCCCAATTATCATGGTAGGGCCTGGTACGGGCTTCGCACCTTTCCGAGGATTTCTACAGGTTTGAAAGTGCATTTATAATTCTTAGTTTTCCATATTGATTTGTGGAAAAAGAGAAGTAAAGTGCCATTTCCCTTCAGGAAAGGATGGCTCTGAAAAAGGAAGGAGCTCAACTAGGTCCTGCACTTCTCTTTTTTGGTTGTAGAAATCGCAGAATGGTAAACACTATTATTTATTAATCTGTGCCCATCTGAACTTGTTAGTATTTTGGAATGCTTTGTGATCGTGATGGATGAACTAAAAGGCCTGGTTTTTGGTTTTGTAGGATTTCATTTATGAAGATGAGTTAAATAATTTTGTGGAAGAAGGTGTGTTGTCAGAGTTGAGCATTGCATTCTCGCGGGAGGGACCAGCAAAGGAGTATGTTCAACATAAAATGATGGATAGAGTAAGTATTTGTTGGAAGCACAAAAGTGGCTTTTGGCCATTAGATAAGTACCTGTTTAACAGTTGCACTAATATTTATTCTATACTCAGGCAGCATACATGTGGGAATTAATTTCTCAAGGAGGATACTTTTATGTATGTGGTGATGCCAAAGGTATGGCCAGAGATGTTCATCGGACTTTGCATACCATTGTCCAGCAGCAGGTGCCAATCTCTCTCTCTCTCTCTCTCTCTCTCACACACACACACACACCCGTAGTTCCTCAATGGATACAAAACGCCCATGCCTTAGCACTTTAGTACTCAGTGCAACGGCCCTGGTGCAACAAGCACCAGTTTGACTTTTTTTTTTTTTTTTTTTGTTAAAGCACCAGTTTGACTTGCGGTATGGTGATTTAATGACAGTAGGCAGCAAACACAAATGCTGATAGAACCCTAGGGAACTATCTGCCTCTGATTTTAGTTTTGTGGTTATACAAGATCTGTAGAATATGTATTTGACGTAGGAGAAATTTTGGCCACCTATTTCTTTTGAATTGGTATTTTTAAAATCGAAAGGAAAATAAAAACTTTGAGTTGTGCCAGAACTAACTATTTGACTGTTTATTTTCCCATATATGCGTCTTAAGTTCTTTTGAATTAGCATGGTGTTTACGGTTGTCGGGGAATTTTTTTTCAGGAAAATGTGGACTCGACAAAGGCAGAGGCTATAGTGAAACAACTTCAGATGGACGGACGATACCTTAGAGATGTGTGGTGACTCTGTGTTCCATTGTTTTGTTTGTTCTGTATCTTCTTTCAGATGAACATTGGGATTATATATATATATCTTCGAGGTCAGGCATCAACTCGGGGATCTTTTCCCTTCAAAGCTATAGCAGCAGATTTGTACATGACAAGTGATGGAAACTGAAACCTGGTTTCCATAAAAGGCTTTAGTTAATCGGATCGATATCTGTCTGTCTGTCATTATGATGGTTATTATTATTATTATTTATCCTTTTTTTTTACAGAAGGGTTATTTTATTTTTAGGAAGCTATTTGTTAGCTAATACTATTGGCTAGTTAAGGTCTCCAAACACAAACAAGAATGGTTTGGATAATATTGTATGAATTATGGTAATTAAAATAAATCTCAGATTTGCTGCTTATATTTGATGAAAATTGTAACTAAAGTTTGTTTTCTTCCTTTGATTTGAAGAACATGATGAATAGTTGTAGCATACGATTTTGATAGTATGACCAAGACTCGGGTTTGCGCGATTTGTGCTCACCCACTCTCCTTTTTCCAGGAAATTTGACTTTGATTCTTGTGTACTTCGATTCTTGGTTGATCTTTACATGATTTTTATTTGTAAAGGATCCATGAGCATCACAAGTGCATTACCAAAGCTCCAACTTTTTCCATTGGAGGAGGGCATGGGAATAGTGAATAATGTGATGTGCCTCCGGAATCCAAATTGGTTGTGTTTACATAGCTCTTTATACAGTTTTTTGTATTGTTTTCTCTTTTTGGTTGGTCGGATTGAAATATGGGATTTCGGCTTAAATTATCAAATCGGAGAGGAAAAATGTTAAAAGGGTAAGCTGTTAACATCGTTCTTGAATTTTATCTAGATTTTATGAACTGTTTATAAATTTTACTTAAATTTTATTAACTGTTCATAAACTTAAATATTAGAATGTCTTTCTTCAATTTTACTCTAAATGTACAATGATAATCTTTAAGTTAATTTTTTTGAACGTGTTTTTTAAGAGCAAAGGTAGAGACGTCATTCTACGTTATGTCTATTATTATAAAATCACGAGGGTTAAAATGTTTCACCGAGTTTTGACAAAAATACCCCCATAATTCTAGATTAAACAATATAATTGGAAGTAAAAAAAGCAATATAGAAAATAATTAAGAAATAAATGCTATATAAAAAAAATAAGAGATAAAAGTGAAATTTGCAAAAAAACGTGGAAGGGAAAATAAGGAGAGAATTGGAGGTAGTGGGTAGTTTCTCTTCCTTCCACAATCTCTTCGATTTAATTTTTTATCTTTTTGAATTTATTTCATTTTTCCTAAATTTCAAAAATTAAAAAAAAAATTACATACATAAATCGGTGCAGGCAGATTCGTAACTTTTAAAGGAAATCTTCAAAAAATTGATAAAAGGATCATCGTTGCATATTGCGTAAAAATAGACTCTAATATTGAAGTTTAGTATCAGTTGATAAAATTTAGGTTAAATTTAGGGACGTTGGTGACTATTTAGGCTAATGTTAAAATATTAAACTTTTGTGCTTCTTTTTCACATTTTTTTTCTTTGTTTTTAAACAATCCCCATATGTTCAGGAAAAAAAAAACAATCCCCATATGTTCATGTTTTATGTGGAGAGTACTTACATATCTAGTAATGTGCTTCTTTTTCAACCTTTTTTTTTTTCTTCTTTTTAAACAATTTGTTTCTCAAATTAGACATCAATTTTCACTTTACTTTCATAATGCTAAAACGTTTTAATGTGTTGCCAGAACCCTCATTTTATTAGTTCCGTTGCTCTAATCATTAGGCTTGGTTAATAATGATGTCAACAATGCTTAAGTGTCAACAAATGATCGGATATTTAATTATTTTGTGAAAAATTATTCAAAATAAATATTTAAAAAATAAAAATTGAAGAAGGAAGAGGATGATGAATTCGATCTAGGTTTTCCCTCTATCCATTCCCAACCCTCCAATCCAATCTGAATTTTTCTTCTTCATTATTATCATTTTTTTTTCTTTATCTAATTGAAATGAGATTTTGGGTTCTGCAAAAACCCAATCCCAAATCCAAATCCCACAGAAACCCATTACCATGTCCAATTTGGGAATCCTTCTTTTTCTTCATCTAATTTTAGGAAGAAGATGGCGAGGTTCTTGAGGGTAATGCAGTCGCTGAGTCACTTGGGATTTTCCCAGTGAGCTTATTGGAGTTAAATGTCATGTCTTGAAGTTTCTGAAGCCTCCCAAGGCCTGAAGGAATGGAACCGACAAGGGAAATTATGACTTGGAGGTCACTGCAATAACCAATGTCGGAAGGGATGGTTTCGTGAGATTGCGCTTGGAAATGACAGGTTTTGAATAGAGGGGAAGGAGGAGAGATTGGCTGGGAAGGCAAGCTGGAAAGGGAGTGATTGGATTGCGATTTCAATAACGAGGCCTATGGGAGAGCAAGTTATGGAGAACCCATTGCAGGGATTGGAGTCGAGGATGTTCCAATCGGACAAGAAAGAAGGCAGTAGGGAGGAAGAAGAAGAATTGAGCAAGGATAAGAGAAAGGTGGCTTTATGAAATTAGACCCAACCCAAAATCCAAATCAAATTCGATGCATTTGTGTGATGCATTCAAATATTAACGTCGCCTCACGTGGGATTGAATGAGTATTTGAAGCCGCCCAAGGCTTTTCACGACATTGGTGAAAAGGAATTGCTGTGGAGGGCTTCGATGCATCCTAGGATTTCTGAGTATCTGTTTCATCGTGTCCCTAAGGTTGCTTTCATGTTCTTAACAAAGGGTCCGGTTCTTTTGGCTTCATTGTGGGAGAAGTTCTTCAAAGGGCATCAAGGCCTGTAGTCAATTTATGTGCGGCATTGAAACCCTTTCTTCAATGGATCTCACCCCAAAAGCCCGATTTTCTGTGGCTGGAGAATTTCTAGGTTTTTATGGGATTAGGATTTGAGATTGGGTTTTTGCAAAACTCAAAATCCCATTTCAATTAGATGAATAAAAAGAAGAAGATGATGATGAATAAAAATCCATATTGGATTAGAGGGTTAGGAATGGGTTGAGTAAAAACTTAGATCAGATGCATTGTTCATAATCCTCTCCCTTTCTTCAACTTTTTGTTTTTTAAATATTTACTTTTAATAATTTTCTATAAAATAATTAAACATCAAATCATTTACTAACCACGTAAGTATTATTGACGCCATTACTAACCAGACATAACGATTGGAGCAACATAATTAACAGAAGGATCATTCAGACAGCACATTGGAAAGATTTAGTGTAGTGGGAGCAAAGTGAGATTTGATATCGATTCAAAGAGAAAATTGAGTAATAAACCTTTCAACAATACAATAGTCATATTTTACACTTTGAACTGGTTATTCGTTCATTTAACACCATGAAAAGGTCGAGTTGACCAACTCAACTCCATTTTCGTTACACCCGTTCTCTTTAGTGTGAAAGTGTCTATACAACACCTACGTGTATTATAATACAATTAATTGACAAACGACAATTGTGGAACTTCACAATTGATGCCGTTAATTCCCAAATCAAAAGGGACAATCCCAAATGAAACCGTAATTCAAAAAATAGCAGACCCGGGTCTTTTTCCCCTCCCAATTCGACGTGACCCAACTTCTTCCCTTCCCTCATCGACGCTACCTATAAATTTACTTCTCTCATTGACGCGGCTTAGGTTCGAAGAAGAAAAGATGAACGAAAGTGAAAAGTTGCTACTACAGAAAGAAATGAAAAATCAAGACTTTGTGGGCTGACATATATCTTGGTAGGAGATTCCAAGTGTGTCCATATTCTGGGGTAATGAAAAATCATAAATTTGTGTTCATGTTGAATTTACGAGGAAAAATCTTGGATTGTTGTGATTGTGTGTAAATTTCTGATAACTGGGTGTGTTTAAAGGCAGGGAAGCAATTGTGAGTTTTGAGAATGGTTTGATTATGAAATGTGTCATCGGTATAAGACAATAATCTTCGAATTTTTTAGGGAAACTGGGAAGTTGGAAGAGGATTTGAAGAAGAGCAGAGCATGGAAAAAGAAGCTATATATGAGTTGCACTAATTGTAACCCGCCTTGTGGTGATCTTTAAGAAGACTGAAGTTTCGGAATTATGGACTGCCTAACAATCCAATTTTGTAATAGATGCTAAGAATTAAGTTGTAATGAAAATGTAATTTGGCACGTAATTCAAGGATTATTTTGGCAATGCAATGAACGTTGGTTATTTCTTGAGGATGCAGTGATTTGTGTGTCAACTTGGGCCAATTACTCTATCACATGGTGCAAAGAGTAACAAAAACACCATAATTAGGCTTCCAAATGATGCATTTAAACACCAATATTCTAGTACATGGTGCAAAGTGGCACACATTGTGAATACATGGTGTGTTTATTGGATAGACATATTTAATGAACTAATCTTGAAATCTGTAAGGAAGAGAAGAACCTGAAATGGAAAACATCACTCATTACACAAAAACAACAATTGAATCAGATTGGATATAATAGTATTGTCAAATGTTGCATAAGTAATCCATTTTGTCTGTTACAGGGTGCATTTAAACTCAAAAGTGCTAGATAGTGCCAATACATGGTGTGTTTTATTAGACAGACATATGTAATGAATTAATCTTGAAATATGTAAGGAAGAGAAGAACTTGAAATTGAAAACACCATTCACTACACAAAAACAGCAGTTGAAGCAGACTGATTGTAATAGCATTGTCAATTTTTGCCTAAGTAGGCCATTTTGTCTGTTAAAGGGTGCATTTAAACGCAAAAGCGCTAGTACAAGGTGCAATGTGACACAACATTGCGAGTACAAGGTGTAATTAAACTAAAAAATAGCATACACCAAACAAGCATGCACCAACCAGCATACACCATACAACCATACACCTAACAGTTATATACCTAACATAACAAAATACACCAAACTAATCCCAACTACAAAACCCAAAAGCCAAGCAATGTCGATACTAATTTTTCCTCGTTTATTTAGATTTAAACCTGAGTTTATTAGAGGGAGAGGCTTGAGACAATGAAGGAAGATTTGGTGAAGGTTGTCTTTGTGGTTGAGAAGGTCCAATGATCTGAGACAAATCTAACACAGCTAGAGGTGGCTATGATTGGGGCTGGAGTTGGGGTTGGAGTTCTAATTGGGGTTGGGGTTCTGATTGGGGCTAGGGTTCTGTTTGGGGTTGAGGTTTTGTTTGGGGTTGAGGTTTTGTTTGGGGTTGAGGTTCTTTTTGGGGTTGGGGCTGAGATCCTTCTTACTAATCTGCAGTCCTTGATGCATATGCTCTTCGTGTTTGTGCTTGATTTGCACTTAGTCCACTTGCCTTAGCTTGTTGCCTCTTTGCTTTAGCTTCAATTTTTTTTCTTTCTCAAGCTTTTAGCCTTGTCTGTTATAGGCTCCTGTGTGAAATTAAAATAAGCAGCAAACAAGCATTCAAACAAGCATCCAAAGGAGATAAATAAGCATTTTTAACTAAAATGAGTTACGTCTTGTATTTGTTAAGTATATACCCCACTTGCTGCATTTCATCTCACTATAGAACCTTTCAAGTTTTGTTAGATTTTGAGTGAGGTTTGCCTCACCCCTAGACTTCTTCCTGCTTTTTCTTGCTCTACTTAGTTGTTTGTTGTATGTTGGGGGATTCAAAGGAAGTAAACCTGAGGACTGCCATTGATCTTCACTTGTCTTTGGCTCAATGATCTTGTCATAACATCTCAGATAAGTCTCTTTGATGTAGCATTCATATAGATAAGCTTTGCATTCTAGCTATTGCTGCACAAGCACATGGGCATGAGATTCCACATAGGTCTCAATAGGGCTGATAACGGGTCGTGTCATGTACGGTTCGTGTCGTGTCATGAATTCTGTTTTATTTAAATATATCCAACTTGAAATTGAACCGTTTAATAATCGTGTCAAGGATATCCAACCTGAACCTGACTTGTTAATGACCTAAATAACCCATGTAACCCTTATAACCCGTTTAATAAATAGGTTGTACTGGAAACTTAATTAACCTATGATCTGTTTGACCCGTTTAACATGTTTAATCTATTTAAAATATAAGATTTAATAAGTATGCAGGTAGGTAAATTGTAACGACCCGTCCCGGAAATTAGGATTAAGACGGTGATTAGTGACGGGTTAGTGAGCTTAATCGGTGGTTAGTCGGTTACGATAGGTTTGTTAGCGTTAAATGACGATTTTGCCCCTAGGTTGGGCAAATAGTTGACTTTTAGTTCGGGTGGTCAATTGGGTATTGACCGGTGACCGTGACGTAGTTTGGGACGTCACGAATCCGTAGACAGGTGGCACGCCCGATTCTGACATCCGAGGAGGAAGTTATGATGCTCGGAAGGTTGAGGGCATAACCGTAATTTGGTTAAAATAGGGGGGAAAGAGTTGACTTTTTGTACGATCAGGTTTTGACACTTTGACCCAGGATCGTTAGGTAGATCTTGTCGTCCTGAATTCAACGACAGGAGGCACGTGTTCATCGGACGTCGGACGAATTAGTTACGGGTCTAAAACGGTAAGGGTATTATCGTAATTTTGAGTTAAAGGAGGGGCATTTTGGTCTTTCTGTGTCTTGGGATTTGGGTCAATCTGATAAGGCTAGGTGTACAGTGGAGATTGAGATATTTGTGAGAGAGATGAGGGGATGGTGACATGTGGCAAGGGTCTAGTGAATTCCAGGATTTTACACGGTTCCAATTATTTGGGCTGTTAACCGTGCATTCGAGAAAACAGAGACAGAGTGAGGCTGAGAGGAAATCGATCGATGGCCGGGAAGAGGTGAGTGTTGTGAGATGGTGAGAGTGAACAGAGGTTAAGGGAGAGTTGAGGAGTGAACTTGAGTGGGTTGTGTGATCGTGAGTGAGTGAGAAGGAAGGGTGAGTTCACGGGAAAAACAGAGAGAACTGAGGGAGTTGGTGGTGGTGTGGCCGTGTGTTGCTCCAATTGGACTCTAGAAGAAGCTGAGACGGCTCTGTGGACTCCAGGGAACGCGGCGGCGAGCACGGGGTGGACGGCTGCAAGTAATTTCTAATCCCCGTTCGTATGCTCTGTTTTGCCGTGATTTTCAAACCCTTAGTCGTGAACTTAGGGACTGAGTCGAGGGATGTGGTGATTTGGGTGAGCTTTAGTGAGGTCCTAGGAACCGTCTAAGGTGGTTGCCGTGAAGGGGGAAGACTTGGGTGGCTGGATCGTGAAACAGAGTTTTGGGGAGGTTTGGTTTCGAGTTAGGGACGATGATTTATGGGTTGTGTCGAGGTGTTAGAGTGAGGGGAATACGTTGCTTAGGACTGGACGAAGAGGCTGGTGAAGAGAGGGAAGAAAATGGTGAAGGAACGGCGGAGAACCGGGTGCGCCGGTTCAGACCGGTTCGCCCAAGGTAGACGATGATGAATAGTGATCGTGTGCAGGCGCGTGAGGCCCACGCGCAGCCACTTTGGGCGGCGCGTGCGGCGGTTCTTGGGAAAACGGTCAACATAGTTTTTGGTCCAGGAGTTATAACGAGTCTAATGGAATTAGTTTCGGGTTAATCGGACGTCGATTCGAAGTAGTTCTACGAGGTTGAAAGTTTAGGGTTCCGGTTCGTTACGTTTAGGACCCGGGGATTTTTGGGGAAAATTAGGAGAGTCTTGGTAGAAGTATTAGTGACGTTCTTTGGTGACTTGTGACAGGATCGGGACTTCCCGAGGAAGCTGAGGAACGTACGGGACGTACGGGACGCGAGTGACGTGCCCGATATCTGTGAGTGGACCCCTTCTCTAAACTCAAGCATGCATAACTGTTTTTCTATAATTATTTTATGGTTTTACATGTGATTTCATGATTGTTGAATATGTGATGATGGTTTTAAATAATTGCACATTTTTCGAGGAAATTACGTATTTGGCACATTTTACGAGAAAAGCTTGATTACTGATTATGATGCCATGATTTGGGGTTTTCAAACGATAAGTGATTTTCAATAATTATAAATGGATTTGAGACGTGATTTGATAATCGAGGCTTTCGGTTTTGAAATCGGATTTTGGAAACGGGATTTGGTTTTAAAGTTGGAAAGTGGATTTCCGGATTTGGGTTCGGAATGATAGTTCTGGATGCTGGAAGGGCTTCAGACCGGTGATTCGGATTCGAGTTTGGATGTGGATTTAGAAATGGTTTTCAAATGGTTTTGGATTGGATTTGCTAGATCTGGTTATTGGGTTTAAAGACCCGGATTGAGTTTAAAGACTCAGATATTATTGAGGCCTGGATTGAGTTTAAAGACTCGGGAGTTTAAAGACTCAGATAGGTCCAGCAGGTTTGATCGGATAATGATTGGTTGAAACTTATGTTTTATGACGTGGTTTTTATGATACTTATGACATGATTTCTATAATTGTTTTTATGATGATTTTGCAAATGTTTTTATGACAATCTTTATGTGATTTATAACTGATTTCAGTAAATGGGTTATGCATGTGTGATTTCAAAACGGAGGGCTAAAACTCTGGTTTTATTATGAAATGGTTTTCGGAAAGTATTTTATTATTTATGGTCCACTCACACCTTCTGTTTTAAATTGCCCTCCAGGTCGTGGAGCTAGCGCGGGGGTTGACGTCGAGGCAGCGTCGGAGGCATAGAATTTTTGAGAGTGACCCCGGAGTGCTTTACATTTTCTATTGTACGTGTACCTTGTTTATCAGTGTTCTTTCCTTTGTATTTGGTACTATGCTCTGTAACACTTTGACTTCGGGATGTTTAAATTTTCTCCTGCGTTTGGCATGTAGTTTGGTGGTTGTTCGTGAGTTTACTTTAGTTGCGTGTCGGGGTGTCAGACGGGAGCAGGATTTACCTCGGTTTTCGGGGTGGAACCGGGGTGGGTCCTGACATAAATAGGTAGATATATGGGTAAGTAATGACACGTTTAATCATGCGGATTGACCGGGGTAAATCTCGTGCAGGTTTCAAGTTGGGTCAATAATTGACACTCTTAGGTCTCATTTTCTACATGAACATTTCTTAGATTTCAACTCCACCCTAAACTAGCTCCCACTTTAATAACTGGCTTCGAATACTTCATTCCTTACATGCATTGTAACATACCACTAACCCTTTTTTTGTTTCTTCTTCAAAATTTGCCTTATCCTTGGACCAGTTTGATGCCCCTCACCCCAATTCACAACTTCCTGCTTCCTTGTAGAGTACAATATCATCAAATACGTTCTGATTCTCTAAAGAACGGTTATTATAGGCTTATCACTAGCTGGAAATATTGACTTTTTCAATGTCTCAATGAGGTTGTTGAGAAAAATATCACACTTGAAGCCTGTGTTGAAATGGGACCTTGTCCATTGTCTTAGATCCTTTTTGCTTAACCAATCATGGGAAGTAGGATTCAAATCAACCATTTTCTTCATCTCAAAGTGGTACCATGCCACATTGGTGCATATTGAGATCTTTTCAAACTGCCCATTCAATGTTAACACCTTGTGAAGGGCATTGAAGTTTGTATATATGTGTCTGGGGCAATTCCTGTGTTCTGATATTGGAAATAACTGCTCCACAATCTCAAGTAAACCCTTCCGCTTATCTATGATGAAAAGGTATCCTTCATTGTTTTGAATCTTCAAATCCACTGCAACAGTTCAAAGAACCACTTCCAGGAGGAGTATGTAACGACCCGTCCCGAATATCGAGATTAAATATTAATTAATTATGGATTAACGTGACTAATTGGAGGTTAGTTGAGAGAATACGGACAGACGATGTGAAATGATCATTTTGCCCCTCGAATTGGGCAAAATGTTGACTTTTGATCCGGGGAGTCAAATGTACGATGACCGTGACGTAGATCGGGATGTCACAAGTCCGTAGACAGGAGGCACGTCGAAATCGGACGTCGAACGGGGAAGTTATAGTCACAGGATCGAAATCGGTTTAATTAACGTCTCGGGATTAGAATTAAATAATCCTAAAATCTGATTAGTTGAATAATTAATGTGGGGCCCTTGGATAAGTGACAAGTGTCACTCATCCCATTGGTCACTTTCCTTAAAAAGGGGATCTCGTTTTGATTGGATGATTTTTATTAAAAATGTATTATTTTTCCTCATCTCTCTCTTCCCTTCCCATGTATCATCTTCATCTTCTTCGTAACTCAAACATACAAACACACAAAACCATATTGGCACGACCCATCCCAATCCCCCTGGGATTATCGTGCAATGTGCCATGCTCCCGTCTGACACGAAGTGTCAGACAAGGGATAACCTGATGCTACTGCCCAAACGAGGCTTCCAGAGTGCGCAAGGATTGATGGAGGAGGTATGCGATGTCCCAGTCTGTAACGACCCGTCCCAAATTCCTAGATTAGATTAGTGACTAATCACGATTAGTGAGGCTAATCTGTGATTAGTTGAGCGAAATCGGACGAACGATGCAAAATGACCGTTTTGCCCTTGGACGTGGGCAAAACGTTGACTTTTCGTTCAGGCGGTCAAATGGATTTTGACTGATGACCGTGACGTAGTTCGTGACGTCACGAGTTCATAGACAGGTGGCACGTTCAATTCCGACGTTCGAGGATGAAGTTATGACGATCAGAAGTTTAGGGGCATTTTGGTAATTTTGGTTAAAAAGGGGCAAATGTTGACTTTTTGACCAGGAGGTCCGATGGAGGAGGGCCGAAGACTGTTACGTAGATAAGGACGATACGAATCCATAGACAGGCGGCACGTCGAATTTGGAGGTTCAACGGCGAAGTTACGGTTCACGGAAGTTCAAGTGCACTATTGCACGAATTACGAAATAACTTAACTTTTGGACTTTAGTGGGGCCCAGATATTTAATGGAGGCCCAATGGATGAGTGAAAATTGTCACCCATCCAATGGACACCATTTTCCCTTCATGCATCGACCATTCCATTTTCTCCATTCAAAACACAAAACCATTTCCCCGATCTCACATTTTCTCTCATCTCTGTGCAACCCAAAACCCATCCCACCTTAACCCATGACCAGCCGTGAGGACCAGAGAGACTGAGGGAGCTGAGGTGGCTGGCCTGGAGGCATGAACCACCGCCCACGGTGGCGAGAGGAGGAGGAACCCGAGAGGGTTCTCGGTACGGCTCCAAACTCCATTTAAATTTTATATATATATTATGGGTCATTTTGGTTGCTTCCAATGAATTAAATGAGTTATTAGGATTGTTTTAGGAAGGTTTTGATAAGCTTTGGGCGGCTGTACAGACATGGTACAGTTTTGGGAAGCTTGAACCGTATGGTTCAAGAATTGAACCATGAGTTTTGTGTAGTTTTAGGTTGTTTTAATTAGTAAAAATGATAGGGAATGAAGAGATATGAATTATAGGATTAATTAGGGTTGAAATTGGACCAAAATAGGGCAGGAAAACCCCTGAACCGTTCACGCCGGTTCGGAACAGTGCCATGAACAGTGAACCGGTTCAGCTGGAGGTAGGAGACGATGAACAGTGTTTTTGATCTTCTAGGGGCGCGTGGACCATAATTTGGGAAAGTTTTCAACACGGGAAATCTTCTATTCGATGTAACGAAGATTTTGGGACTGGTCTCGCGTCAATCAGACATCGTTTCGATAGTTTCCGAGGTGTCGGAAGGTTTAGGGTCGGTTTAAAAATAGTTAAAAGTTCAGGAAAATTACGGGGCTTTGGTAGGAGGTTAATTAAGTAGTTAGTAACGTTCTATTAAAATTTGGACAGGTTTGGGAGTCCCGGTGATGGTGATCGGCTCGGGAGAGCCGTATGGCACGCAAATCGAGGCGGCAGCTCGGACGGTCTGTGAGTGGACCTTGTTTTCTAAATTGATGCATGCATAAATGTTTATTATATGTTTTAAATACTTGTTTGTGATGCCATGAGTACATTTGGATGTGTGGTTACGTATAGGAACGTATTTCGAGGTTTCGGCCCTATAAGGTGCCTATACGGGTCGGTATTTCTTTATCGGTCTAAATGAAATGGTTTTGGATTTCAAAAGGATAAACTCGGGTATGAGACCCATTTGGTTTTGTATCGGGCATATGACCTTAGATATCGGGCACGGTGCCCAGCTGATGTCATATGTTCGGGCACGAGACCTAGTTATTTTACGGTTTATGATTTCGGGTCAGGGACCCTAGATGGATTTCCAAGTTCATGACGGTTTACGGGAACCGACATGAACTCTAGAAAGGTCATTTTGGTTCATGACGGTTTATGGGAACTGGCATGAACCTTTGTTAGGTCATTCTGGTTCATGACGGTTTATGGGAACTGGCATGAACCCTGGTTAATGGATGTTATGGATCATGACGGTTCAAGGGAACCAGGCATGAATGTTTATGTTATGTATATATATGTATTCATATACCTTCCTTTACTTCTATTATCTCCTCCGGGGAGGGTTGTTGGCCTGGGTGGACCCCGGAGTAGTCACGGAGCACCGACTGAGTGGAGTCACCCCCCAGTTGGGTTCCTTACTCTCTGGAAGGCTATGATTACTATTACCTCGGGTAGGGTCAGTGGTCTGCGGACATTGATCTTGACTTTGAGAAGACTCGGATTGAGACCTGGGTAGCACGCGCGTAGCTTTGGAAACCGTGACAGGATTGGTTGTGTGAATTATATGTGTATGTGATATAAATATGATATATGATGTGTGTTTACACAGGTTTTGGGCAGTGGCCCTTATGGTTGGTTTCTTGTGATTTGGGCTGAGTCCCTTATGGATTTGGGCAGTGGCCCGTATGGTCGTTTTCATTATGGTCCTTTCAATCTTGGTTTTGGGCTTAGTTCCCACATATGGTTTCTTTCGGATAAATGGTTTTCGAATGCATGCATGCTTTTTAGTGAAGGGTACAAATGTCTTCTCGTTAAAATGTTTTTATAAACTCTTGTTTTGTCCACTCACAGCTTTTAATGTTTTGACTGCCCTTCAGGTTGACATCAGATGTGGACTGTAGCAGGGACCGAGATATCACATACCTCCTCCGGATCCTGGAGTACTCTGATGGCCCGAGAGGGCAAAGGTCGGAAATATCCCTTGTCTGACACTTCGTGTCAGACGGGAGCAAGGTCATCCCGCACTAATCCCGGGGGGATTGGGATGGGTCCTGTCACAGTCTCTGCTGCAATCGCATCCGTGATCAACCTGAAGGGCATTAAAAACAACAAAGGCTGTGAGTGGACGAAAATAATTAAGTTCATAAAACACATTTCACAAGACATTTATGCCCTTCATTAAAACGTATGCATGCCTCGAAAATTAGTAATCAAAACATTTGCTCAAACATCCATTAGGGCCTTAGCCCAAAAATCGTAACTCAAAACCAAGTGTGGGAACTCAGCCCAAAAGTGTAGAATACCAAATCCGTAAATACAAAACCAAGTGGGCCACTGCCCAAATCCATAAACACAAATCTAACCGAAAAACCATTTCATAGATCCAATAGTCCATATTTACCACATTACCATCTCCGGCATCCCAGATGCCTAGAGTCCCAGACGTTTCACGTCCCAGGCGTCATATCTTACGGTATAAGCAACGTGTACTGCCCGGGGTCTCTCCGGGTCCATATCTCTGACATCCCAGATTTCTAACGTCCCAGACGTCTAATCATAGCAATCCTGCTCCTGAGTCACTATACGGTCTGGTAGCTCCGTACAATGACTCCTCGCAGGCAATGCACTGTGACTTCCCCAGTGTCCCAAACACCTGGAGGAGACCATCACATATTCTCGTATCAAAATGGTATATGGAAAACAGTTTTATCAAATCATTTCACAACATTTCAATGGGCCCTGCCCGAAATCCCATAAAACATCACAATTCCATTTAGGGTCCCTGACCCGAAATCACGCTTATGAAACATAGGGTCCCAGACCCGAAATCACATTTATGAAACATAGGGTCCCAGGCCCGAAATCACATTTATAACCCAATTGGGCCTCATGCCCGATTTCTTAAACCAACTGGGCCCACGACCCGATTTCGTAAACCAACTGGGCCCCCGGCCCAATAATATAACTCAAATGGGTTTCAGCCCGATTCCGTAAACAATTGGCCCCCTAGCCCGTTTTCGTAAAGCAGTTGGGCCTTCGGCTCGATTACGTGTAACGACCAGTCCTGAATTTCGGGATTAGATTAGTGACTAATCATGATTAGTGAGGTTAATCGGTGATTAGTTAGGCAAAATCGAACGAACAATGCAAAATGACTGTTTTGCCCCTAGTCGTGGCAAAATGTTGACTTTTCATTCTGGCGGTCAAACTGACTTTGACCGATGACCATGACGTAGTTCGTGACGTCATGAGTTCATAGACAGGTGGCACGTTCACTTCCGACGTTCGAGGAGGAAGTTATGACATTCGGAACTTTAGGGGCATTTTGATAATTATGATTAAAAGGGGGCAAATGTTGAATTTTTGACCAGGAGGTCCGATGGCCGAGGGCCGAGGACCATTACGTAGATTGGGACGATACAAATCCATAGACAGGCGGCACGTCGAATTTGGACGTTCGACAGTGAAGTTACGGTTCAAGGAAGTTTAGAAGTACTATTGCATGAATTACGAGACAAGTCACTTTTGGATTCTAGTGGGCCCCAGATATTTAGTTCCTGCCCTATGGGTGAGTGACAAGTGTCACCCATCCACATTCCATCTCTTTCCTTCATACATATCAACCCTTCATCGATCATTCATTTCTTCCTTTCAAACTTACGCGATCTCACACTTTGAACCCATCCAACCCAACCCCAGATGATCAGGACAGAGAGGCCAGAGACGAACCCGAGAGGGTACTCGGTAAGGTCAAAATTCCATTTGATTTCAATTTTTGCATTATGGTTGTTTTTGGATGATTAGGAAGTGGTTATTAGGTCCCTAGGATGTTCCTAAGATGTTTTGGAAGGGGGTTCACGGCTGAGAAAACCCTGGGAAAAACTTGGAACCATTGAAACGTGTGGTTCAAAATGAAACCATGGGATTTAGATGGTTTTGATTAGTTTTAGGGATTGGAATGAATAGGAAATGAGGAAATAGGATGAAAGGAATCGAAAAGGAGAAGATTGGACGAAAAATGAGGTGTGAGGAGCAGTAAACCGGTCACGCCGGTCCAACTGGACCAGCCAAACCAGGTGAACTGGTCTACGATAGGTTGATGGTGCAGGAATAGTGCCCGGCGCGTGGGCTCACGCGCAGGGACTTCAGAGGGCGCGTGGGGGCGCGTGCCTCACCTTTTGGGGAAGTGTTCCACATACGAAATCATCTATTCGATGTAACGAACATTCTGGGACTGGTTTCGTGTCAATCAGACATCATTTCAATAGATTTCGGGGTGTCTGAAGGTTTAGGTTCGAGTTTTAAAATAGTTAAAAATACCAGAAAATTACGGGGTTTTAGTGGGAGGTTAATTAAGTAGTTAGTAACCTTCTATTACAATTTGGACAGGTTCGGGAGTCCCGGTGACAGTGATTAGGTCGGGAGAGCCGTATGGCACGCAAATCGAGGCGGCAGCTCGGACAGTCTGTGAGTGGACCTTGGTTTTCTAAATTGGTGCATGCATAAATGTTTATTATATGTTTTATTACATGTTTGATGATTCCATGGGTGCATTTGTATGTGGTTACGTATAAGCACGTATTTCGAGGTTTTGGCCTTATACGGTGCTTATACGGGTCTGTAATTCCTTATTGGTTTTAATGAATTGAATTTGGATTTCAAAAGGATAAATTCGGGTATGAGACCCATTTGGTTTTGTCTCTAGCATATGACCTCAGATATCGGGCACGGTGCCCAGCTGATGTCATATGTTCGGGCACGAGACCCAGGTTACTTTACGGTTTTGATTTCAGGTCAGGGAACCTTAAATGGATTTCCAGGTTCATGACGGTTTATGGGAACCGGAATGAACCCTTGTTATGGTATCGTGGTTCATGACGGGTTATGGGAATCGGCATGAACCCTGGTTATGTTATTATGGTACATGACGGTTTATGGGAACCAGGCATGGAGGATGTTATATATATATATATATATATGAATGGAATAGATATTATGGATTATGACGGTTCAGGAGAACCGGTATGGATATTTGTGTTATGTATATATATGTTCATATACCTTCCTTTACTTCTATTATCTCCTCCGGGGAGGGTCGTTGGCCTGGGTGGACCCCGGAGTAGTCACGGAGCACCGACTGAGTGGAGTCACCTCCCAGTTGGGTTCCTTACTCTCAGGAAGGCTATGGTTACTATAACCTTGGGTAGGATCAGTGGTCTGCGGACATTGACCTTGACTTTGAGAATACTCGGATTGAGACCTGGGTAGCACGAGCGTAGCTTTGGAAACCGTGACAAGATTGGTTGTGTGAATTATATGTATATATATGGATTATGATATATGATGTGTGGTTACACAGGATTTGAGCGGTGGCTCGTGTACTTGGTTTCATGATGGTTTTGGGCTGAGTCCCGTATGGTTTTGGGCAGTGGCCCGTATGGTTGAATCTTTATGATTCTTTGATATGTGGTGTGCACAAGTGTGCATAGGATTTGAGCAATGGCTCATGTATTTGGTTTCAGTATGGTTATGGTTTTGGGCTGAGTCCCTTATTGGTTTCTTATGGATTTGGGCAGTGGCCCGTATATTTGATTTGATTATGGTTTTGGGCTTAGTTCCCACAGATGGTTCCATTTGGTTAAATGGTTTTCGAATGCAGGCATGCTTTTTAGTGAAGGGTAAAAATGTCTTTATGGAAATGTTTTTATAAACTGCTTGTTTTTTCCACTCACAGCTTTTAATGTTTTGACTGCCCTTCAGGTTGACATTGGATGTGGACTGTAGCAGAGACCGAGATATCACATGCCTCCTTCGGATCCTGGCGTACTCTGATAGCCCGGGAAGGCAAAGGTCAGAAATATCGCTTGTCTGACACTCCGTGTCAGACGGGAGCAGGGTCATCCCGCTTTAATCCCGGGGGGGGGGGGGATTGGGATGGGTCCTGTCAAAGTGGTATCAGAGCTCAGTTAGCTCATATCAGAGCATAGGATTACTCGTAGGATGCACAGGTCGAGGATGTGATATCTCAAGTGGCTACAGTTCGTTATCAACCTGATTGTTAGGGTGCCGGTACAATAGTTAGTAGGATGGAATCGTGATATGTCTTGGTTCGGCATTTGATGCCGGGGTTGCCATAGTTCTGTTAAGGTTGGCAGTGTGGAACCCTATGGAAGGATAAACGTAATTGTACGTTAGCATTTTGGATTGTGAGACGGTTAGTTGGGATTGTTTTCACGATGTCGTAGGATAGTTTTGTCGATAGTTCAGAATTGTGATCATCTGATGATCGGATTTGGTTGAGTTAAATGGATTTATTGCTCCAGGAAGTTAGCAGTCGAGTTCGTGGAACTCTAGTTGAACTTATGGCAGTTAGCGGTCGGATTCGAGGAATCCTAGTTGGATTGACGGTAGGCTTGATTGATGTCTTTACGATGTCAAGACCACGGAGACGGTCAGATTATGGATTTTACTGCCTTATGCAGTTGGGTTCAGGGAGACCCTAGGTGTGATCGTGGAACCATACCTTAGGTGTATGGTTCGGAAATGTGAGTTGATGAGTGGTTTGACTTGGACGACTATTCAGATTTGGATTCGTTAGTCGGTCTAGTCATGTCAGCTTGCGATGGGACTGCACGGTTGTACTTATCGGTTAGACCTAGTTGGTTTTCGTACTACCATAGTTGTGATGGATTGTTGGTGTAACTAAGGTCATGGATGACCTGGTAGACGACATTGGTTAAGTCGAGCTACGACTTGTTAGAGTTTGGTTGGATAAGTTATCAGGGTTGGTACTTGTCGATGGAATCCCAGAGTGGGATACGGAGTAGTTGGTACAAGCGATTGATTTCGTTGGATGCGGAGTCTGGGTATCGAGATGCCTGGTAGTTAGGTCTACACGAGTCTGTGGCAGACGCTACTATCGATGGACGTAGTCGAGTCTTATCAGGTCGAGTAGACTCAGGTTACCGTGATGATTGTGACGATGGTATTGTCAGTCGTGAGGATGATACGAGGTGCGTGAGTAACGCATATGTACCAGCAGTGATTCTGAATTCGACTCGGTTACGGCTGAGTGCGATCGCTGAATGAGACGAGGACGTTCATGGGACATTTCCTTTTCTCGTATGAGCTTTCAGGGTGACTGTACCCAGAGGTGTTGGGTACGAGGGAGGCAGAGTTTCTCCTAATCGAGCAGAGGTACGGGGTCGTCGCTCGGTATGAGCGAAGATCCAGGGTTGTCAGTTTTCACACGGGGTGCTGATACTGATACTGAGGTCTGTGTGTCGATGTTGATACTGATACTGGTGTTAGCGTGCTGCTACTAGTGTGGATGCATGTGTGCTGATACTAGTGCAGGTGATGGTGATGCTACTGGTACTAGTGCTGGTGCCGGTGATTGTGTTGACGGTGAGTTACGAGTCAGGATGTGACTCCGTCGAGATGGGCATATGTTCGGTATCTGTGGTTCAGGAGTGGATCACGGATAGAGTTAAATTGGTGATGGACACGTGGTTGATGTTCGAGTATGTTGTTTCCAACCAGATTGGAACTTCGGAATCGAGAGAGATTGCGATTGTGTGACACGAGGAATGCGGGTTTTCCGCATTGGCAATGGGAATTTCGAAATCATTTTAGGTGACTTCTTAGATTCTACCATGATTGATGATGCTAGATGATGTTGATGATGTAGATGTTGTTGGTTGCCACTAGTACACCGATCGTGTATTGGTTGGTGGACTCGTGGTTTGTCTTGGGTGATCAGGTGGAGTGAGTATATCGAAGTTAGGTGACCGAGATTTCTCATTCTCTACTTGGTGGAAGACGATGTCAGGTTACATGATGTGGTGAGTGCAGCGAGTGTTATTTGCATTCACATAGGATGGATTTTGATGTCATTGTATTCGATTATCCTTGGTTTTTCCTCGGTGGAATGACAAGGATCGATACGAAGTGATTGGGGAGAACCCACAGTCTCGATATGTCTCGTCGTTGACTGATCTATTTAGATGTGGGAATTTGTTAAAGAGTGATGTGACTGACGAAGGATTCAGGAGGTTGTGATACCCTATGATCGGATCTCAGGTGGATTGTTAGCTGAGTGACCATGTGTGGATCCTAGATGGATCGAGATTTTGATGTTGAGGACTTTGGACGTTGTGACGATCGGGAATCGTGACGTCTATGGTCGGTTGACGTAGTGATGGATCTGGATCGTGATCTTGATGATCCAGATATATGGAGAGTTTATCGCTCTTGTCTGGACGTTTGAGTTGAGGACGTTGGGAATGAACTTCTTTTCGAGGTAAATCCCATATGGCTTATTACTCGCCCGAGTAGTTATCCGACGAGTAGGTGTCCGACGAGGTCGGATTTGGTCAGCCTAGATGTGTTGATGTTGTGATTGGCTTCCCTATGAAGTCAATCGAAGGTAATGTGTAATCAATTAAGCAGGTATCCGATTGGTTCGGATATAGTGCATCTCGGTAGACATGAACGAGATTTCAGGTTTTGGAATCAGATTTTTGGAAGACGATTCAAGATTTGATTTTGGAACTTAAAAGTGGATTTCTGGATTTGGGTTTTGGAATCGGATTCTGGATGACGATTCAGGATTTGATTTTGGAACTTGAAAGAGGATTTCTGGATTTGGGTTTTGGAATAGGATTCTGGGTGACGATTCAGGATTTGATTCAGGAGCTTGACAGTGGATTTTCTTTTATGGATTTGGGTTCAGAATGGTCATTCCTGATATTAGTCTACGGAATGATGGTTTCAGATTCAGATTTGGACATGATTATGGATATGTTTTCTGGGTTTTGGATTCCGGATTTCTTACGAAAATGCAGATTCGGATTCGGATTTGGAAATGGATGATGAGTGGGAGTTGTGATCTGTCTGGTACAGGATTGGACAGATGGACTCCAGAATTGAAATGTGATTGACTACGACCTAGATGGTTGTAGGCTGATTGATGGATAGATGTACGTACCTTGTACGTTGTTCAAGGTATGATACTGGGCAGACTTGTCATGCCTGGTGACGGTATATAGGTTATACTAGGGGTATTTTGGTGAACGTGTTGGTAGTCAGATTGGTTCCGATACCATTGGAATTGTTGAGGTCGTGAACTGGACATTGGATACTGTGCACTGGGTCATGGTTTTCTGATGGGTCTAGTTACACACAGGTCGAGTGAAAGGCTTGGTTAGTATACGTATACTCAGGATGAGTGTGTTGGTGGTTCGTGTAACCACAGGTGAGTATAGGGTCAGTTTTCGACTGATATCTGTCAAGTGGTGACAGTTTGTCAGATGTTGCGTGGATCATTGTTTGAGGTCTGATTACTCCTATCGGAGTAGACGTCAAGATAGTTTAGCATTCGAGCAAGGAACCGTCTAGTTGTTTGTGTCAACGAGATGGTAGATTGACAAGTAGTTAGCTCATAGGATACTTGGGCTACTTTGATACTGACAAGTGGTGTCAGTTCGGAACGTGTAATTACTGTCATTCGACGTGGTCGAATGTAGTCGATGCGACGTGAGTGTTAGTGGTACGTCTGGTTGCAGACGAGTAAGTATTGTTCTAGTTAGTTAGTGTACGTGTGTACACGAGATTCGAGGTTGATTCTACTTTCCACGGGGTGGATGTGGAATCAGGATAGTTGGAGTTTCGAGAGCGAAAATAATTAAGGAGGGAAGAATGGTTGGATTTAGGTCGGTTGGAATTTCGAGGACGAAATTAATTAAGGAGGGAAGGTTGTAATGACCCGTCCCGAATTCCGGGATTAGATTAGTGACTAATCACGATTAGTGAGGTTAATCGGTGATTAGTTAGGCAAAATCAAACGAACGATGCAAAATGACCGTTTTAGCCCTAGTCGTGGCAAAACGTTGACTTTTCATTCTGGAAGTCAAACGGACTTTGACCAATGACCGTGACGTAGTTCGTGATGTCACGAGTTCATAGACAGGTGGCACGTTCACTTCCGACGTTCGAGGAGGAAGTTAAGACATTCGGAAGTTTAAGGGAATTTTGGTAATTATGGTTAAAAGGGGCAAATGTTGACTTTTTGACCAGGAGGTCCGATGGCCGAGGGCCGAGGACCATTACGTAGATCGGGACAATACGAATCCATAGACAGGCAGTACGTCAAATTTGGACGTTCGACGACGAAGTTACGGTTCAAGGAAGTTTTGAGGTACTATTGCACGAATTACGAGACAAGTGACTTTTGGATTCTAGTGGGCCCCAAATATTTTGTTCCTGCCCTATGGATGAGTGACAAGTGTCACTCATCCACAGGCCATTTCTTTTCTTCATGCATATCATCCCTTCATCGATCATTCATTTCTTCATTTCAAACTTACCCGATTTCACACTTTCAACCCATCCAACCTAACCCCAGATGATCAGGACAGAGAGGCCAGAGAGTGAGGGAGGATGTTGGATGTTGGTGGCCGGCCTGGACGACCAGAACCGCCGTGGACAGCGGCTTGGAGGAGACGAACCCGAGAGGGTACTCGGTAAGGTCCATATCAAATTTGGCCTCACAACACGTGTATACTTGTACACCCACTAACTGGAACAACACTTTTCTGTACCCAGACATTCCATCACGAATTCACGACGTATCGACTACACTCGACCACCTCGAGTGAAACTGATGACACGATTCACGTTAATACCACTTGTCAATTTCACCATTAAGCTGACTCCTTCAGCTTGACGGTTCCTCTCAATCTCTAATACATCTTGACATCTGCTCCCATTGGGAGTCACCAAATCTCACTTGTCAGTCCACGCTGACACTACCAGCCAAACTGTCACAACTAAGCTTTACCACCCTCGTAAAGCTCCATTCATCAACCAATCAGTGACATCACTTCGTACTATAACTCCCTCAATGTAGTGTAAGACCAACAACAGGATCTCACCTCGCAGGGCAAGCTCAATCCTGCGACAGATATCGATCCCAGTGTCCACAACTGTCAACTCCCTCAGTGAACCATGATGCTGGTAAAATCACGGCGTGATAACATCACACAAAGCAACTTGTGGTTACACTAACCACCAACTCCCTAATCCTGAGTATACGTATACCAACATCTCCCTCAATCAGGTGGTGTAACTGGAACACATTGAACACCAGCCCAGCAGCAATCACACATCTCAACACTTGGGTTTCACTAGCCATCCATGGCTAAGAGCACCTGCTCATACAATCACTGAACTCATCAAATCACTCTGGCCTGTGCACAGTATCCAATGTCCAGTCCACGATCACAACCAATCCAATGATATCGGAACTAACACGTTCATTCACACACCCTGATACATCCCACGTACCATCACTAGGCACCACTCAGCCTATCCAGTATCGATCCTCGTACAACGTACAAGATACATACATCCATCCACTAACAAACCTACAACATAGCTCGTAGCTAAACTGGCTTCGATTCTGGGGTCCAACTGTCTAATCCAGTACTAGAAAAACCAAACATTCCAACTCAACACCTATCACGAGTCCCATCATCATTCGACCAACATCACAAAGTCTACTCCCAATCACGTCATCCAAAATATACCAATCCAAGCACCCCCACCAAGGCATATCCATTTATGCCAAATGAGCATCCAATTTCACTCACGTCTACTGAGACGAACTAACTCTGAATCTATCAGATACTTGCTCAAATGATTCTCGTCCACATTCGATTGACTTTGAAAGGAAGCCAATGCCATCATTCACATATCCAAGACTGACCAATTCGACCTTGTTGGATGTCCACTCATTCACAAGTCAAATCCTCGAGTCAATTAGTAAACATTCCAACTCGCTCGAGTATCGTCTCATACCGGATTAACTTCGAAAAGAAATTCAATCCAACCATTTCCATATCCAAATATTTACGACAGGGCAATAAGCTCTTCACCTAACATGATCAACAAGCTCATAATTCAAATCCATCACCACGTCACCCGACTGGTAACATCACGATCCTAGATCGTCACCATGCCCAATGTCCATGACACCACAATCCAGATCCACCTAGGATCCACACATGTTTACGTAGCTAGCAATCCACCTGGAATCCGATCGTAGGGTCTTACACCCTCTTTGAATCCTTCGTCCAATTTCCCTAGGTGTAATGATGACCTCGACTTTTACCACCAATCCAGAATTAAACACAATTTCTTGTGTCCAATGACCCAAAACCAATCATGGGTCCACCAACCAATACACGCTCAACGTACTGGTAACAATAATCATCATCTGCCATGGGCAGAAAATAAGAAGTCACCCCCAATGACTTCCTAATACCTATCACCAATATGGACTCAAGTACCCTTCTCATCATCTCAATCACAACTTCTCTTGATTCCGATGTTCCAACCATGTTGGAAACAAACATGCTCCCAACGAGATGTCAATTCCATCCACTGGACTTCCCACGTCCTCAACTCACTTGGACAACCACGTGTCCGCAATCAATCCATTACTCAAACCTGAAGTCCGTTAATAACTGTTTATGCACATACACCTATTCCGATTGGGAATCACTCAACTCCTTTTTGGATGTGCATACATTACTACCTTCATCTCACATCTCAACCTTTACAGGTTCAACCCTCGGGTTTCCAAGTTATTTACAATTGCACAATCCCAAACCTACACCACCGATGATTTTCCTCATCTTTTCCAATTTCAGTAATTTCCTTGTACTTTCTGGGGATATTAGAAACATACAATCAAACCAATATCGGAGTTGCCAATAACTCCCCAAATCCACTAATTCTCATGACGTAGGGGACGTCATCCCAAGATTCTTCAAGTCTCAATCATACTTTTTTATTCACTCATCACTTGTCATATCATCACTGTTGGGACTTATCCCAACACATCCCAATCTCCCCTGGATCCCCTCCAGTCCATGACTTAATCATTACTGAATCTTAGATACCGAACGTATGTCCATCATGACGGAGTCACACCCCAACTCGTGGCTCATCGTCATCACAATCACCGACACCAGCAACAGCGCTAGTACCAGCACCAACGAACTGTCATCAACACTAGTATCAGCACACATGCATCCATACTAGTATCAGCACCAGCATACAAACATCCACACTAGCACACAGTGTGAAAATCTGACAACCCTGGATCTCAGCTTATACCGAGCGACGATCCCGTACCTCTACTCGTACCCCACAACTATCGGTACCACCATTCTGACAATGCACATCAGGATAATGAACATTCACTGAACGTCCCCCTGATTCTCAACTACTACAACCACACCAAATACCCTCGATAGCCAGTCATCTCCACATGACTGTCGACCAATAGTCATCGCTGTCGAGATCCATCTCCACACATCACACTATTACTCGGTCTAACTCGGGATTCCATATCTTATCTCATAACCGTACATGTGGATCGAATCTCATAGTTTTGACTAGACTCACTAGAGTCATTGACATGACCCACCCCTGATCCCCCGGGATTAAGGGCTAAATCCCGATCCCGTCTAACTTACGCATGGCAAGCAAGGGATTCTCGATCCAACCATCCAAAAAATAACCGGTCTTCCCAGAGTATACCGAACTACTGTGGATTGCGGGTGTGATGTCTCCGTCTCTCTCAATCAACAGCTCGTGCCGCAACAACCTGAAGGGTATCGAAAACACGAAAAGACTGTGAGTGGAAAAAAATAAAGAATAAGTTTAAAAATAGTTCAATAAAACAATTACAGTTATAACCTCCATTTAAAAAACAATGCATGCATATCAATTTCATGTCATAAAAACCATTCAATATTCCGGTTAAGCAAACCATGTAAGAAAAACCGAACACAGGTTCCTTTTTCCAAATCCCTGGCCTCAGCCCAAAACCATCGAAACCCATTTTTGAAAACCATACCACACTTCCATTCATCGAACCTGCTGGATCTATCCGAGTCTTTAAACTCAATCCGGGTCTTTAAACCCAATTTGGCCTCAATATAATTCGAGTCTTTAAACTCCCGAGTCTTTAAACTTAATAGGCCTACGGGGGAAAATCATAATATCCGAGTCTTTAAACTCAATCCGGGTTTTTAAACCCAATCTGGGCCCGCCCCCGTCATAATCATATCCGGGTCTTTAAACCCAATAATCAGATCCAGCAAATCCAATCCATGACCACTAACCATATCCAAATCTGCAATCTCATCAAGATCCCGGATCCAAACCCAGAACTCATATCCATCTATTTTCCAAATCCGAGTCCGAAATCATCCTCCCCGTAAGCCGGCATCTGGAATAACCATTCCGAACCCAAACCCGGAATCCACTTTCAAGTCCCAAATCGAATCCCGAATCATCATCCGAAAATCCGATTCACTAACCCGAAATCACGTTTCTTAAAACCACTTTCTGATCTGGGCTTCAAGCCTGAAAATACTTTTCTGAAAACACGCATTTCCGTAAATATCTCAAAAAAACGTGCAAAACCGTAAACCATCAAGATCATAATTCAAATCATAGAATCACGTATGAAAACATATTAAAACATATATGCATGCATCATAAGTTAGAAAGAAAAGTCCACTCACAGACCATTCCGACGTCGCCTCGATACGCGCGCACTTACGCCGTTCCCAACCATTCCACTATTCTTGGCTTTCCCGAACCTGTCCAAATCCCATACCAAGGTCACTAACTACTTCACAAAGGTCATACTAAAGCCCCCATAATTTTCGCATATTTTTAGCTATTTTTAACCGAGCCCTAAAACCTTCGGACATCCTGAAACATATCGAGACGATGTTCGATTGACTCGAAACTAACGTGAAAATGTTCGTTACCTCGAATACTTTAAAAGTCGTGTTGGAACCTTCTCCAAAAGGGGCCCCACGTGCCCTCACGCACCGCCCAAAGGGGCTATGCGTGGGCGCCACGCGCCTGCACTGTTCATCGTCCCCTACCTTCAGTCCAATATATGTCCATTCAATTCCATTCGTTTCGCCCTAGGTTGTATGATCGATTCCCCTAACTAAATCATGAATTAAAGCACGAAAACTCACCATCCAAAGCTCGAACAAAACTCTGAAATTCCCAGTCGCGGTTTTTCGGCCACCCGTCGTCTTCTCAGCCACTGGTTCAATCCTTTAGGTTACTAGGAACTTCCTACACTTATTTGAATCAAAGGAACAGCTCAACAGAGCGCCAAGACCCTCGACTTTGATTTTGAACAAAAATGGGAAAACAGAGGACTAGAAGCTTACCCTTTTCTCTGCTCACCACTGTGAGCTCCGTCGTGTTCCTAAGTGTTCCCCAGTTACTCCTCCGTTCTCTGAACACCACCACAAACCAAGACTTGATGGGTTTGATCGATTCTTCCACGACTGCTCACCCTTACCTTCTCTGTTTTTCTGAGATTCCTCACCTTCCTCTCATTTTTTTCCTCACCCAACTCTCACCAAGACTCACTCACTAAACTCTCCACTAGTCTCTGAACACTCCATAAAGAACACACACACGACTCAGACTTGGGGAATGGTCGATTTCCTCACGGCTCAGTCTCTCTGTTTTTCTCAATCGATCGAACACACTTCATTTTAAACGTATAACCGTGTATAGGCTAGAAGCCACTAGACACAAGCCAGATGTCAAAACCCTGTGGTCCACACTCCAAAATATCCCATTAATTCAGCTCATGTGTCCTTATCTGATTGGGCACACTTCCCCAGATGTTAAAAAACTAAAATACCCCTGCAAGTCCAAATTACCATTTTACCCCTCACTTTCCAAGAACCACAACTTAATTGTTCGACGTCCGATGACAGCGTGCCGCCTGTGGTTGTACTAAGGACGTAGAGACCTACCTAACGGTCCTAGATTTGCGTGAAGAATACTTGTCGTGCAAAAAGTCAACAATTTCCACCTTTTTTACTTAATTACGAAAATGCCCTCGACCTTCCGAACGTCATAACTTCCCCCTCGGATGTCGGAATCAGACGTGCCACCTGTCTATGAACTCGTGACGTCCAGAACTAAGTCACGGTCATCGGTCAAAGTCCTTTTGACCGCCCAAACTAAAAGTCAACATTTTGCCCATTCCAAGGGCAAAATCGTCATTCTGCACCATCCGTCCAAAAATATCCAACTAATCACCGATTAACTTCGCTAATCTATCATTAACTACTAATTTAATCCCAACTTCCGAGACGGGTCGTTACAGTCATCCACATGGTCATCCACGACCTCAGCCGCTCGTCGCAGTACAAGTTCTCATCCACTAGTCACAACTAAGGTTTACCTTTCCAATCCATCATATACTAGGGTTCCACAATCACACCCTAGGGTTCCTCCGAACCCAACTGCTCTGTGCAATGTAATCCACAACCTGACCAACCCAGCGGTCCTGACATCGTATAGACTTCAATTCCAATCCCATCATCAACTCAACGTGGGTTCCACCACTAAGGTCATCGGCTAACTCCGATGTACCAACATCCCTCACACTAGCAATCACCACTAGGGTTCAAATTTTAGACCATTACTCAAATGGGGTTCCTCGAACCCAGCTACGCCCAGCAGCATAACAATATAATATCACATGACTAAACCGACGGTCCCACAATACCAGTTCATCACATACAACCCCACTTGGGTCGAATCACATTAACGCATGGCGTATCGGGCCAATCACACTCTATTCACTATTCAAACCCAAAAACTATCTATCAGGTTGATAACAAACTGCAGTCCAAAGAGACATCATACCCTCGACCTGTGCGCACAAAAGAGCAAACCTGCTCTGATACCAATTGACACGACCCATCCCAATCCCGCCAGGATTACCGTGGGATGTGCCATGCTCCCGTCTGACACGAAGTGTCAGACAAGGGATAACCTGATACCACTGCCCAAACAGGGCTTCCAGAGTGCGCAAGGATAGATGGAAGAGGTATGCGATGTCCCAGTCTCTGCTGCAGTCGCATCCGTGATCAATCTGAAGGGCATTAAAAACAACAAAGGCTGTGAGTGGACGAAAATAATTAAGTTCATAAAACACATTTCACAAGACATTTATGCCCTTCATTAAAACGTATGAATGCCTCGAAAACCAGTAATCAAAACGTTTACTAAAACAGCCATTAGGGACTTAGCCCAAAAATCGTAACTCAAAACCAAGTGTGGGAACTCAGCCCAAAACTGTAGAATACCAAATCCGTAAATACAAAACCAAGTGGGCCACTGCCCAAATCCATAAACACAAATCCAACCAAAAAATCATTTCATAGATCCAATAGTCCATATCTATCACATTACCATCTCGGGCATCCCAGATGCTTAGCGTCCCAGACGCTTGACTTCCCAGACGTCATATCTCACGGTATAAGCAAAACGTGCTTCCCGAGGTCTCTCTGGGTCCATATCTCTGACATCCCAGATGTCTGACGTCTCAGACGTCTAATCATAGCAATCCTACTCCTGAGTCACTATACGGTTCGGTAGCTCCGTACAATGACTCCTCGTAGGCAATGCACCATGACTTCTCCAGTGTCCCAGACACCTGGAGGAGGCCATCACATATTCTCGTATCAAGATGGTATATGGAAAATAGTTTTATCAAATCATTTCACAACATTTCATTGGGCCCTGCCCGAAATCCCATAAAACATCACAATTCCATTTAGGGTCCCTGACCCGAAATCATGTTTATGAAACATAGGGTCCCAGACCCAAAATCACATTTATGAAACATAGGGTCCCAGAGCCGAAATCACATTAATAACCCAATTGGGCCTCATGCCCGATTTCTTAAACCAACTGGGCCCACGACCCGATTTCATAAATCAACTGGGCCCTCGGCCCGATAATATAACTCAAATGGGTCTCAACCCGATTCCGTAAACAACTAGGCCCCTGACTCGTTTTCATAAAGCAATTGGGCCCCCAGCCCTATTACGTAACTCAAATGGACTCCAAGTCCGAGGTTTTCAAAATAATTGGGCCTCATGCCCGAGTTCATCTTTCCACTTTCAAAACCATTTCATCACATTATTCATGAAACCACAAGCACGTAAAACCACAATAAAACCGTTAGCCTCGATATAAGTGCAATACGAAAAATATCTCGAAATATGTGTAACATACGTAAAATAAATATGGAATCAAAAACAAGAAAATTCAATTAGATTCTTATCTCTGAACGAAAAACCGAAACCCGGAATTTTCCGATCCTTCTCCCCGTCGATCCAGGCCACCTTGAGCCTCGAATTCTAGTCTACTAGGTTTGTCTCTGTCCCTAGGTCTCATTAGAATCAAGCAGTAGCTCAAAACTACAACTAATAGTTGACTTCCAAATTTGAACACAATTAGCTCTCGGGTTAACTCACCCTTGCCGTGAACCACCGTGGTCACCGCCGTTTCCTTGCCGTCTCCCGTCGTCTCTCAGCCCTCACCAACGGTTGGTCTCTCACACAAGCACAAAGGAGATGGGCTGGTGTGTTTGTTCGAATAGGGTTGTGTGTGTATGTGTTTCGGTTGGGAAAATATAACAGAGTGAGAGAGAGATGATGGACCAGATGAGAGGGAATGGAGGGTGTAGATTCAATATAGGGTTGGAATGGACTGCTGAGATTAAAAAGAAGGTAAAAATTATATTTTAAATAATTAGTGGAGACATGATCAATATTTTAGGGAGTGTGGGGAAAGTGACACTTGTCACTCATCCAAGGGTCCAGAATTATCGATCACTGTTCACTAATTTAATATTATTTTAATCGAAACCTCGGTTCGTTCGGTTAATCAATTTCGCTCCCGTGACCACAACTTCGTCGTCGAACCTCCGATTTCGGCGTGCCACCTGTCTATGGACTCGTGGCGTCCCGAACTACGTCACAGTCATCGGTCAAAGTCCATTTGACCGCCCGAACTAAAAGTCAATATTTTGCCCACGCCTAGGGGCAAAACGATCATTTTGCACATTTCGTCCTATTTCGCTAAACTAATCCCAGATTAGTCATTTTAAACCATAATTAATTAATATTTAATCCCGATATTCTGGTCGAGTCGTTACACATATCACCTCACCCTTCTATTCCTCCATTATCTTCATCTTCACTAATTGGACGTGTAAGTGAGTGTGTGAGAGTGAACCAGAGAGTTTGGATGGAGGCTGAGCAGCCATAGTCACGGCGGATGTGAGTGAGAACCCGAAACCCGTGAACCCATCTTATAAAACACCCTTTAAACCTCGTCTAATGCTGGTGGCTCGTGAAGGAAAATGGAAAGGGAAGGTGAGACGATCATGACGGTGACCACAACGGAGCAACGACGACGAGGTAAGCCCAAACCCGTGAGCCCTATTTTTGGGTCAAAAATTGTAACGACCCGTCCCGAATTCCGGGATTAGATTAGTGACTAACGAATTATTAGTGAGAGTAATCGGTGATTAGTTGAATGAAACCATACGGACGGTGTAAAATGACCATTTTGCCCCTGGTCTTGGGTAAAATGTTGACTTTTGACTCGGGGAGTCAAACGTACGAGGACTAATGACCGTGACATAGTTTGGGATGTCACGAGCTCGTAAACAAGCGGCAAGTCAAAATCGGAGGTCCAACGGAAAAGTTATGGTCACGGGAGCGAAATCGGGGATTTAACGTCTCGAAAATCAAATAAAATATTAAATAAAGCTTTTTGGACAGATATTTGTGTGGGGCCCTTGGAGTGTCACTCATCCCATTGGGGGCTTTCCTTAAAAAGGGGATCTTGGTCTCATTGGTCATTTTTAATTAATTAATTAGTCCACTTATCTCTCATCTCACAATCCCCACCATCCATCCTCTTCATCTCATCTGATTTCTCATCCCCACCGTCCATTTAATCACCATCACAGATACAAACTTCATTTGCTTATCTGCCCCGTGCACGATACCTTGATCATCTCCATTCTTTCTTCTTCAAATTGTAACCCAACCCACACCCTCAAACCAGCAACCTCACACCATCACCACTATATGCCAATGGCCAACTGAGGGAGCCTTGAATGTAGGACTGTAAGGTTAAGCCAGTGAGGCTGAGGGACGACCTAAGCCACGACGGAGGAGAAAAGCTTGTGTTATGTTCAAAATCAGAAAATCGAGTTTGGGTGGTTGTTGATCGTGTTGGTGGGGTGGATAAAGTTCCTGAGGTTAAGACGACCATAGTGGTGGCCACGACTGAGCTCACGACGACGAAGGTAAGAAGTTCCCGAGAGCCCTGTTTTGGTTCCAACGTAGTGGGTTCTGTTTGGTGGGTTTTAATCATTTTGGTTAATTGGACGAGGTTATGGAGACCATGGCGAGTCGGTTAAACTTGGAACCGTAGTTAATGGTGGCCGGGATCGTGAGGATATGACGGTCGAAGGTGGCCGGTTCAAACCAGGGATCGGGAAGGTAAATTCTTGCCACCACACTCATGATTTTATCACGTAGATGAATAGGGAATGGTTGGAAGAATCTAATGGTAGAAAGAGGATGAAAAATGGACTAAAAATGAAGGAAAACCGGTCTAAACTGGGTTTGCCTGAGGATGAAGATGAATAGTGTCCCAGCGCATGGGTTTCACGAGTAGGGACTATGGGCCGAGCGTGGGGGCACGTGAGGGGCCTTTTTGGGAAACTTTCAACATGTGAAATCATCTATTCGATGTAACGAATATTTTGGGATTGGTTTCGTGTCGATCGGACATCGTTTCGATATGTTTCGGGGTGTCCAAAGGTTTAGGATCTAGTTTAAAAATAGTTAAAAATTCAGAAAACTTATGGGGCTTTAATGAGAGGTTAATAAAGAGGTTAGTAACCCTCTAGTATGATTTGGACATGTTTGGAAGTCCCGATGATAGTGGTGTGGCCCGGGAAGGCGAATGACACGCGTATCGAGGCGACAACGTAGGACGGTCTGTGAGTGGACTTCGTTTTCTAAATTGTGATGCATGCATAACTATTTTATATGTTTTATATACGTGATTTCTATGATGATGATTGTGGCACTGGTGATTTACATGATTGCACGTATTTCAAGGTAATTTTGTATTTACACGTATTTCGAGGTTTACGAGTTTATGCTATTGTTATGTGATTGAGAGTTTAATTATGGTCATATGGCATGGTTTTTGGTTTTGGAAAGATGAACTCGGGCATGAGACCCATTTGAATTATGTGATCGGGCTAGGGGCCCAGTTGGTTTACGAAATCGGGCTGAGACCCTTTTGAGTTATGTGATCGGGCCGGGGGCCCAGTGGTTTATAAAATCGGGCACGAGGCCCAGTTGAGCTTTATAAATCTGATTTCGGGTCTGGGACCCTATGTTTCATAAACATGATTTCGGGGTCAGGGACCCTAAATGGATTTATGATGTTTTATGGGAATTTCAGGCAGTGCCCATTGAGATGTTTTGAAATGGCTTTGTAAAATTATTTTCCATATACCATCTTGATACGATGGTCTCCTCCAGGTGTCTGGGACACTGGGGAAGTCACGGTGCATTGCTTGCGAGGGGTCATTATACGTAGCTACCAGACCGTATAGTGACTGAGGAGCAGGATTGCTATGATTAGATGTCTGGGACGTCAGACATCTGGGATTTCAAAGATATTGACCCGGAGAGACCCCCGGGTAGCACGCGTTGCTTATTACAGTGAGATATGACGTCTGGGACGTCAAGCATCTGGGACGCTAGACATCTGGGATGCTGAGGATGGTTATATGGTAAATGTGGATTATTGGATCTATGAAGTGGTTTTTCGGTCGGTTGTGTTTATGGATTTGGGCGGTGGCCCACTTGGTTTTGAATTTACGGTTTTTAGGATAAGGCTCTAATGGTTTATTTCAGTAAATGTTTTGATTACTAGTTTTTGATGCATGCATACTTTTTAGTGAAGTGCATAAATATCTTTATGAAATGCGTTTTATTAAATTATTGATTTTTCGTCCACTCACAAATTTTAAATGACTTTAATGCCCTTCAAGTTGATCACGGATGCAAGCTGTAGCAGAGACCGAAACATCGCACTCCTCCATCGATCCTGGCGCCCTCTGGGAGCCCCGTATGGGCTGAGGTACGTATTATCCCTTGTCTGACACTTCGTGTCAGACGAGAGCATGACACATCGCACGTTAATCCCGGGGGGATTGGGATGGGTCGTGTTAAAAATGATGGAATTGTTTTTGTTGATTGTTGATCGATTTGGTGATTAGGATGGTGTTCCTGAGGTTGAGACGAACTCAGTGGGCCTGGTATCGAAGCCAGAGGTGGCAAGAATCGAGGGAACTCGACGGAGGAATCTTGGCTCTCTATTCTTGGATCCAAAGGGTAATTTTACAGTTCAATTTCACGTTTTTAAGGTCATAGATCGTTTAAGGATAGTAAGACAAGTCTGTAGGAAAAAATCCCATCAATTTTGGTTGAGAATCGAAGAAATGGGGACAGGGTCGGGTCGCGGGTACTATGCGACCTGGTTGCAGAACCCGTCGAATGACAGGGATGAAGTGATGACGTCATCAAGGTGACATCATCATGGCAGGTCTGACAATGTCAGACAAAAGCCAATAGGAACTCGACAGATGGCACTGTTAGAGTTATTAGTGTTGACGTCAGGGTTGACTTTTAAGCGTTTACTTTTCGTTAACCAGGCACATGGGGAGCGTGGGCTTGAATTTCGAGGTGGGCCCAGTGTCATTTTAATGGTTTTGACGATCCGAATCTAATGGTGGTGGTTTTAGGTCGATTAGAGATCGTTAAGTTGGTCAAATCGAGGTTTTTCACCTCGAGAAACGTGTCTTGGACACGTTGACTTTTCTGGGAGTTTTGGGGTTTAATCCTATGGGCTTATATAAATGGTTAGTGACCTTCGGAAGTTTTGGATAGGTCCGAAAGACTTATGACATGCATATCGATGCGACATCTAGGATGGTTTGTAAGTGGACATTGATTTCTAAATTGATGCATGCATAACTATTTTATATGTTTTAACTATGTGATTTATGATGGATTTGATTGTTGTATTAAGTATTCACGTATTTGCATGTATTTCGAGGTTTATGATTTTATATTGTGTTTCTACATGATTTTGGTTTTATTAATGGTTTAATGGTATGATTTCGGATTTGGAAATATGGAACCGGGCTTGAGACCCATTTGATTTACGAACTATCGGACGTGGTGTACATTTGATTTAATGAGGCATCGGGTCGGTGGCCTAGTTGGTTATAATATCGGGCTTGAACCCTAGTTGGTTTATCAAATGGAATTTCGGGCTAAGTCCCATGAATTTGGAAAATGAAATTGTGGAAATGGTTTATGAAAGTTATACTTCGGGCACAAGACCTATTTGTGGATTTACAATGGTTTTATGGAAATTCCAAGCATGGGCCCTTTGAATGGTTTGAGATGATTTATGAAATATTTTCCATATACCATCCTCTCGGGTGGTTGCCCTCCAGACGTCCCGTAGTATCCTAGAGTGGTTGGTTGTCTCCTCCGGACGTCTCGTAATATCCCAGCATAATCACAATGCACTACTTGAGAGGGGCTGCCCCGAGGCGCAGCTCATGATCAGGAGTGCGATTATAGATAATGCCCCCAGGGAGGGTCATTGATCTGCGGGTCATTGACTTGGGTGGATCCTAGGGAGACTTGGGTGGATCCTAGGGAGACTCGGGATTGAGACCCCGAGGAGCACGCGTAGCTTGGAAAACCGTGACAGTGGTATTGATTAGGCATCAATGATGCCGAGGATTGGTTACATTGTATACTGGTTATTTAATAATGATTGGTTTTGGGCTGAGTTCCCATATAATTGGTTTTGGACTGAGTTCCCACATACATTGGATTTATGATGTTTGGACTAAGGCCATAATAATTTAATTAAAGTAAATGTTTTGGTATTGGTTTTTGAATGCCTGCATACTTTTTAGTGAAGGGTATAAATGTCTTCTTTGTGAAATGAGCTTTGATTACATTATTTATTTTCGTCCATTCACAGTTTTTAATGGTTTGTAATGCCCATCAGGTTAATCGCGGATGCGAGCTGTAGCGGAGACCGTGACATCACACTTCTCCTGAAAGGACCCACCCCGATTATTGCCTCGATAATCGAGAAGCATCCTGCTCCCGTCTGACAATCGAATCCAAAAGACCGGAAAACTAATTAATATTACAACACACCCATTGTCAGACCAGGGAGATTAAACAAATACATCCGACTGGACGTCAAGTTCACAGTTTCACAGAGCGATATTACAAAACAAGTTAAAGAAACAAGTCCTACTCTGTGAACTAACTACTCCGCAACGGAAAACTTTATGCCTCCGCCTCTGCCTCGGCGCTTGCCCCCGCACTTGTACCACGACCTGAAGGGAATTTAAAACAACAAAGTGTGAGTGGACCGAAACATAAGTTTTGCAGGAAAAACAGTTTTTCCGAAATCGGGTTCGCCCTCCAGTTTTGTAATCCGTATGCATAACCAAATATTCAAAACTTGCGTATTAAACTTTTGAAAACTCTTTTTCCGAAACGCATGAAAAATGTTACGAGGATCGTCATAACTCATGTAAAACCATTTAATAATACCAGATTCCAGAAACCATCATTTTGAAACGTTAATTGCACAAATCAAGTAAAACGTAAATCAATAATCACGATTATGCCGTTGGATCCATCCGAGTCTTTAAACTCAACATTAGGCCTTCCCGGGATATCAACGAGTCTTTAAACTCAAAACATGATTAATAGGCCTCGGGGGTATCATAATAATCGAGTCTTTAAACTCACGAGTCTTTAAACTCAATTCGGGTCTTTAAACCCAATTTTCGGGCCCGCCCCCGTCATCGAATAACCGGGTCTTTAAACCCAAAACCGGATCCAACAATCAACCGGGTCTTTAAACCCAAAACCGTTTTTAAAACACAATAAACCATGATTCATCACAAACCGTTTTCCAACATCATTCCGAAATCATATCACATCATAGTAGGACTTATGTCCGAATTCACATGCAAATTCCAACACATGCAATTTCCGAAAATCACTTCACAATTATGAACAAACATCATAAATCCATAACATGCATAATCATATCCAGATATTTCATCAAAATCATCACGCATGCATAAGCGAAAACCGTAACCTCGAAATGCGTGAAATACGATAAATATTTCGAAAAGCGTGAAAACGCGTAAAACCGATATATCATGTCACCATCGTAAAATCATATGTAAAACCATAAGACAAACAAGAAAAAAATAGTCATGCATGCCCAATTTAGAAATCGAAAAGTCCACTCACAGTCTTAGGACGCGTCAATTGCGTCCCACGCGCTCCTCCGTAGCTTCGGAAGTGTCCGGACCTGTAAAAACGTACAAAAGGGGTTACAAACATCCTCAAATAGCTCGTAAGATTTTTCCCTAATTTCCCGGATTTTTCGGCGAAAATAAACTTAAAGACTTAATCTTCCGGACTCCCGAAATTATCCCGAATGACTCCCGAACAACTCGAATCCTAAAGGTAAAATGTTAATTGGACTGAAAGGAACAATTTCCATGTTGACCGTGATCGGAGATGACATCGCACGCGCCGTCACGCGCCGCCCAAAGTGGCTGCGCGTAAAGGCCACGCGCCAAGCTATAGTGTCATCGTTCCTACCCGAATCGACTGATAAACGGGTCTGTTACCCGCGACTCAACCCGACCGGTTCAAGCTCAATTCTCAATCAATTCCTCTCGTTTTTGATCCTATTATCTTCTCTAACCCATTAATTTCAGGTCTGTACTAATTATTAACCTCGACTGTCCCTAAATCGATCCAACCCAGACTTGAACAGACGAACGGGTCGTCACCCAGAACTCACCCAAACTAACTCCATTCCCAAATTAGTTTCACCAGTAGCATAAGGAACCTTAGACGAACACAATGGCACTAACAATTCAACTCGCCGTTACCTGGAAGTCGTCGTCCTCAGCACTGGTTTTCCTCTGAAACTGAGACTCAGGTACCCGGCCAACCCGTCCTCCTCCTCCTTCAATTCTTGCACGGTTGTGCTCGTAGTGGCCCCAGAAGTCTAACACGACCCTTGGTTTCGATCAACAGGCTCCAGAAATTGGATGGGATTTTTCCCTCCAACTGGTTCCTCCCTGAACAGCACTTGGGTTCCTGAGCAATCCTTGCTCAATTTGCTTGATTTCGTGCACGGTTATGCTGTTGCTGCTGCCAGAAAACTCTCAGTGTGTCTAGTGTGATCCCTAAACCAGTAGAAACTGAATTCTGAGATTTCCCCCCAAAAACCCGAAACTGATTTCTCACTGTTTCTCTCAATCTCTCTCAGTCACTCCTCAGCAGCATGATCCCAAATGAGTTCTCAGACTCAAAGGCGACCAGGTAATCGATCAAAGCGGCCAGCAACCCGTGGGAAACCGTCTGAGATTTTTCTGAAAATGTTTCCCACGCACACAGAAACCATGGCCAATTCGAGCTCACCCGTGCCCTGCACTCAGTTCAGCCGTTCACCTGAGCCACTCCACCCTGCTTCCACTACCTCAAACAACTTAAACAAAGCCCTGAGCCTTCCACTAAACCTTAAACAATTGAACGCACAAGACCCACGGCCGCTGCTCTGTTTTCCACGGTGGTGAACAGTACCCCGTGCGGAAATTACCAAAATGCCCCCAGGGCAAAAATTACCAAAATGCCCTCCAACTTCCGTGACCCGTAACTCGGTCATCCGACGTCCGTTTCGCGCGTGCCGCCTGTCGTTGTACTCAGGGCGTCGAGACGAACATAACGGTCTTCGAGTCAAATGAATATCAATTGTCAAACAAAAAGTCAACTTTTCCCCTTAACAACGTCCAATTATGATAATGCCCCTGAACTTCCGAACATCATAACTTCCACCCTGTTCGACCGAATCGAACGTGCCACCTGTCTATGAACTCGTGACGTCCCGAACTACGTCACGATCATCGCTCAACGTCCGTTCGACCTCCCAATCAAAAAGTCAACAAATTGACCACACAAATCACAGGGGTAAAAACGTCATTTTATTCAATATTTTATAATATTACATGTCAAGACCTGACCCTCTTCTGTCAGGTCCCGATTCATCTAGCACGATATTGTCCGCTTTGGGCCTCCTACTGCCTTGGTTTGTGCCACTCCACGGCGTAGCCACCACCTCGAACTCACGGTCTCCCTGTTTCCCCAAGCTTTCGCCGCACCACAGCCGTGCCGCCGTGCACGATCTCACCGCCAAAACCCGATCACCAGCTCACTCTCACAAACACTCTTCACTCCCCCCTTGCACAGAATCACTCAATTGCTCTTAAGCTCTCACCCTCTGTTTCTCTGTGTTTGTCGAAGAACAGCCGCGGGTAAGCACGAGTGCACCCCACTTATTTGGCTGAGACCACACAGGATTCTCCCAGAATCCTCTAGTTCCCTGCCATGTGTCACCATCCACTCCACTCCTTATCCCACCTGGTTAAATCCCAGCCATCCATTTTGCTTTCTCTGCACAAATCCCCAGAAGCCAAAAAGACCAAAACACCCTTATGTTTAACACATATTTACGGTTTAACCAAAACTTCCTAGACCCGTAACTCTCGCCTCGTAAGTCCGATGAATACGTGCCGCCTGTCATCGAAATCAGGACGTCGAAAGCTACCTAACCATCCTAGGTCAACCTACCAAAACTCGATTATTCAAAAAGTCAACTTTTCCCCCTAATTTACCCAAATCACGGTTATGCCCTCGACCTTCCGAACATCACAATTTCCTCCTCGGAATGTCGGAATCAGGCGTGCCACCTGCCTATAGATTCATGACGTCCTAGACTACGTCCTGGTCACTGGTCAACCCCCATTTGACCACCCGAACTAAAAGTAAACTATTTTGCCCAAACCAGGGGCAAAATCGTCATTCTACGCCAATGACCTTATCGGGACCAACTAACCACGGATTAACCTTGCTAATCACACTTTAATTAGTCGACTAATCCCGACTCTCGGGACGGGTTGTTACATTACATTTCCAGAACGTCCGGGGCATTACATCTCCACTGATCTTGGTGCACTCTGGAATCCCCGAATGGGCTGAGATTTTGAGTTATCCCTTGTCTGACACTTCATGTCAGACGGGAGCATGGCATATCCGGCATTAATCCCCGGGGATTGGGATAGGTCGTGTCAGAGTAGCATTCAATCTCCACAATGACATAAGTAACAGGGAACATGCCATTGTTTGCATCAACTGAGATATCACTCAATATGTGGGGACTTTTTATGTGAGTCCCATCCAACCAATGAAAGACCTACAACCATTCAACCAACCCCCTTTGGAAGCACCCAAGCAAACATATACCCTTTGTAATCTAAATTGTCTATCACCTTACATGTTTACCTTAATTTTCACTGTGCTGCCATGATTCACTTTAACCAGCTCCTCAGAATAGTCCCTGAGCTTCTTATATTGGAATAAGTAGGTCCTCTTAAAAATATGAAAGGCCATCCTTCTTGACATATAACATTGAGTCCTACCTGGCCTATATCTAGTTTCCTGATTAACCAAATCCTGAAATTCACCAATATCCCACTTTTTTCTTGTAAGCTGCCTCATATATTTCATTGTAATCCACTTGGTATTGGTGTGATAATTGATAGTACCCTGGCCACATAAATGTTATCCATTGTAAGTTTTGACTTGCAGGTACTCATTGGCATATATTGACAGGACCCACCCCGATTATCACCCCAATAACCGAGGTGAACCCTTCTCCCGTCTGACAACCCAACACAAAAGACCGAAACAACCTCACAAAAACCAAAAAATTACATTGTCAGACGCAGGAGAATTAAAACATCCCAGAGTCAGCAGTTACACAGAGCATAGTACCAAACAAAGAAAAACAAAACCGATATACAGAATATACGCACAACGGAAAATTTAAACCACCCTGGGGTCACTCTCGAGTCCCCTATGCCTCCGACGCTGCCTCAACGTCAACCCCCGCGCTAACTCCACGACCTGGAGGGCAATTAAAAACAGAAAGTGTGAGTGGACCAAGAAGAATAAAAGTTTCAAAAACCATTTGATAACAAACCAGGGTTTGGCCCTCCGTTTTGAAAACATACATGCATAACCAATTATTGGAAACAGTTATAAGCGCATAAGAATCGTCACTAAAACATGTCACTAACACGTCCACTAAGGTCCTCCTAATTTTCCCCAATTTTCCCGAACTTCAAACGTACGTAAAACGAAACCCTAGAACTTCGATCCCGCGGAACTAACTCGAATCGACGTCCAATTAACCCGAAACCTATCCCAAAAGAGTCGTTACAACATCTAGACCAAAAACCTAGTTGGATGATTCCCCGGAAAATAACCCACGCTCCGCCCGAAGTGGGTGCGCGTGGGCCTCACGCGGCTACACGCAGAGTGTTGTTCATCGTCTTCCTCAGCTCGTCGACTGGTCTGAACCGGCGAAGGCGGTTCTCCGCCATCCGTCCACCATTTCCCTTCCTTCCAAGCCCAAAAGCTTCCTCCTGTCCTAAGCAACCTATTCCCCTCAACCAAACACAATATTCCTACCTCTAACCCATTGTCCCTAGTTCGAACCCGTGACCAACCAAAACCCCTATTCTTCAATCCCGCCACCCGTGTCACCCCCCATCATGGCTTCGATATTAACAGGTTCCTAAGGACCTAAGGAATCGATTTGAACCTACCAGGCACCTCGACTCAGCCCCTAGCTTCACGACTAACCGTTTGAATCAAAACAGAAAAAAAAAAAGAGCAAACAGAAGAAATCTAGAAATTACCTGTGCTCAGGCCGCCGCCGTGAGCTCCACCGTGGTTATGCAACCCCTCTAGTCCTCCTCCGTCCTCTGGACACCACCTCCAGCCTTGATTGATCAAACACGGCAACACCACCACCAAATACCCTCTCTGTTTCCCTGAGAACTCACCCCTCGCACTCTCAAATTTTCCTCACAAAGCTTTCACTCAAACTCACTCAACAATTCTCACTTAATCTCTGTTCTCACTCACCAGATCACCACACCTCACGCCCCCCTTCACCTGAACGATTTCCTCCCTCGACCTCTGTCAGGACCCACCACTAATCCCCCGGGTTTAAGGGCTAAATCCTGATCCCGTCTAACTTACCCATGACACGAAGGCTAAACTGACGTCTAACCTTCATGTGACACGTAAGTCGGACAAGGGATTTACGATTCAACCGTCCAGAACTTTCGAACATCCCAGAATGCATAAAGTCTACTGTGGATCGTACGTATGACGTCTCCGTCTCTCTCGACTAACAGCCCGCACCGCAACAACCTGGAGGGTATCGAAAACACGAAAAGACTGTGAGTGGACAAAATAAAGTTTAAGTTCAAAAAAAGTTATCAGAAAATACATACATTTATACCCTTCGCGTAAAAACCACTGCATGCATATAAATTTCATATCATAAAACCATGTACGAAAACCAAACACATTTTTCTTTTTCCAAATCCCGGACCTCAGCCCAAAACCACTAAAAAAAAACCGTTTCATCTGGGCCACTGTCCAAAACATCATCATCAAAACTCAGTGAATACCAAACACATTTAAAACCACATTCTCATCCATCGAACTTGCTGGATCTATCCGAGTCTTTAAACTCAATCCAGGCCTCAATATAATCCGAGTCTTTAAACTCCCAAGTCTTTAAACTCAACAGGCCTATGGGGGAAATATCAATATATCCGAGTCTTTAAACTCCTGAGTCTTTAAACTCAATCCGGGTCTTTAAACCCAATCCGGGCCCGTCTCCCATCAATCATAATATCCGGGTCTTTAAACCCAATATCCAGATCCAGCAAATCCAATCCAAACCGTTTGAAAACCATTTCAAAATCCATATCCAAACCCGAATCCAAAACCACTGGTCTGAAGCCCTTCCGGCATCCAGAACTATCATTCTGAATCCAAATCCAGAACTCATATCCATCATCCCTTCCAGATTCGAGTCCGCAACCAACATTCCGTAAGCCGGCATCCGGAATAACCATTCCGAACCCAAACCCGGAATCACTTTGAAATCCCGAAACGAATCCCGAATCGTCATCCGGAATTCCGATTCCAAAACCCGAAATCCTCTTTCTCAAAACCACTTTTTGAACTGGGCTTCAAGCCCAAAAACACTTTTTCCAAATCCATTTACTTCTTAGAAATCAAATCATATTTCAAATCCCGAAACCATTTCATTAAAACCAGTTCAAATCACTGTAACATCAAAATCTCGTAAAATGTAAAGTACCGTTATTTCCTCGAAAAACGTGCAAAACTATAAACCATCACAATCATAAAGCAAAGCATAGAATCAAGTATAGAAAACATATTAAAACATATATGCAAGCATCAAGAGTTAGAAATCAAAGTCCACTCATAGACCATTCCGACGTCGCCTTGATACACGTGCACTTACGCCGTTCCCGGCCATTCCGCTACCCTCGGCTTTCCCGAACCTGTCCAAAGTCCATAACGAGGTTACTAACTACTTCACAAAAGTCCTACTCAAATTCCATAACTTTCCCGAACTTCTAAGCGTACTTTAAACGGGACTCTAGACCTTCGATCCCGCAAAACTAACCTGAAACAACGCCCGATAGTCCCGAAACCTATCTCAATAGATTCGTTACAACGATTAGACCAAAAACCTTGCGCGCCTCCACGCGCCGTCCAAAGTGGTTGCGCGTGGGCCTCACGCGCCTGCACCAGTGCACTGTTCATCGTCTTCTTCGATGGGTAGACCGATCTTGCGTAACCGGTTCTCTGCCATACCTCCATCATTTTCAACCGTTTTCATTCCTTTAGCTTCGTCCTAGCCTAATTACTCTATTCCCCACCTGAAAACTCAACATCGAAGCCCCTAGCTCGTCGACTTCAAGCTCGAAGAAATTTACCCGAAACCTCTGTTTCGGTTCCCAATTAACCAGACACTCCCCCGTCACGGCATCAAGCTTATTCGACTCCTAGGAACCTCCTGAGTCTCACACCACCCACCAAATCCCTCGACTCAGTCCCAAAAGCGACGACTTTTGGAATTAAGTAAAATGGGAAAAACAGAGCACTTAGAGAAAATCAAAGGGCTTACCTGCTTATCGACAGCCACCGTGCTTGCCATCGCGTCCTACGGCGTTCACAGAGTCACCCTAGCCTCCTTCTCAGCCTTGCTTTGTAACAACCCGTTCCGAGAATTGGGATTAGTAGAGTGATTAAGGTGTGATTAGTAAGGTTAATCAGGGGTTAGGTGGTCCCGAGGGGTCCGGGAACTTAGAATGACGATTTTGCCCCTGGGTTGGGCAGAAATGTTGACTTTTATTTCGGGTGGTCAATTGGGGATTTACCAGTGACCAGGACGTAGTTTAGGACGTCACGAAGCCATAGGCAGGTGGCACGCCCGATTCCGACATCCGTGGAGGAAGTTGTGATGTTCGGAAGGTCGAGGGCATTATCGTAATTTTGATAAAGTAGGGGGAATAGTTGACTTTTTGATTAATCGAGTTTTGGTAGGTTGACCTAGGATGGTTAGATAGTTCTTGTCGTCCTGAGTTCGATGACAGGCGGCACGTATTCATCGGACTTACGAGGTGAGAGTTACGGGCCTAGGAAGTTTCGGTAAAACCGTAAAATGAGTAAAACAGGAGGGTATTTTGGTCATTGTGGCACCTTGGGATTTGTGCACAGAGGAAAGGAATGGACGGCTGGGATTAGGCCAGGTGGGAGTGTGTGGAGTGGATGGTGACACATGGCATGTGTGTAGAGGATTCTGGTGGAATCCTGTGCATTCACGGCCCAAATAATTGGGGTGCACCCGTGCTATGCATTCTGGTCCTTCGATACACAGAGAAACAGAGTGAGAGCTTGAGGGGAAATCGACCGATCTGGGTGCAAGGGTGAGTGACTGGTGAGTTGTGAGAGTGACAGTGAAGCAAGGAGGAGCTGCTGGTCGTGTTTTGGCAGTGCAATTGTGCACGGCGGCACGGCGGAGGTGAGGAGAAGAATTGGGGGAAACAGGGAGGCCGTGAACGTTTGGTGGTGGCTACGCCGTGAGGCGGTTCAAATCAAGACAAGGAGAGGCTGAGGAGGTTGCAGGGAGTCCAACGACCACCGTGATTAGCGGCAGAGCGCACGGCGGAGCTGCAATCGAAGGGTAAGGCTTCTTTGTTCTGTTTTGCCGTGAAACTTTAATTTGAAAGTCGTGAGTCTAGGGCGAGAGTCGAGGGAGTTGGAGGTTAGGGTGAGACTCCTGATGGTCCTAGGGATCGTTTGAGTGTGCTGCCGTGATGGGTGGTGCACGGTGGCGGCCGGCACGACGGAGTGCACTTGTGTGCTCTGTTTTAGCCGTGAGGTTCGAACGGCAAGTTGTGCAGCTGGGGAGTGAGTCGATGGTTCTGGTTGGCTGGGTTAGGCTTAGAGAAGTCCAGGGGAGAGTCTGGTGTCACCACCGTGACGGGAGGTGACCGGAGTTGAGGAGTCGTGAAACAGGGGATGTAGGCCGTTTGAATTCGAGCTTCAGTCGACGGTGTAGAGGCCGTGTCGAGGTGAACGGAGTATGGGAAGAGTTAGGGCAGGTCTGGACGCAGCTGCTGGTGAAAGAAGGGATCGAATTGATGGCCGGACGGCGGAGATCAGGTCTCGCCGGTTCAGCCTGCGACGGCCGGTTCAGCACGGGTTGAAGACGGTACTGTAGCTGGCGCGTGGGGCCACGCGCAGCCACTTTGGGCGGCGCGTGGAGGCGCGTGCGGCGGTTCTGGGAAAAACGGTCAACATCGTTTTTGGTCTAGGAGTTGTTGTGAGTTCAATGGAGTTGGTTTCGAGTCAATCGGAAGTCGTTTGAGTGTAGTTCCGCGAGGGTGAAAGTGTAGGGTCCCGGGGTTTTAAGTCTTTGGTCCGGGGATTTTTGAGGGCATTTAGGTGAGTGTTTGTAGACGTATTAGTGATGTAATTTGACGGTGTTTGACAGGATCGGGATTTCCCGAGGAAGCCGAGGAACGGGCTGGACGTTCGGGACGCGAGTAGGGCTCAGTACTGTGAGTGGACCTCTTCTCTAAACTCGAGCATGCATAACTGTTTTCTATAATGGTTTTATGGTTTTTAATCATGATTTTATGTTTATCGAATATGTTTGGTCGGTTTTGCATTATTACACGTTTTTCGAGGAAAGTGGTTTTTAGCACGTTTTACGAGGAATGGTTGGTTTTTGGAAGATATGTTATGATTTTGGGATTTCAAATGATAAGTGGTTTTCAATGGTTATATGTGGATTTTGGGAACATGGTTTCGATGATCAAAGTTGTCGATTTTAGAATCGGATTTCACTAATCGGAATTTGGTTTTAAGATTGGAAAGTGGACTCCGGATTTGGGTTCGGAATGACGGTTCTGGATGCCGGGAGAGCATCGAACCAGTGATTTCGGATTCGGGTTTGGATGAGGATTTGGTAAATTGTTTTCATATGGTTTTGGGATTGGATTTGCTGGATCTGAATATTGGGTTTAAAGACCCGGATATATATGTGACGGGGGACCGGCCGGATTGGGTTTAAAGACCCGGATTGAGTTTAAAGACTCGGGAGTTTAAAGACTCGGATATATATTGATTTTCCCCCGTAGGCCTTGAGTTTAAAGACTCGGGAGTTTAAAGACTCGGATATGATTAAGGCCTGGATTGAGTTTAAAGACTCGGGAGTTTAAAGACTCGGATAGATCCAGCAGGTTTGATCGGGAAAATGATGATTTGATGTTTATGGTTTTGATACGGTTTCTGATACTTATGTTATGGTTTCTTATGATATTTTATAGTGTTTCTGTTTCTTATGATATTTAAGAATGATTCTTTATAAATGTGTTTATAACTGTTGGTTATGCATGTGGTTTCAAAATGGAGGGTTTAACTCGGTTTTCTTATAAAATGGTTTTTGAACTTTTGTACTTTCTGGTCCACTCACATTTTCTGTTTTAAATTGCCCTCCAGGTTGTGGAGCTAGCGCGGGGTCTTGACGTCGAGGCAGTGTCCGAGGCATAGAAGTGACGTGAGGGATCCTAGAAGAGATTAAAGGCTTCCGTGTGCGTGTAGTTACCGGTTTTATTTTCTTTGTATGTTCGTACTATGTTCTGTAAATGCTACCTTCGGGACGTTGTGTCTAATTACTCCTGCGTTTGACTGGACTTGAGTGAGTTTTACTTGAGTTTTGTGTCGAGGAGTCAGACGGAAGCGGGATTTACCTCGGGTTTCGGGGTGAAACCGGGGTGGGTCCTGACATGCTTGGATCAAAACACCGCAAGACCACCACCAGCTACCTCGACACCTCTCTGTTTCCCAGAGAAATCGAACTTCACACCCACACCAATACTTGCACGATTTTTACTCTCAATCCAGTCACCAGCTCCCTTCTTCTCTCTGTCACTCTCACCAATCCACAAAAACCTCACACACTCACTGAATCGATCAAGAACTCTCACTTTTTCCTCTCCCTGTTTTTCTGTTCTTCGACCCAAAACACACGGTTAAAAGTGGACAATGTATACCTGTGTCCATCATAACCAACCTAGAAACCTCTAGGTCTCTAGCACGTGTCCCATTTCCTATGGATAGCACACAAATATCCAATCCCACAAAGCCAATTGGGCCTTATCTGATTGGCCCTAAGGAGAAAAGACCAAAATGCCCCTAGAGTCAAAATTACCATTTTGCCTTTCAACTTCCTAGACCCATATCTAATCAGCCCGACGTCTGATAACAGCGTGCCGCCTGTTGTTGTACTCAGGACGTCGAGACCTATCTAACGGTCCTCGGTCTACTTGAAAACCAAAATTCCAACAAAAAGTCAACATTTTCCTCTAGTTAACCAAAATTACGGTAGTTAACCAAAATTACGGTAACGCCCTCAACCTTCCGAACGACATAATTTTTTCCCCGGATGTCAGAATCGGGCGTGTCACCTGTCTACAGGCTCGTGACGTCCCGAACTACGTCACGGTCATCGGTTAATACCCAACTAACCACCGATTAAGCTCACTAATTACCGTCTTAATCCTAATTTCCGGGACGGGTCCTTACAACTTCACTCTCTGTTTTCTTCGATTGCACGGCCACACACACATCCCAAATACTTGAACCGTGCACACGCCTAGAACACACTACACACACCCCACGTGTCCTCCATCCCATGGCCCAATTCCAAAATATCCACTTGCACTTGTACACTTGTCCTCATCCTATTTGTACAAATCCCAATGCACCAAAAAGACCAAAATTCCCCAACGAATCAAAATTACCATTTTACCCTTCGCCGTTCTAGACCCGTATCTTGCCTGTCCAATGTCCGATGAAGGCATGCCGCCTGTCGTTAAACTCAGGACGACGAGATCTACCTAACGGTCCTCGGTCTACATGAAAATGACAAGTCTAGCAAAAAGTCAACTCTTCCCCCTACATGAAAATAACGGTCCTCGGTCTACGGTAATGCCCTCAACCTTCCGAACATCATAACTTCCTCCTCGAATGTCGGAATCGGACGTACTTCCTGTCTACGGACTCATGATGCCCCGAACTACGTCACGGTCATCGGTCAATGCCCAATTGACCGACCGAACTAAAAGTAAACTTTTTGCACCGATTAACGTCGCTAATCCATCACTAATTACTCATCTAATCCGAGCTTCCGGGACGGGTCGTTATATATATCACAAAATGACATTCTTCTGCTTCGACAAGTTTGGCTCTGATTTGGTCTGATTTATTCACCCTGAACACAATCTTTTTCTTAACAATGACATAATATGTTCTCATAGCTTCTCTAAAAATTGCACCACTTGAAAACTTCATTCTAAGAGCAAACTGTGGATTTATCATATCAAACTTAGTGTTAAACTCGCTAAATAGCCCAACATATTTCCTCCTCCTTGACAGTTTCTTATGAGGCTCATCTTCCTCACTACTCAGTGCTTCTACCTCAAATACATTGAGTCTTGGAGAATTAGGTGATGCATCTTCTTGGGCTGCCTGACCACCTTCTTCAATATCCACATGTGCTGAAAACAGGTTCTCATCACACTCTTCCAGGTTAACCTCATCTTATTACCTATACTTATCATCAACCCACTCAGGTCTTCACTATCTTCATCAATGTCAGTCTTTAAATCACTAGCAGTAGAAGAATACCGAATTAATTTCTTTGGTCAACTTGTTCTTGCACTCAACTTTCTCATATCCACGGTCTCATTTTTTATCTCTACATGCCCTAGAAGTTTGATCCCATCACCACCTTTTTTTTTCATATTCACATGGATACATGCACTTGTATTTGCATAGTTATCACACAGTTTGAATAATTTACCATTAGAGATTACTTTGACTAAGATTTGACTATCTACTTCATGAGAGAATACAGACAACTCAGAAGGTAAATAGCCTAGATTATTTTCTATATACTTCAATTCCAATAAAAAAATCAAATCAACCGTAATAAAGTCATAGAACATGATTTGTCCCCCAATGTAATTCCAACAAGAATCATCATCTCTCAGTAGTTCACTTCCATAGTGAACCTTCATACTAAATATGTCTCTGTCATTTACATGCATATACCAAATAGCAACTAAACAACTAACCACACAATGTGACGGAGTAGTGAGTTTAGGGTGTAAATCGTTACAAAATATCTAGTACATAATTCAAAGTGTAACCAATAGTTCAAGTGCATGGTACAAAGTGTAACAAAGATATTGAGTACATGGTGCAAAGTGTAGCCAAGATATTGAGTTCAAGGATATAGGTAACAATAATGGTATCACCGACTATAATTATCTAATAGTTCAAGTACAATTGATATCTTTGAGGCGCAATAAAAATAGGTTTTTAGGGATGAAATTTGTGGCATCAACTTCTAGGGTTTATCATTTTTATCATTTCTATCATTTCTTCCCTTAATTAGCCTTTCAGGTTGGCTAGCGCTCTACTTTAATGTAATGCTTCCGCTTCCTATCTATAAACTAAGTACTATGTATATACTATTTTATACATCAAGTACTATATATATACTATCTTATATACATATATACTAAGTACTATATGTACATGTATATATTATCTTATATATACCCTAAGTATTACATATATACCATATATATGTAGTACTTAGTGAATATATATAAGATAATATATATAATATATATTATCTTATTTATTAAGTACTATATATATACTATCTTATATATTTTCATTATTTTATACTTATACATAGAATTTTATATATACAGCCATGCGTCGATTAATTGCCCGGATTTTCACAAAATTTCAATCGATTTTAAACCCTAGAAATTCTTCCCCGAATTGAGATTTTGAACATGAAATGGAGAGAGAGATTCGTGATGTGGCTTTTGTGGGCCTCAATGTCAGGACCCGACCCTCCTCGGTTAGGACCCGACTCATCTAGCACCATATTGTCCGCTTTGGGCCTCGCCCTCACGGTTTTGTTTTCGGGAGTTCATGATGCAACTTCCCAGGGGGTCACCCATCATGGAATTGCACCAGCCTCAACTCGCTTAACTTTGGGGTTCCAATCCCCCCCCCCCCCCCCCCCCCCCCCCCCCCCCCCCAAAAAAAAGTCACTTGAGCTCCCAAAAAGCCTAGTGCTAGATAGGTGTGTGCCTACACCTTTAAGGCACACCACCATCCTCTCGCAGACCATTCCCCCTCGCAGGAATGTGGGATTGTTCATCGTTCCCTCCAGGACACGGGTCTTACAATCCACCCCTCTTAGGGCCCAGCGTCCTCGCTAGCACACTTCCCGGTCGGGGTCTGGCTCTGATACCAAATTGTCAGGACCAGACCATCCTCGGTCAGGACCCGACTCATCTAGCACCATATTGTTCGCTTTGGGCCTCGCCCTCACGATTTTGTTTTCGGAAGCTCATGGTGCAACTTCCTAGGGGGTCACCCATCATGGAATTGCACCAGCCTCAACTCGCTTAACTTTGGGGTTCGAATCCCCCCCCCCCCCCCCCCCACCCCTAAGCCACTTGAGCTCCCAAAAGGCCTAGTGCTAGATAGGTGTGTGCCTACACCTTTAAGGCACACCACCATCCTCTCCCATACCATTCCCCCTCGCAGGAATGTGGGATTGTTCACCGTTCCCTCTAGGACACGGGTCTTACACTCAATCCCTTCCACGTAGAGTCTTACATGTCCTAAGTGTGTCAGCGTGTCAAAAATCTCAATTTTGCCCTTATTTTTCACAGCCACTTAATATCTGTTACGAAAATGGAGCTGAGTGGCTCAACTCTGCCATTTCATACTATTATGTGAACGAATAACCAGTTCAAAGTGTAAAGTGTGACTAATGTGCAAGTTCATGGTGCACTTAAATTAAAAAGTCATTATTAAATTGGAAAGGAAAAATGTTAAAGGGTAAGCTGTTAATATCATTCTTGGATTTACCTAACTATTACCGATTGTTCATAAACTTAAATACTAGAGTCTGTTGTCTCTGCGCTTCACCCGAATATGCAACGATGATTTTAAAGTTAATTTTTTGAATGTGTTTTTTAAAACTGAAGGTAGCGATATCATTCCCGTTATAATTTTTAAAGGAAACCTTCAAAAAATTGACCAAATGACCATTTTTGCATAATGAGTAAAGTTAAGGGGCTGTAAATTCTAATGTTGAAGTTTAGCGTCGGTTGGAAAAATTTAAGGGTGACAATTTTTTACACGAGTCGAAACCCGCATGAAATTTATCCGGGTCAACTCGCACGATTAAAATTTCGGGTCATTTTCGGGTCAACCCGTTATAACCCGTTTATTAAACGGGTGAGTTTCGGGTCAACCTGTTAACCCGTATAATGACCTGTTAACCCGTTTAATAAATGCGTTGATTTCGGGTTAACAAGTTAACCCGTATATTGGCTGATATATTGACCCATTTAATAAACGTGTCATTACTAACTCATATATCTACTCATTTACCTACCTAAATATCTATTAAATCTTATAATTTAAAAAGGTTAAACATGTTAAACGGGTTAAACGGGTCAAACGGGTCATAGGTTAATTGTGTTTTGAGTATGACCTGTTTATTAAATGGGTTAAACGGGTTACACGGGTTATTAACAGGTCGGGTTCGGGTTGGACATTTTTGACACGATTATTAAACAGGTCGGATTTGGGTTGGATATAAATGGGTAAAACAGAATTTCTGACACGACACGACCTATTGCCACCCCTAGTAAAATTTAGAGACGTTGGCGACCATTTAAGCTAATGTTAAAATATTGGACTTTTGCACTTCTTTTTCAATTTTTTTTTCTTTATCTTTCAACAATCCCCATATATGCATGTTGTATGTAGAACAGTAACATATCTAGTAATCAATTATGAGAATGTCATTAGCATTATGATTTAGTAGTATTTCTCACAATATATATCTTCAGTTTAATTTTCGTAAAGAACAATGTCGATATTTAATCATTCTCATCAGATCGTGTGATAAAATTAATTTCGAGCTCTTGCAATAAAAAAAAAAGATTGAGAATGATACGAATTTATTGTGTATTCAAAAGAGACAATGAGGATAAATATGAAAAGGTAAAGTTCTTCGCGAATAATACTAAATAGAATTTTAATCTCTTAACAAAATAAAATAGAGAGAACAATTAAATCTAACTATTTCAAACAAACGTTTCAAAAGTTGGGATATGAAATGTGTTTTATCTCCTTATTCTAGTTATTGTATCAAAAAGTCTCATAATTATTTTATTGTATAAAAAAAGTCTCGTGATTTCACAAGCAAAATAAAATATAGTTAAATTTTTATAAAGTAATAATATTGGGACCAAGAAAGTTTATTAATTTAAGGATATATTTAATTAATAAAAATAATTAGAATGATGAAGTTAAAGATGATATGTCTATTATTGAGTCTGTTTTGAAAAAAAATAAAAAAAGTTAAAGAAAAGGTCCAGTGTGCCATCAATTTCAAAAGGAAACAAACAATAATAGAGAAAATAATATATAAATTATTTAATACAAAAGGAGAAAATTTTGTTCTTTCCATATTAATATTGAGTATTATAAATAATTTTTGAATTTTTATCTAATTAATTGTATATCAAATTAAATTTAGATTATACCTTATATATTTATAAAATATATAAAACTAGGGCCTCATTCCTTAGAAGAATGAGTAACTTTCGTTAAAAAGGAGGAGAGATAAAAAGGAAAAAAAATAATAACAAACTTAAAATATATATGGGTAACCTTCATATATTGTTTTAGGTCCTTTTTTTTTTATAATTTCTTTTAGTTTGTTACGTTTTCTTTTTCTTCCTGTTTGTGTGAATTTCAAGAGTGTCATTAGTCATTCCCCATTCCTTTATGGCATGCCTAGGCTGGATTCTCCTACATGCCCTAGTGTAACCAAGGGTGAAAATATCGATATCGACGGATATATCGCTAATTAAATTTACGGATATCTAGCTCCAAATATCGGTATCGATATCGATATCGTTTACGGTCAACAAAAATGATGAAAATTCGGTCTAAAAGTTGGAAATTTGGAATGAAATTTTGGGAAAAACTTAAGTATTCAATAATGGTTATATAGGACTAATAAAAACTATAAAATGACTTTTATATAAAAAATATATGATGAATAATATGATGTAACATGATTCTGTCAATGACTAATAATATAAAATCTTAAATATAAATATAAATATAAACTGAAGTGAGTTACTATAATTGAATGTTAAAATGGTTAAAAACATAACAATAAACATACAAAAATTCAATGTAAGAAAAATGATAAAATAAGTTGAAATATATTTAAAATTGGAAAAAAAAAGGAATGAAAAAATATGGTCAAATTTTGTTAAAAAATTGGAAGTAATGGATATATATAAAATTGAACAAAAAATGAAAAAAAAAACAACCTTTGAAAAATTGAAATAAATGAATAAAAAAGGAAAATACAAAAAACACAATAATCATTAGCAACCAGGGGGGTCAAACCCAAGACCCTCCCCAAAGGAATTCAAAAGCCCACACCAACTCTGCTGGGTTGCATTTTATTATTTTATATAACACCAATTATATAAGTATACATAATACTCTGCTAGCAATAGTCTCCCCCAATCTCCCGCCGGGTCTGCAACTCAGGTTTTCGACCTGGCTGCATGACCCGACGATATATCTTTCGATTTACGTCCGATTTTCACGAATTAATAGTGCATCTTCATCGTTTTGATCTCAGAAAAGGATCGGTGGACTCAAAACATGATAATTGTTCGATATTTCGAAGAATTTCTTTCCCCCCTTCTTATATGCCGCCGGCCCAAAATACCGAAATTTCGGCGAAATTTCGTCGACATTCACCGATATTTTCATCCCTGAGTGTAACTAGTATGAAGGTTACCCTTTTTTATATATTTTTACTTCTTTTTTGAGTTTGTTATTATTTTATTTTATTTTATTTTTGTGTTTACTACTTTTTAATGAAGGCTACTCATTCTTTTAAGAATAATGTCTTAGTTTTATTTATTTATAAATATAACTTATGTAATGACCCGTCTCGAATTAGCGGGATTAATTAAGGATTAATGACGGATTAGTGAGACTAATCGGGGATTAGACGAGAATTAACGGACGTTCAGGGCGAAATGACGATTTTGCCCCTAAAATGGGTAAAACGTTGACTTTTCGTTCGAGAGGTCAAATGGACTTCGGCCGATGACTTTGACGTCGTTCGGGATGTCACGAGCTCATAGACACGTGACACGTTCGATTCCGACATTCGAGGAAGAAATTATGAAGATTGGAAGTTCAAGGGCATTTTGGTAATTTGTTTGAATAGGGGCCAATAGTTGACTTTTGACCCGGGAGGTCAGATGGCCGAAGGCCGAGGATCGTTACGTAGATTAGGACGATACGAATTCGTAGACAGGTGATACGTCGAATTCGGTCGTTCGACGGCGAAATTACGGTTCACGGAATTTCGAACGTACTATTGCATGTGTGACGACCCGTCCCGGATTAACGAGATTAATTAAGGATTAATGATGGATTAGCGAGACTAATCGGGGATCAGACGTTAATTAGCGGACGTTCAGGCGAAATGACGATTTTACCCCTAGAATGGGTGAATCGTTGACTTTTCATTCGGACGATCAAATGGACTTCGGCCGATGACTGTGACGTAGGTCGAGACGTCACTAGTTCATAGACAGGTGGCATGCTCGATTCCGACATTCGAGGAAAAAATTATGACGATCGGAAGTCCAAGGGCATTTTGGTAATTTGGTTGAATAGGGGCCAATAGTTGACTTTTGATCCGGGAGGTCCGATGGACGAGGGCCAATGACCGTTATGTAGATTGAGACGATACGAATCTGTAGACAGGCGGTACGTCAAATTCGGACGTTCGATGAAAAAGTTACGGTTCACGGAAGTACGAAAGTACTATTGCACGTTTTACGAGACGATGAACTTTTGGAATTAAGTGGGGCCCATATATTTTCCCAAGGACCAATGGATGAGTGACAAGTGTCACCCATCCACTGGCCATCCCTTTTCATTCATGCATATCCTCCCCTTTCTTCATCGATCATTCTTCATCCAAGCAACCCGATCTCACCATTTCAAACCAATCCAACCCAACCCCAAAATCCATTCCATCCATGATGTTGGACTGAGGGGGAGAGACAGATGAGGCAGATGGTGGCTGGGGGCTATATGGATCGCCGTGCACGGCAGTGAAGGCCAAGAAAAACCCGATTGCTCGGTAAAGCCCAACTTCCTCTTGTTTTTAATTTTGACGTTTTGGTTGATTTTAGATGATTAGGATGACCTTATGGGGATGTTAGGAAGGTTTACGATGAGTTTTGGTGGCGGTTGGTGGCTGAGACGCCCTGGGAGTTGACGGGAAAAAACAAGGCCGTGCACCCTTATTTACATAGATGGGTTTAGGGTGTTTCTTTAGGGTTTTATGATAGGAAAATGTAGGAAATTATGAGACAAAGAGAATGGGATCAAAAATGAAGGAAAAGAAGGAAAAATAGGAGAGAAATGGCACCGTATCGGTCACGCCGGTCTAGCCAGACCGGGTTGCGGGAGCCGAATCGGACCGGCCGGTTCATGGGAGGTTGAAGGTGACTGCACAGTAGGCGCGTGAGGCCCACAGGCAGTCCCTTCTAGGGGCACGTGCGGGCGTGTGAGCCACCCTTTGGGGGAGGTTCCAACATGTAATTTCATCTATTCGATGTAACGAACATTTTGGGACTGGTTTCGTGTCAATCAGACATCGTTTCGATATAGTTCGGGACGTCCAAAGGTTTTGTTTCGCATTTAAAAATAGTTAAAAATTTCAAAAAATTACGGGCCTTTATTGAAGGGTTATATAAGTAGTTAGTAACTCTCTAAATTAATTTGGACAGGTTCGGGAATCCCGGAGGTGACGTTTGGCTCGAAAGACGCTTATGGCACGCGTATTGAGGCGCGGCTTCGGACGGTCTGTGAGTGGACCCTTCATTCAAAATTGATGCATGCATAAATGTTTTATAATTATTTTAGAATATGTTTTGTGATACCATGAGTGCATTTGTTTGTGGTAACCTAGGATTTTACGTATTTGCACGTATTTCGAGATTTTCGATTTTCTACGATGCTTATACGTGCTAGGTTTTCAATGAGGGTTTAATGATTTGGTTTTGGATTTAGAAATATGAAATCGGGCACGAGACCCATTTGATTTACGAACTCTCGAACTTGGAGTCCATTTGATTTGACGAGGAACCGGACCGAGGGTCCATTTGAGTTATACAATCGGGCCGAGGGTCCAGTTGATTTATGATCCGGGCTTGAGGCCATTTGATTGTAGTATCGGGCTTGAGGCCCTGTTGGTTGTGAAATCGGACTTGAGGTCCCGTTGAGTTATGGTTTCGGGCTTAGGGCCCAGTTATCGTGATATCGGGCTAGATGCCCAGTTGATTGTAACATCGGGCTTGAGTCCCAATTCTGTTTATGAAATGCGAATTCGGACATGAGTCCCTGTTGAACTGTGGATTTAGGCCGAGGCCTGTGAAACTGATTTGAATCGAATTCGAGGAATCCCGTTGAGATGAATCGGGTATGAGACCCAGTTGATAAATGTTTTGAGAAAGAAAAAAAGTATTTGAAAATGAATAAGAACCCTCCATATGTTTATATGGTCTCCTCCAGACGTCGACCTGGAGAGTCACGATCCACAAACCAGAATGGGTATCCCCATAGGGATCCCGTTCCAAGAGTGGGAGTTACGAGATTTATGTTGTGCTCCCTGACCAGATTCTGGAGAGATGATCGGACTAGGTCCGAAGATAGAGCCTCCCAGATGAAGATTCCTGGGAGAAGACTCGGTACATATGAGGTTTTACAGAAAGTGATTTGGGGGAGGAGACCCCGTTTTTTTTTATTTAGAAAGTGATTTGAAGCGGAGACCCCGTATTCGATGTTTTGGATTTCACAGAGAATGGTTTTGGGGCTGAGTTCCCACATGTATTGTTTTATGGATTTAAGGTGTGATTTCGGGTCGGGGACCCAAAAGGATTTATGGGTCATGACGGTTTATGGGGCCGGGCATGAACCCTTGAAAGGTTTTGAGAATACGTTTTCAAATGATTTTATGAATGTTTGATAAAGTTTTTTGAATGCATGCATATGCTGTTATTGAAGGGCATAAAGATCTTTGTATGAATTTTTTTTTTTATGAAATGCTTGTTTTGTCCACTCACGACTTTTCGTGTTTTAATGCCCTTCAGGTTGATCACGGATGCGGGCTGTAGCAGAGACGAGACATCACACTCCTCCTCCTACGATCCTGGCGTACTCTGGAAGCCCGGTGAAGGCTAGAGACAGACTTTTCCTTGGTCTGACACTTCATGTCAGATGGGATCAGGCGCGTCCCGCGTTAATCCCGGGGGATTTGGGACGGGTCTTGACAACATGTTTTACGAGACGGGGACTTTTGGCAGCAAGTGGGGCCCAGATATTATTGGACAGGCCCAATAGATGAGTGACAAGTGTCACCCATCCATTGCCCATCCAAACCAACTCATGCATATCCCATGCCTTCATCATCGATCATTTTCCCATTTTCAAACCCAAACCCGATCAACCTTCAGCCTAAATCCAAACCCCTTAAACCTATGACCATGATTGAGAGGCCAGAGAGTGAACTGAGGACTGGGCAAGGTGGTGGCCGTTCAGGAACAGCGCCGCCGTGGACGGCGGAGGAGGAACCCAACCAAGGTATCAGTTTTAACCGATTTTCCCATTTTTCAATTCTAATAATTATGGACGTTTTTAATTGATTGTTTTGAGTTAAATGGGTTAGTAGGAGTGTGTGAAGATGATTTGAGGGAGGTTGGAAGTTGAGGAACCCTGGGGAAGGTTTTGGAAAAATTGGACCGTGAAGAAAAGTTAGACCGGTCGAGTTTTAAGGGTTTTAGGTGGTTTCAATCGTATAGTTAGGTTTCTAGGATTAAATTAGAAGGATTAGGATTGATTAGGAGAAAAACAAATGAAGATTGGACTGGGTATGGAGCTGGACCGATCACGCCGGTCCAAGTTGCAGCCCTAAACCGAACTGGCCGATCTGAACCTGCCAGAGGTTGAAGATGAAGTACTGTAGCCCGGCGCGTGAGGCCCACGCGTAGGCCAATCCCAGGGCGCGTGCGGGCGCGTGAGGAAGAATTTGAGGGTGGTTCCAATATGTGAAATCATCTATTCGATGTAACGAACATTTTGGGACTCGTTTCGAGTCGATTAGACATCGTCTAGATATAGTTCGGGCTGTCCGAAGGTTTAGGTTCAGGTTTAAAAATAGTTAAAAATCTCAGAAAATTAGGGGGCTTTAGTGAGGGGTTAATTAAGTAGTTAGTAACCCTCTAAAGTGATTTGGACAGGTTTGGAAGTCCCGGTGATGACGATTAACCCGGGAGAGCCGTATTGTACGCGTATCGAGGCGGCAGCTCGGACGATCTGTGAGTGGACTTTCTTTCTGAAATCGATGCATACATAAATGTTTTATATATGTTTTAATGTATGTTTTGTGATGCCTTGAGTGCATTTTGGTGTGTGTTTACGTATGGGCACGCACTTTGAGGTTTTCGGGTTTTATACGTGATTATACGCGCTTATACTTTCGATTTTCATGAAATGGTTTTGAAAAGGTAAAACCGGGCATTAGACCCATTTGGATTTGGTTTTGACTCGGGCATGAGACCCTATTGAAGACCTGTAGGTCTGAGTCGTGGTCGCGACGGGTACTGTGTGCACGGCAACGAACGGCGTGACGCTCGCCTCTGGATTGTGATGCATTCCTTCCAGAGAGGTCACGATGCATGTCCAGTTGCAGCCAATGGAGGCTCAACTTCGGAGTGCTGACGGTTTAGAGGATCGATCGACGACGTGTGCACCATGGTCTCGAGATGGTTGCTGCAGTGATGTGTTCACGACGACATACCAAGATTGAGAGCGGTTCTGGATTGATGGTTGCACGCATCGCTATGATCGGGATTGTGACTGACCCTGAGATATCGGGCTCGATTGACAGGACCCATCCCAATCCCCCCGGGATTAACATGGAATATGCCCTGCTCCCGTCCAACAAGGGGTGTTAGACAAGGGATAACCAAGAATCACTGCCCAAACGGGGCATCCAGAGTGCGCAAGGATCGATGGAGGAGGTATGCAATGTCCCAGTCTCTGCTGCAATCGCATCCGTGATCAACCTGAAGGGCATTAAAACCAAAAGCTGTGAGTGGACAAAAACCAGTAAGTTCATCAAATACATTTATAAGACATTTATGCCCTCCAATAAAAACGTATGCATGCCACAAAAACCAGTAACCAAAACGTTTGCTCAACCGAGCCCTTAGGGCCTTAGCCCAAAAACCGTTAACCAAAAACCAAGTGTGGGAACTCAGCCCAAAACCGTGGAATACCACCACCATACATATACGACCATGTGGGTCACCACCCACTACCATAAATGAACATTAATTCATTAAAATCACACAATCATAAATCCACCCGGAAAAGCCATTTCATTAATTCGTATTTTACCATTACCATCACCAGCATCCCTGATGCTAGACGTCCCTGACGTCATGTCTCACGGTTTCATAAGCTACGCGTGCTGCCCGGGGTCTCTCCGAGTCCATATATCTGACATCCCTGATGTCTGACGTCCCAGACGTCAATCATAGCAATCCTGCTTCTGAGTCATCATACGGTCCGGCTGCTCCGTATGGTGACCCTTCATAGGCAATGCACCGTGACTTCCCCAGTGTCCCAGACATCTGGAGGAGACCATCATATATCCATGTGTACAGATGGTATATGGAAAACAGTTTTTATTAATTCATTTCACAACATCACAATGGGCCCTGCCCGAATTTTCCATAAAACAACACAATTCCATTTAGGGTCCCTGACCCGAAACCACATTTATTAAATATAGGGCCCCTGACCCGAAATCATCATTTTAATCCAACTGGGCCCCATGCCCGATAACATAACTCAAATGGGTCTCGGCCCGATTTTATACCAACTGGGCCCCTGGCCCGATTTCATTAACCAACTGGGCCCCCGGCCCGATTCTCAAATGGACTCCAAGTCCGAAATTTCCAAAACAAGTGGGCCTCAAGCCCGAGTTCATCTTTCCAATATAAAAACCATTTTATCATAATATTTATTTAACCACAAGCATGCAAAACCACAAATAAACCGTTAATCCCGATACACGTGAAATACGGAAAACACCTCGAAATACGTGCAACATACCCAAAATCAATACTCACAAATACCATCATAGAAACCATATATATAAATCATATAACACATTTAAGCATGCATAGGATTTATAAAACCAAAGTCCACTCACAGACCGTTTTAACCGTGTGCCTCGATACGCGTGCCACCGGCCCTCCCGGGCCACACCACTATCACCGGGACTCCCAATCCTGTCCAAATCACATTAGAGGGTCACTAACCTCATCATTAACATCCTATCAAAGTCCCGTAATTTTCCCGCATTTTTACTTATTTTTAAACTTAATTTAAAACCTTCGGACATCCCGAACACTATCGAGACGGTGTCCGATCGACACGAAACCAATTCCAAAATGTCCGTTACATCGAATGGATTAAAAGTCATGTTGACCTCACCTCAAGATTCCAATCACGCGCCACCACGCGCCGCCGCAAGCGGCTGCGCGTGGAAGCCACGCGCCAGCTACAGTACCAGCACAGTCATCCCCTTCGCCCGTTTGTCTGGTAAACGGGTTGAAAAACCCGCGAACAGACCCGATTCAATCTCATTCAATTTAACCTCAATTCGATCCGTTCTTTCAACTGATCCCTTCCAATCCAACTATAATTAAGTTCTGCAAGTTCAATTTCTCGAATGGTGGTCTAAAGCCTCACGTCTATCGATCGATCCTCGACGGGTCTCCGATTCGGGTTCATAGATTTCGACCCTGTTTTTCAAATTAATTAACACAGTGAGTATCATGAGAGTGTAAGGATCATTTCTACAAGATTAATTTCGTACAATCTCACCTCTAACCCAATGAACTCAAGCTCGAACACAGTCACTGTTCAAGCATGGAGTTTCGTCAACCACGACCGTTTCCTTTCAATTGACGAACCCAGAAGCATCGTGGGGTCATGATAAGCAAGTTCCCCACCTCAATTCCGTCGTCTAAACACTCCACGATCACGACTCAACCTCGAAATTCCTCCTCTGTCACCAAGTCCGTTCAGAGCCAAAACGGCACCAATTCTTCTCGTTTCTTCGACAATTAAGATCGTGGCACTCCCAGGAAGCTGAAGGTAATCCCCAATTCAATCCCCACGGCCCTATGATTTGATTTCGAATTTCCCTCCCAAACTCAATTTTCGGTTTTTTGCTTCAGCCCCCCCACACTCTGTCTCCCGTGATTCACTCAGTTAATACAGTCATCAAACTCACTCAATTCTCCCAATTTTGCTGCAAGAAATCAGCCAATTCCCCCATCCCTCACACTCAGTTGCTCACGGGTTCAAAGACACAGAAGGAGAATTATGGGGATTAATTAGTTTAGATTAATGGTGATAATGAGGTTGTAATGATGATGTAGGGAGACATGGATCAGGTTTTAGGGCTTAGATTAGGGGATGGGTGACACTTGTCACTCATCCAGAGGTGCACAGTCAACGGTCACTATTCACTATTATAATATTATTTTAATCGGGGCCTCGGTTCGTTAGTTCGTTTCCTTGACCATAACGTTGTCGTCGAATCTCCGATTTCGGCATGCCGCCTGTCGTTGGATTCGTATCGACGATACCTACGTAACGGTCCTTGGCCCTCGCCCATCGGACCTCCCGATCAAAAAGTCAACATTTTGGCCCCTAACAAGCCAAATTACCAAAATACCCCTCAACTTCCGAACACCATAACTTTCACTACGAATGTCGGAATCGAACGTGCCGCCTGTCTATGAACTCGTGACGTCCCGAACTACGTCACGGTCATCGGTCAAAGTCCATTTGACCGCCCGAACAAAAAGTCAACATTTTGCCCACGACCAAGGGCAAAACGGTCATTTTGCACAATTTGTCCGATTCCGCCCTACTAACCACCGTTCAACCTCGCTAATCAAGATTAGTCACTAAACTAATCCCGGAATTCGGGACGGGTCGTTACATCGATGCCCAGTTGATTTACGAGTTCGGGCTCGATGCCCAGTTATTGTGAAATCGGGCTATAGGCCCTGTTGAGTTTTATTTTCGGGTTGGAGGCCCATTTGCTTTGCGTTATCGGGCGTGAGTCCCGTTTTATGGTTTTGTATACTGGTATATATATACCCTCCTTACGAGATTATTGATTGGTCTCCTCTAGTCGTCGACCTGGAGAGTCACGATCTACATACCAGAGTGGGTATCCCCATAGGGATCCCGTTCCAGGAGTGAGCGTTATGATGTGGTCCCGGACCAGATTCCGGAGAGATGATCGGAATAGGTCCGAAGATAGAGCCTCCCAGATGGGGAATTCCTGGAAGAAGACTCGGAGTGAGACCCCGTGTAGTATGCATACTTATATATATATAGAGACATCGTGACTATATCGAGGATGTGTTCCCTAGGGGCTGTGTGCCCCGAGTTGGCATTTTCTCCGGAAGTGTCAGGGCCCACCCCTAATCCCCCGGGATTAAGGGCTAAACCCCGCTCCCGTCTAACGTACGCATGACACGAGGCTAAACAACCGCCTAACCTCCGTGTGACACGTAAGTCGGACAAGGGAGTTCCAGACCAACCACCTCAACAACCTCAAACTTCTCAGAGTGCGCAGAGTCTACTGTGGCTGGTGCATGTGATGTCTCCATCTCTCTCAACCGACAGCCCGCACTGCAGCAACCTGGAGGGTATCGAAAACACAAAAAAGACTGTGAGTGGACAAAAATAAAGTTTAAATTCAAAACAGTTATCAGAAAACACAAACAGTTATACCCTCCGTGTTAAAAACCAATGCATGCATATCAATTACGTCATAAAACAATATATGAAAACCAAACACATTTTCCTTTTTCCAATCCCGGGCCTCAGCCCAAAATCACCGAAAACCATCAAATCCGGGCCACTGCCCAAAACATCATCATCAAAGCTAGTGAAACCCAAAACACATTTAAAGCCACGTTCTCATCCATCGAACCTGCTGGATCTATCCGAGTCTTTAAACTCCCGAGTCTTTAAACTCAATCCAGGCCTTAATCATATCCGAGTCTTTAAACTCCCGAGTCTTTAAACTCAAGGCCTACGGGGGAAAAATCAATATATCCGAGTCTTTAAACTCCCGAGTCTTTAAACTCAATCCGGGTCTTTAAACCCAATCCGGCCGGTCCCCCGTCACATATATCCGGGTCTTTAAACCCAATATCCAGATCCAGCAAATCCAATCCAAAACCATTTAAAATCCTTTTCCATTTCCATATCCAAACCCGAATCCGAAACCACTGGTCTGATGCCTTTCCGGCATCCATAACCGTCATTCCGAATCCAGACCCAGAACTCATTTCCTTCTCATTTTTCGGTCCGAGTCCGCAACCATCATTCCGTAAGCTAGCATCCGGAATAACCATTCCGAACCCAAACCCGAAATCCGCTTCAAGTCCCGAAAATACTTTTCAAAATCCTTTACTTTCCTTAAAATCCAACCGTATTTCAAATCCCGAAATCAACCATTAAAACCAGGTTCAAATCACGAGAGTTATCAAAATCTCGTAAAACGTGAAAACCGTCATTTTCCTCGAAGAACGTGCAAAAACCATAAACCATCACAATCACAATCAAATCATAGCATCAAATATAGAAAACATATAGAAACATATATGCATGCATCAAGAGTTAGAAAGCAAAGTCCACTCACAGACCATTTCGACGTCGCCTCGATACGCGCGCACCTATGTCATTCCCTGCCAAACCATTATCCTCAGCTTTCCCAAACCTATCCAAATTCCATAAAGAGATCACTACCTACTTCATAAAGGTCATACTAAAGCCCCATAATTTTCCCGGATTTTTAACTATTTTTAACCCAGCCCTACAACTTTCGGACAGTCCGAAACATATCGAGACGATGTCCGATCGACTCGAAACCAACGCCAAAATGTTCGTTACATCAAATACTTTAAAAGTCATGTTGACTAATTTCCCAAATTACCCCTCACGCGCCCCCACGCGCGTCCAGAAGGTTCTGCGCGTGAAATCCACGCGCGTGAACAGTGTCACCAGCAACCTCAGGTGAACCCGGTTCACCTGGTTTGAACCGGTCCGGTCCAGCCGTGAACCGGCGTTCACGGTTTTCCTCCCATTTTCATCCATTTTTAATCCCGTTGAATCCCTTAGTTTCGTCCTAACCTCCTTAATCCATTCCCCACCAGAAAACCCAACATCGAAGTCCTTAGCTCGTCGACTTCGAATTTGAAAACATTTACCCGAAACCCCTGTTTCGGTTCCCATCTAATCCAACATTCCCCCCATCGCAGCAACAACTTACTCGACTCCTAGGGACCTCCTGAGTCTCATAACACCCACTAAAAGCCTCGACTCGTACCCAAAACCCACAACTATTGAATTGAACCAAATTGGGAAAACAGAGGACCGTGGACAATTACCTGTGTTCTGACCTCCGCCGTGCACGCCGCTGTGCTCCTTTCGGTTCACAAAGCTCCGCTCAGGTCCCTGAACACTTCCACCCGTCCAATTTTGGAGATTGATCGATCGGGGTGCACAACCGTGCACAAAACCCCTGCCCTGTTCTCTGGTTTTTCCTCACTTCTCACACACCTCACATACTCATCGTCACGCCCAAATCCTCACAGACACAATCACTCCCTCTCCTAGCTCTCCTTTGAACATCACAGAGCCTCACAACACTCACCCGGTTCCATCAATTCCTCCCTCAGCTCACCTCTGTTTTTTCCCCCCTTCGGCTAAACTCAACACACACACACACGACACAATTTTAAACACCCTCACGCACGGCCTAGAACCCACTAGAGCCCTGCCACATGTCACAATCTTCTCCCTTCTCACACAAAATCTCCTCTCTGCCTTGGACAAGTGTCCCAATCCGATTGCACCATGCCCCCCAGCCAAAAGACCAAAATACCCTTCTTAACTTCAAAATCACCATTTTACCCTTACCGTTTTAGACCCGTAACTTGCCCGTCCTAACTCCGATAAACACGTGCCGCCTGTCGTTGAATTCAGGACGACGAGATCTACCCAACGGTCCAAGGTCAACATGTCAAAACTCGGTCGTAGGAAAAGTCAACTCTTTCCCCCTAATTTAGTCAAATTACGGTTATGCCCTCAACCTTCCGAACATCATAACTTTTCCTCCGGTTGTCCGAATCGAACCTGCCACCTGTCTACGGACTCGTGACGTCCTAAACTACGTCACAGTCAAGAGCTAACACTCATCCAATCGATAGTACAAAAAGTCAACTTTTCGTCTACTATTCACAAGGGCAAAATCGTCCATTTACACAAAATTTTACAAAATTACCTTTTTACCCTTCCCGAAGGTACGGGTTGTTACAGGAAGAGCCTAGGATGGGTTATATATGTATATATGTATATGTGTACGAGATTTCACTGAGATGGCGTTGGGCTGAGACCCACGCGTATTTGGTTTTGGGCTGAGACCCATCTGAGATGGCTTTGGGCTGAGTTCCCATGTGTTTTGGTTTTGGCGGAGGTCCCATGTATTGATTTAAGGATTTCGGGCCAAGGCCCAAATGGTTTTGTGGTTCATGACGGTTTATGGGGACCAGGCATGAACCCTAGAAATGGTTTTCGAATGCATGCATATATTTTTAATGAAGGGCATAAAGGTTTTTTGATGAAAATGTTTTTAAAAAATATTTGTTTTGTCCACTTACAGCTTTTATGTTTTAAATGCCCTTTAGGTTGATCGCGGATGCGGCTGTAGCAGCGACGAGACATTACATTTCTCTTCCGGATCCTGGCGTACTCTGATAGCCCTGGTTGAGCAAAGGACGGAAATATCCCTGATCTGACACTTCGTGCCAGACGGGAGTAGGCACGTCCCACGCTAATCTTGAGGGATTTGGGACCGGTCCTGTCAAGACCCGACCCTCTTCGGTCAAGACCCGACTCATCTAGCACCATATTGTCCGTTTTGGGCCTCGCCCTCACGGTTTTATTTTCGGGAGCTCATGGTGCAACTTCTCAAGGGGTCACCCATCATGAAATTGCAGCAGCCTCAACTCGCTTAACTTTAGGGTTCCAATCCCCCAAAGCCACTTGAGCTTCCAAAAAGCCTAGTGCTAGATAGACGTGTGCTTACACCTTTAAGTCACACCACCATCCTCTCCCAGACCATTCCCCCTCCCAGAAATGTGAGATTGTTCACCATTCCCTACAAAACACGGATCTTACAACTTAATCCAAATTTAATTTGATGTACAATTAATTATATATATAAATAATTATAGAAATATTAACTCAATATCAATATGAGAAGAATAATATTTTTATCTTTTTGTTTTAAGTAATTTATACATCCATTGATAAACTTGCTAACATGGTTAACTTAGAAGATATATATGACGAGCTACGAGATTATTGTTAAATATCACAGCCAATCTTCGGTAATAAGTAGAATCACTCTTTTCTATAAAAGCATGTCGAATCATAAACCCTAATTATTAAAAAAATATTAATTTATATATTATATGAAAATTATGTAATTTTTTTATATATTTAATTATTAATTTAGTATGTTGTTTTTAAATTGAAACTAATAAAAATATTATTTAATCGAAATGACTAATATATCGGCTATTTGATTTGCAAAATAATAGTGTAGTTTTTAATGAGAGAGACGCGTCAATATCATAACTGATGTGGGAGTCTTCCGGCACAAAGCACCGCTCATCTGACTAGCGTAGATAGTTGACAGAGACTAGCGAGTCACTCACTGGATGCTAGTATTGAAATTGAATTGAGTCCGTTTCTCTCTCCTTCAACTTCAACATCTCGCTCTCCAACGCTCTGTCAGTTCCTCCTCGTCCCTGCTTTCGTTCTACCTGCAAAACCCTTTACAGGGTTTAGGCTAAAAGCCTTTCCTTTCCCTGATTTGGGTTATCATATTATGCAATTTGATATTCACTACAAAAATGGTTGAGAAAGCCAAGAACCCTAACAAGGGCTCTATCACCGAGGAAGATACAGCCACTCTCTTGCAAAGGTCGCTCTTTTGCCCTTTCATGAAGTTCAATATTTCCATCTATATTGTGGGTTTTTTTTTCTCTTTTTTATCGGCGTGTTCAATGTTTCTATTTCTATCCATATGGGGGTCTTCTATTGGGGTTTCCTCTGTATTGGCTTTGATGGGTTTATGGGGGTTTCATGTTTTGGGTTTAATGGGAGATTTCCCTTTTATTTATTTATTTATTTATTTCGTTTTGCTTATTGTGAATTCTTGATTTTGGATGATATGGGTTTAATGGGTATGTTGTATTGATAATGGGCAGGTACACACCGACGACTGTGCTGTCATTGTTACACGAAGTGGCGCACTGCCCGCGGGCGAAGATCGATTGGAATCAGTTAGTGGCGAAGACTTCAACTGGAATTTCCAATGCCAGAGAGTATCAGATGCTGTGGCGCCATCTGGCTTATCGTGAAGCTCTTTTTGAAAAATTGGATAATGAGGCTCAACCTTTGGTCGGTTTCTTTCATTTTCACTTGAGTTGTATCTTTGACATGAATTTCTTAACTTGAAAAAAATGGAACTATGATTTGGTTTGTGGGATTCTGAGTGTGTGGTTCTGTGTGTTAGCCTAGTAGTTGTTGCATGCTGTTGTGCAACTACGTATTAATAGCGTGAGCGAGCCAAATAAATTTTTATAACAATGTTATTTTTGTAATTGCTGGCTGAGATATTTTAAGCGCCCCATGGTTTTTTTGTCTGAGACACAGATTTTTAGCTTTATGAATTCCCTTGGTCTTCTTGTTGATGGTGAAGCTTGATATGTGGTACCAGTGTTCCTTATTTCTTTATCTGCCATCATTTTCTCGCAAGCTATTTGAGGCATGATGTGAAGTTTTCTTTTAGTTCCCTCGTACTATACCTAGCATGAAAAAAAATAATGTCCTTTTTCCTTATTCTGATTTCTGAGTGATATTAAAATTTTCTGGCAGGATGATGATAGCGATTTAGAATATGAAGTAGAAGCTCTTCCTGCTGTTATCGCTGAAGATTCAACAGAAGCTGCAGCATCTGTGAAGGTATACAAAATAATTTCATACTTAAAATAAAATTATTGGTTTTAGGGTGATTTCAAACTTAGGGATTTATATGACTTTATGGGGAGAAATTGTTCCTTTAGAGGGAAATGGATGAAAAAAAAATGATTCCTTGCATATGGTTATTTAAAAAACATTCAATCAAATCTTTCTGGTTTGTGTAGAATTTTTTCAATTCCAAATCCTTTGTTTCAAATTAGCTCATCAAAATAGAGACCTAAAATTCCCCGTTGAAGTCACTTTGTCCGTTTGTATACACATCCAAACGCTGCCTTTTTCTGGTTTCTATTTTATCATTTAGGGATATTTAAACCTTGAAAGAACTTGCAACTTGCAACTTGATATTTTGATTTTAATTTACCATCCAGAAGTTGGAGAAAGAATATCTAGAAAGTTGTACAAGAATACAAATTCTAGATCACGGGGTTTCAGAATCTTAAACAAAGATAATGGTAAGTTGGAATGCTGCTAATTAAGGTTGAATCAACGTGAGCGCCCTCCCGAGGAAAGCTTTCTGCCACACCACTCTTTTCTCAACTTTTTCCACCACTGGATTCCAAAAGTTGACTGCCATTGGATTGCCAAGGAAGTCCCAAGTACTTCATAGGCCATGAACCTACTTTACAACCAAAATACCTTAGCCTCTCTGTATTTATACCGACTGTTGGGTTTCATATCACTAATTTTGAGCGAATCAGCCTTCTTTGGAATTAAACAGATGTAAGTTTCCTTGGCAGCTGCATTCATAATTCTGTTCCTATGAGGGAAATAAGAAGAAAATCCTGACTAAAAAAGTACTCAAGCTTGTTGCGTTCAGGATCTGTGAACAAGTATATTGAAAAAGGCAAAAGACAGAAGAAGAGGATTGAATGAATAGACCAAACTTCGTCTTTTTTAATTACCTTTTCCTGCTGCTCTTCTGTTCTGGTTAATGTTGCTGGTGCTTTCTTAGAGCTTTCTAGATGGTTGCTACAGTGGACTTCATGTTTCCTATAAAAGTTATCCCGATTTTCGCATTATATGGGCTGCTGTTAAGAATTTTTATGATATCTCTATTGCTTTTTACTTTACTAGTTTAGAGATCCAGCCAGTGTATCTTGTTGAAAGTGGCTTTTTTGGGTCAGATTCTCATTGCCTCTGGTTTACCAAGTGACTCAAGGCATCAAAATGGTGGAACAGCTGAGACTTCATTGACCATCAAAGTACACAATGGCCAGTCAACTAAATCTCATCAAAATTCACAACCAACATGTATAAGGCAGGGGGTGTATTCCGCGCCTGTTTCTGTTCAGCAACAGGCCTTACCTGCAGTGGCAATGTCTGCCGTGGAAACTGCCAAAGAAGGTGATGGAGATGGATTGACAGGCACTAGCGCGGCTCCACGAAAGAGAAGAAAAAAGTGGTCCGAGGCTGAGGATTTGGAATTGATTGCTGCTGTTCGTAAATACGGTGAAGGAAATTGGGCAAATATCTTAAGAGGAGATTTCAAAGTGGTCAAAACACCTGGTCAACTAGCTCAGGTTATTGAAATTTCTGACACTGAAACTGATTATGAAAATTTATGTGTTTATTCTTGGATTTTCTGTTATTTCTCTCATTTTCTTCTCCTCGTTTTCATGTTTGTGATTACGTGGTTACTCGCATGTAGTCATATGTATATGTGTTCTACACATACATATCATCCTTTGTGTGACCATAAGGTGTACATTTAATCTTTGCTGTATCCTATAATTCTTTTGTACTGTATCTGCGATTGTGTTAGTATCAGGTAAACTTATGTCGAAGGGCTGAAGCCATATATTATATAGTGTTTTATTCTTTAGAGTCTTTGATCCAAAATTACAATCAGTGCTTGATTGATATACATTATAATAAAACTAATGTTATTCAAACAAATTATAGACTCTAAAGTTTCTTCTAGGCTTTGGAGTTCTGTGACATTCTGTTCCTATGGAAGCCAGTAAATGTAATTGGACATGTAGCAACTTTGTATAGGTAACCTTGTTGAGTTTTCTCACTGATGTAAATTTTTAGTGGATCCAAACATTAAGACCATCATACTAAAAGGTTTGAATATTTGTATATATTTAAGTACAGCAGTGCCTATCTTTATATAGGCTTTAGGGAGACCTAACTAGGTATGTACAATTAGGAAGATTAGGAAAGAATCATACAGATTGACTAGCTATACAAGGAAGGAATCATAATTGGTTCTGTTGACAAATCTCAGCAGATCAAGGAGATTAAGTCAATCTCCTGTGATCGGCTGGATTATAGGAGAATCCATATTACGCCCCCGCAAGACGGTGGAGCCATCGGCGACGCCGATCTTGGAATGGAGGAGCGGGGCAGCGGTTTGGTGAGGGCATCAACCAGCTGATCATCAGTAGATACATGAGACACCTGGAGGTGGCCTTTGGTGACATGATCACGAACAAAGTGATAGTCGATGTCCGCATGCTTCATGTGTGTGTGAAAGACTGGGTTGGAGCAATAAAAAGTGGTCCCAATGTTGTCGCATGAGATGGTGGGTGTGCCTGAAAGAGGGAGGTCGAACTCGCGGATTAGGGACTGAACCCAGAGCAGTTCTGCAGTGGTGAAAGCCACGGCTCTGTACTCTGTTTCAGTGGACGACCTGGAAATTGCACGCTGTTTGCGGGAACTCCAGGAGATGAGATTGCTACCAAGGTAGACCAGATAGGCGGTGGTTGATTTACGATCATCCTGGTCCCCAACCCAATCTGCATCAGAGTAGACATGGAGGGAATGGGTGACTGCATGGAGAGTGGAGGCAGTGTTGCGGTGGAGATGGAGACCAAAAAACAGGGGCCCTTTCAAGTAGTGGAGGAGGCGCTTGAGAGCCTGCCCGTGCAGGTCAGTTGGGGCATGCATAAACTGGGAGAGTTTATTGATAGCAAAGGAGACGTCGGGTCTGGTCAGGTTGAGTTACTGCAGACTCCCGACGAGACGGCGGAAGAGGGTGGCATCTGCTGGTGGTGAGTCATTGTGCAAGTGTAGAGGGGGGAAACGGCCAGAGGAGTGGCCACAATCTTGACGCCATCCATGCTAGCTAAGGTTAGCAGGTCATGGATATATTTGTGCTGAGATAGGAAGAGGCCGGCTGCGGTTGGAAGGACCTCTACTCCAAGGAAGTAACTGAGGGGACTGAGGTCCTTAACCGAGAAGCGGGCGACCAGAGTTTGTATGAAGCGGGAGAGAAGTGTTGTAGTGTTCCTTGTCACAATCAAATCATCAACATAAACAAAAAAAAACAGAGTAGTCGAACCTTGCCTTAGTAGGAACGGAGAGACATCGGAATTGGCTTGTACAAAGCCTTGGGAAAGAAGGAAGGTTTGAAGTTCCTTGTACCAGGCCCGAGGGGCTTGTTTGAGTCCGTAGATAGCCTTGCGGAGTTTGCAAACATAAGAAGGGTTCTGTGGATCCGCAAATCTAGCGGGCTGGGCCATGTACACGTCCTCATGAAGAGTGCCTTGAAGGAAGGTGTTATTGACATCCAACTGTCGAATGGGCCAACCACTGGTTATAGCCAAGTGAAGCACTACACGGATGGTGGTGGGCTTGATCACGGGACTGAATGTGTCCTTGAAATCCACCCCGGGACGCTGATGGTACCCCTTGGCAACAAGGCGGGCCTTAAATCTGTCCACAACTCCAGTTGGTGTCCGTTTGATACGGAAGACCCATTTGTTCCCCACAACATTCTGACTTGGATGAGGTGGAACCAACTCCTAAGTTCCATTCCGTATGAGAGCATTGACATGGCAGCACGCCATTGAGGGTCTTTCTTGGCTTGAAAGACAGGTGGGCTCAGCCAAGGGAGGTAGTTGGTGTTTGGTGGCGCTGAGGGCATAGCTGGGTACGGGTTTGACAGTACCTGTTTGAGTCCAGGTGAGCATAGGATGGGTTTTTGTGGGGTTGAGGGGAGGGGGACTTGAAGGAGGTAGGGGGTGGGGGAGGGTGGCGTTGGGTGTAGGTACGGAGGGATGGAGGCGGGGAGTCACTAGGGGGAGGAGTAAGTGGGGCGGGGGCGGGGGCGGGGGCTGGGGCGGAGATAGGGGCAACGGGAAGGCTGCTGGAGGCGGGGGCAAGGGTGGTGGCTGCGGGATCTGAGCAGGGGGCGAGTCAGTTGCAAGGACCTGCAAGGACTTTGTGTCGAGGGAGTCCCCGGTGATGGTAGAGGACGGCATAGTCGCTACTGGTGGCGTGACAGTGGACTGAAAGGGGACTGTTGTGACTGGGGGAATAGTAGACAACCAGGTGGTGCAAGTGTCAGAGGAGACGGTGAGGGAGGGGAGGAGGGAGCAAACTGAACATGGCGAGAGATGTAGAGTTTGTTGGCAGAGGGATCGAAACAGAGCTAGGCACTTTGGGTAAGGGAGTAGCCAAGGAAGATGTAGGGCTGAGAACGAGGCTGCATTTTTTTGTGGTATAGGGCCGTAGCCAAGGAAAGCAGAGGCATCCAAAGGTTCTCAGTTTGGCATAGTGGGGAGTGGCTTGGAAGAGGGTAGTGTAGGGGCATGTGTTTTGGAGGAGAGGTGTAGGGAGTCTATTGATGAGGTAGACAACGATCTTGAAAGCATAGGACCAGTAGGAGAGAAGGAGTTGGGCTTGGTGAAGTAAGGTGAGGTCAGTGTCAACGAGGTGGCGATGACGCTTTTCGGTGACACCATTGTGTTGGGGAGTATGTGGAGGGGTGAGGAGGTGGTTAATCTCATGCTCAACAAGAAAAGATTTCAATTTGATGAATTCTCAACCACCATCAGTGTAAAGGGAGATGATGAGGGTATTGAAGTATTTTTCCACCACGGTTTTAAAATCTTTGAAGGTAGAATAAACATTTGATTTTTTTCGGAGAGGGTAAAGCCAAGTGTACTTGGTGTAATGAACAACAAATATGACGTAGTATGAAAAACCATCAATAGATAGGTAAGGAGCCGGTCCCTAAACATCATTGTAGATTAATGCTAGGGGACGGTGGCTGGTTAACGTTGAAATGCCAAAGGGCTGGCGGTGACTTTTATTGCATGCGCATGAATTACATGATGGTTTTGGAATTTTAGAAGAGAAACAAACATTAAACAGACTTAAGGCACTCTTTAGGGTTTTGGACTGGGGGTGACCAAGACGGCGGTGCCAAAGGTTAGGGGGAGACTGTCATGGCCACCATTGCTTGCGGCTTGTGGAGAAGGGCAGGGGTCCACTCGTACACATTGCCCTTACTTGGGCCTTGAAGGATAACCGCCCCCGTATTGAGATCCTTCACATGAAAGTAACTAGGAAACAATTCAATAGTGGTATTGTTTTGTTTGTTAAATTGGGAAATTGAAATTAAGTTTCGGGTCATGGAAGGGGCACATAAAACATTATTGAGTTTGAAGGGAGGAGAGTTGGGAGAAGAGAGAAAGGAAGAGCCTGTATGGGTAATAAAAAGACCTTTACCGTTGCCAATTATGATCTCATCAAGGCCGCTATAGTGAGTGGCATCGGAGAGATGTTGGGAGCTGGTGGCCACGTGATGAGAGGGCCCTGAGTCAAGAAGCCAGCCAGGGGAGGGGGCCTAAGTTGTAAAATTGGCCACGGGTGGTGGTGGGGTTGACTGCTAGAGGTGAGGACAGCGCTTAGCGCTGTGGCCCTGGGTGCCGCACCATTGACAGTAGCCACGGTAGCCAGTAAGCTGAGATGATTGGCGACGGGAGCCGTTGCTGGATTGCTGATAGGACTGGTGACCAGTGCTTCGGTGGCTGTCTGTGGACTGATTGAGGTACCCCTGGCTAGAGGAACTCCTATTGAAGCGATTGGAGGTGGTGCCTCGAGAGGCCTGAGTGAAATTAACGGTGACGAGAGGGGTAGGGCAGTGTGGGTTGCACGGCTGGAGGCAGCCTCATGTTGGACCAGCAGATCATGGAGATTTTCAAAAGGAACGGTAGTGTCCCTGGACTGTACAGCTGCTGCGATTTCCTTGAACTCAGGTCCGACTCCATTAAGGACATGGAGAAGGAGATCATCATCAGACAAGGGTTTGTCGATGGAAGCCAACTCATTAGCAAGGATCTGAACTTCTTGAAGATATTCGGAGACGGGGCGGGAATGCTGGCGGAGAAGAGTTAGGCGTTCCTTGAGACCAAGGACATGGGCTCTGGCTTTGCTGGCATAGAGGTGAGTGAGCCGGGCCCAGGCGGTGGCGGAAGTGGGGGCGGCAGCAATTAGTTGGATCACCTGAGGGGACGCGAACGCCAGTATGGCATGGAGTAACAGTTGGTCCTGACGGACCCAGAAGTCATGAAGAGCAGTTTCCCGGGGGGGGGGGGGGGGGGATCGAGAGCCGTCGACATAGCCCATGAAGTCATACCCTCGTAGAAGGGCATTGAATTGAGCTCGCCACAAAAAAAAGGTTGTGGCAATGAGCTTAACAGGGAGCTGGGTTGCGGTGTTTATGGTGATAAGGGTGGGAAGATTAGGGTTCGGTTCAGCGAGTGGTGAGGGGGTGGGGCGGCAGGGACGGTGATCTGGGCAGCCATAGAGCTTAAGGTTTACTCGGTGGAGCGGTTAAAGCTCTAATACCATAAAAGGTTTGAATATTTGTATATATTTAAGTACAGCAGTGCCTATCTTTATATAGGCTTTAGGGAGACCTAACTAGGTATGTACAATTAGGAAGATTAGGAAAGAATCATACAGATTGACTAGCTATACAAGGAAGGAATCATAATTGATTCCGTTGACAAATCTCAGAAGATCAAGGAGATTAAGTCAATCTCCTGTGATTGGCTGGATTATAGGAGAATCCATATTACATACTACAGCAGTCCGCTGTCATCTAGTTAAGCTCAGATGTCCCGGCAACAGATTTTTTTTTTCCCTAAATAAATGTAATTGCACATCTAGCAACTATGTGTAGGTGACACTGATGAGTTTTCTCACTGATGCAAACACCGAGACCATAGTACTACACCAATCTGTTGTCATCTAATTCGGTCAGATGTCTGGGTTTTCCCAGGTTTCCCGGGTTCAAATCCTGGCAGCGGCTTTTTTTCTTCCCCGAATATGAATATTTTGTGGTATATCTTGTGATTTATGCACCATGGAAGTTGTTAAACCTCAATAAGGATTTGTTTTTACCATTTGGAGATAATATGTTGCTATTTTTTCATATTGTTGTTCAATTTATTTATGAGGCAGTGCAGTTTCATTTCAAACTCTACCTGTGTTCCTACTCCTTTTAGGTTGTCAAAGGGGGATGCATGTGCACTAATTTTATGGGTTTATATTACAGAGGTGGAAAAATATCAAGAAGAACAATCGAGAATTGATTGAGAGAGGCAATGCGAGTAGTAAACTTTCAGAATCACAGTTGGCAACTCGCCATGCAATGTCTGTATTCCTGAACATGCCAAATATAACAGCTAATACAATTGGAACTGGTGATTCTCTTTTCTATGCTCGTTTTAGTTTTAATTATTTCTGCATGTTATGGAGACTAGGACCTTTTGTAAAGTCTCGCAACAGTAACTTGATTCATCGTCTTCCTTAATGCTAAAGAAGATGCATAATTACTGTTTTATGGGAGTGCTCAATCAGTCCTGAAAATTTAGGGCTCGTTGGATGTATTGTATAGGATTGGATTGTCCAAGTCATCAAGTTCACGGTATTTCGAAGGTAGAAGGGAAAGTTTTTTCCTTGTCAGGGGACTAGACAGATGTAAACTTACCTCTTTCTACTCCTACAATTTTAAGGGGATTGTATTGGATACGCTTCTTTCTATGTCTATCCCCCTTGCAATGAAAAAACATTTTCTTCCACCTTCAAAATACTTTGAATTCTATGGGTTATACAGACCAGTCATATATGACTCACCAACGAGCCCTTAGTATTTGAGCTGCTACATCATCTATAGCTTCTTTGTTAATGTTGGGATTTATCAACCAGGATTTGTTTCTTTTACCTTATTTTGGGACTTTTTTTTCGTGAAAGAGTGATACTTTGGCACCTAATTTAAACAATAGTGAACTTCCAGACTCATTTCTTTACTTTGATTTGAGTTGATAATTTTATGAAACTTAATTCATGCATGTGAGTTTTAAACTGATACTGTCTTTATTTTTATAAAGCTGGAAGAAATACACACAGTAAGTTAGCTGGAACAAATGCAGCTAGCATGAGCGGGCTTAATAATACCGCTGAAGGAAAACCGCAGTCTCAACAAAGTCTCAACTCAGAAAAAACAAATCGATTGAATTTGTTGAGCTCCACCACAAAATCTCCATTATTTTCCAAAAAAACATTGATAAAGCCTAATTCCAATAGTAATGGTTTGGTGAGAGCCACTGCGGTTGCTGCTGGAGCTCGGATTGCTTTACCTTCAGATGCTGCATCACATCTCAAGGCTGCTCAAGCAAAGAATGCGGTCCATATCATGCCTACAGCTGGCTCTTCTATGCGTGCCAGCCAAGCTGCTACTCCACTTTCCACCGGTCTACCAACTACTGTCACACCTAGTTCCACACAGCGTGGGTCTGCAAAAGTTATCCCTCAGATGAGTCAACGCACTCCAAAAGATGACACATCGCTTCCCAAGCATATCAAGGGTGTTAGCTGCCTGGATGCTGAGCCGGGCTGCATTCCCCCAGAGCACGTTCAAGGTGGAGTAATTAATGGAGTTGTGAATGCACGTGATCTCCAAGTTAAAGAAGATAAAGTGGATTCACCCAAGCAGAAAGCTGAGTTGGAAAATTCGATAAATAATGCTGGGAATGATGTTGATTCGTCGGCCGTCAAAAAAGATGTGACGACTGGTAATGAACCTGTCACAGGTGTACAAGCTGAAGAGACACAAAGTACTAAAGATGATGGTGTTATGTGTTCCGTTGTTACTATTGGAGTATCTGATCCATCTGCAGTTAAGAGTTGTGACAACCCGGGCGAGAAGAAGACATGTCCTGTGAGCATCGTAACAGAGGGACGAAGGGAAATGAGGTAAGCAAGTTGTAGATGAATGTTAGATAATGTTGTGAAGATTTTGGTGTAAATTTGGACCAAAATGAATCTTTTGGAAATTTAACTACGGATGATGTTTATTATTGTCTGGTTTTTTAGGTTTTGTGTTTGGTAAAAAGCGTTCCTCGTATCCCATTTGGATGTCCTCTGTCATACATGTATTTTCATTGCTTACCAGGTAATTTCCAGTAAGGTGTGCTCGTTGAGATGAAAGATGTCTCTAACATCAACCATGTACGACCGACTATATTTTAGGTAGCTTCAATTGCTGGTATTTTGGAGGAAGATAAAAAATGTCTGTACGATCAACCATTTGCGACCGAGTATATTCCTTCTCCAATTGACAGGAAAACAAAGCACTGGCTGAAAATGATTAAAAGTAGGAAGCGGTTAGTTGAAGAATTTGATCCAGTACATGGCCACTTGTTTTGGTTTCATTTTTCATTTTTCGTTTTTCATTTTGTACATGAGATATATAAAAAATATCATTTCTAATTTTTGTACATGAAATGCGTACGAAGCATGTAAGAGGTAAAAGAAAATAATACGAAGAAGTTAAATTAAATTATACCGGTATACTGATATCTTTATATATAAAATTTAGAGATGGTATTTTTTTAAACAAATCTATATATTACAGTGTCCTTACCTATATACGTACTAAATCTTTATAAGTGTAATATTGTTGGATCAAATATGTTAAATAAATTATATGTTAATTGAATTTCGAATACTATATATTTATTAAACGAGTTACACAGATTACTTTTAATTAACATGTCAAATTAGAATTGAATATACTTGACACGACACAATTATTAAATTAATTGAATTCAAATTGACCCTATTTAAATAAAACAAAAATTATGATATGATACGAATTGAATACAATCGGACTCATCGCCAGGCCTAATGAAACCAACAATACAAATTATAACTCGGCCAAAAAAAATCTGCATAATACATCGCAGGGCACTTCAATTTATTTGCATAAAAAATACTTCTGAATTTTGGCCATACAATCCAAAGTGAGACAAAAAGTACTTATTTCTTTTAAAAGCACTTTTGGCTAAAAGCGCTTTTGGCGCGAGAGAGCAGTAATTCCGGCAATTTCATGAAATAAAGAAGCCCATGTGATGGTTTTATTATATTATATATATAAAAAATGATTTTCGAACGATAGTAAAATTTAGGCTAAAATTTAAATAACAATACAGAAAGGTACTTCTGTTTCTCTCTCTCTCTTGACCATACCCCTATAGGTGCGCGTGCACTTCACGCTTTTCAACCTTCTGCTGTTATTTGTTCTCATTCTCTTCCAGTCAAATCTTTCTCTCCGTTTCTCTACCCCTTCCAAGGGTTTAGGGTTTTGGCTAAACCACTCAAGTTTGCTCCTTGAGAGCTGCATTTTGAAATTTTGGCTTGCCTTTGTTGTAATATGCAATCTGAAATACACGATAGGGAAAACCATGGTTAAGAAAGACAGACTCCACAAGAAGTGGTCAATCACCGAAGAAGATACAGCCACTATCTTACAGAGGTCGGTCTTTCCCCTCTCCCATTGCTTTCTCTATTTCCCCTTGAAAATTAGGAATTTCAGTGTATTGCTTTTCTTTCTATGTTGGAATTTTTTCTACTGAATTTGGTTTCCTGGGTAGTTTTGCGCAAGGAATTTCTGTGAATTGGGTTTTATGGGTTTGATTGTTTAGGTCCGTTTTAGATGCTGGAATTCTTTTTCAAGTGAATTGGGTTTAATGGGTAATTTTGTTGATTAAATGGCAGGTACCCGGCTATGACTATACTGGCATTGCTACATGAACTGGGGCACTCGCCAGATGTGAAGATTAATTGGAATCAGATGGTGGCAAAGACTTCAACTGGGATTTATAATGCCAGAGAGTATCGAATGCTTTGGCGCCATTTAGCTTATGGTGTGCCTCTGCCTGAAACAATGGAGGATGGGCTTCAACCTTTGGTTCGTTTCCCACAATCTTCTCTTGATTGGTAGTTGTGTACATCAATGTTGGAACTTTTTAAAAATGTAATGATACTTGGGGTATGTTTTTGGTGAATGCTGTGGTGTTCCCCATTGTGAGTATAATGGAATGCTAATTTGCAGGTTAAGCAAGTTAATATGATGATAATTTCACTATTATGGTACAAATTCTCCCCTTCTTCGCATATTTTGAGTGATGTTACAATTTTCTGGCAGGATGATGATAGTGATTTAGAATATGAATTGGAAGCTTTTCCTGCTGTAAGTGTTGAAGCTTCTGCAGAAGCTGCAGCATGTGTGAAGGTATGTCAAATAGTTCCATACTTTTTAAATGTTTTAGGGTTTGTTATGCAGTGTGTGGTGCTGTTGAATTTTTGACATTGATTACAGTTCCCAGTTGAATCTACTTTGTCTGTTTCAAAATGTCCTCCAAATGGCTCTGCTGGTTCTTTGGAATTCTTCCTATTATTTTTTCCGTTTCGATTATCTTATGTAAGTATTTAGCTAGTTAGTATATAGATTTTAGTTTTCTGAAGACGTAGGAAGATTGTTACTGACATCTGGATGATAGTCCAGCTAAACGATTGTAAATACCATGTCCGACTGTGCGTATCTGTCTCCCAAAAAAAAACTCAAAATTCAACTCAAAAGATAATATCTGCACTACAGGTTAGATAGCTGGCCTTAATTTGTGGTTTGGGTTCAAGCTGATAGGTTTGTAGAATTGAGGTAAATTGGGAAAATATGGGGCAGCGTTGAAGAGAAAAACCGATTACTGGAATTTACTAGGGAGTGGCAAATTTTAGGGTTCTTGGATTTTTAATAGGTTATTTGGTAGAAAATAGGATCTTAAAAAAATTTGGGCTTTAGAGTTTTATCGTTTAAAAGAAATGGAAATAAAATTCTTGATTAGGAGCTGCAACAAGAAAGCACTCAGATTTGTTCTCTTCAGCCTTTCTAAACAATAACATTGAAAAAGGAAAAAATATACTGAAGATGATGACTATCGTTCATTAAACCAAATAATATGCTTCTTTAATCAAGACAGTTATAGAATGATATATAAAGTTATAAAATTTATTATATTTTTGTAAATTAGTAGACTTTGATTCCTAATTGGCACAGAAGTTAACTCAACTGTCAACTTACGAATGCCTATCATTGTAATGAAACTTGGAAGCTACCAAATGAAAGAATTCTTGGTTCAGGTTTAAGGTTCATTTCAAATGATGAATGAACAAATTGACCTTGAATCCGTGGACCTGATAATTAATTCATATCCCAGCCATTTACTTTGGAACATATAATTGGACTGTAAAGTCTTTTAAGATTGTAAAACTTGGATTCCTATTTGAAATAAGTTTGTCCAACCAGGCAGCTGGTTTGCACCATTTTGTTATAAGGCCGCAGTTAATTGGCAAGCAGAACAGTAAATTCCGGAGAGAGGAATTCTAGTGGCAGTTCAATACGTTCTGAAGAGGGTATATGAGGTTTCATTTTAAAATGGTCATTACTTTTGATATAATGTGACCCTATATCAGCTATGGTTAGTTTAGAGTCTGTATAGGTTCAGTCTTTCAAATTATCTTGGTTGGTATGTCACAGTTTACATATCCTGTAGTGGGAGTGCATCTATGAACATTTATAATATTTTACCTTTATTAATTTACTGATCTTTACTGATCCAGACAACTTATTTTGCTGGAATGGTTGATTTTAGCAGGTTCTAATGTCCTCTGGTTTACCAAGTGACTCAAATCATCCAAATGGTGTAACAGCTGAGGCTCCATTGACCATAAATATTCCAAATGGCCAATTATTTAGAACTCATGAAAATACACAACCAACTTGGTCAATACAAGGGAAGAACATTACTGTTCCTGTTTCTGTTCAGAAACAGCCACTTCCTACAACAACATCTGCTGAAGGAGGGGATGCAAATGGATTAGCCAACAATAACTTGGCTCCATCAAAGAAAAGAAAAAGATGGTCAGAGGCTGAGGATTTGGAACTGATTTCATTTGTCAAGAAATATGGTGAAGAAAATTGGTCAATCATGTTAAAAGCAGGTTATAAAGAGGACAGAACAGCTAATCAGCTATCTCAGGTTTTTGTTTTTTGTTTTCCTTCAGTCCAACTGATTCTGAAACTTTCTTGTTCTTGTTTTCTGTCACCCATTGATAATGGCTAAATTCTTATACTAGGGCATGTGAAATAACTAAGAAAAGAAAAATTTATATTAAAATGGGCTCTCGAGCGTGGCCAGGTACAACTCTCTTTTTGCTTATGAAGCTGGAGAGGTGTTTTTCATGAAGGAAAAAGGCTAATTATCTATGGATTCATAGGGAGTAGTTATTCATGGAAAGTAAAGGGTAATTATTTATGGATAAGGTGCAGGAGTGAGATGTCTCTTTTATGTAGCTATAGATTAGCCTAGAGCCAGGCCTTGCTTTTTGTTTTTTTGGGAAAAGAAAAGCCCTTTTCTTTTTACATTTAAAGTGAAGTAATGGACTGGAGTATTCTTCCAATAAAATATTAGACTCAAGTATTTGCACTTGGCCATTTTCTGATTATATTGTGGGATTCAGTCTAGTTGTCATATGTTACTTGGTAAGGTAGGAGTTGGGAGTAAGAATAAGATAAATTTATTTTAATATGGAGTGTATGATTGGAATTTGAACTTACTGGCGTTTAATTATCTGATTAAAAGTATGGCATATGTCACTTCTTTGCTAAAGTCAGTCTGTATATTGGTTCACTGCCATTTATTTGTTTATACTCAATATTTCATGTGCAGCACAGGCATCATTGTGCTACCATAAGGAAAATTGTAGAAGAAAGAAATTATCCTATTTAATGTTAGGGAAATCTAGGTTGAGGCCATGCATTATTTGGTGATTCTTTGAATAAATTTCTTGAATGTGATCTATTGCACTAGTTCTATGAAGTGGTAAACCAAATATTTAGTATCTTTAGATTATATTGTTTTCTAACGAGAACTTATGCAACCTAACATGAGAGATTTTTTCTAAAGGGAACTTATGGAATCCAACATGATAAACGGTTTGTAATTTGTCTTTGTTGATTGCAATTAGCAAGATTGTAACTTATGACAAAAAAAATTTGTGTATGTTGATAATTGTTCAAAGAAAGCACGGAGATAAAAACTACAGCAATTTGTTGTCATCTAGTGGTCAGATGTCTGGGTTTACCTAGTTTCCCAGGATCAAATCCAGGAAATGGATTTTCTTTTTAACCTGAATATGAAAATGGTGTGTAAATCTTGTGTATCATGTACTATGGTCGTTGTCGGGAAATATAGAATGGCAGGAATTTTTAAATAGGTTTGAAATCTAAAAAAGAATAATTTTTGCCTCTTGGAAATAATGTTTCTTTTATTTTGTTCATTTTGTTTTATTTTAAGGTTGCTTTTGGAGGTTTGAATTTGCACTAATTCTACTAATTTATCGTTGTATTTTACAGAGGTGGACAATTATTAAAAAGCGGAATCAGCCCTTATTTTGAAAAGCAACTCTAGTGGTAATCTTTCAGAAGCACAGTTGGCAGCTCGTCATTCGTTGTCCATAGCCCTCAATATGCCAAACCTAACAGCTAAGGCAATTGGGACTGGTGATCCTCTACTGCATTATGTTATGTTTACCAAAAAGTGCAGATAAATCATATGTTGCTTCAAAAGGACCAACAAGTGCTCCAATTGTTTAAGTGATTGTCAAGTCTTAACTTTATAACTTTTTCCCCCTACCAAATCTCAAACAGTAGCAACTTCCATTATCGTCAAGGACAAGATATTACCATGAGTGTTAACACCATAGACAAGTCTTACAAAAATTTATGACTTCCTAGTCTTTCCTCATTTAAACGAAGACTTACTGTTACCCTTATAGTTCATAACATTGCTCGGCCTTATGTATACACACTAGTTTATAACATTGCTTGGCCTTTTGTATACACACTAGTTTAGAAGAGTGCTTAGCTCCTTACATCTAAGGAGCCATTCCTCCTTACCTGCCACTCACAGTCTTGACATGTTTACAGAAATGTCTCATTAACAGTATTTAAAAAAAAAAGTTTCTACACATGGCGTACTGTGATTTAGCTGTAAGGATGAACGGCTTCTTAAAGCATATTTCTTTAGTTTATATGGAATTACATGATGTGTCAAGCTCTGTATGTATTATTCTAGATTTTCTGGCTTATCAATTGCTCACTTTCCTATGATTGGGGTTTTGGGTTAACCAGGATTTGTGTCCCTTTTTGGAAATTTTGACTGAAAATCTGGCATCTAAGTTAGTATGACCAATGCTAACGTAGCTAAAGCGATATAATGGGGAACTTTTTGACTGAGTACGTCGCTCTGATTTTGAATGTTTCTTTTTTATTGAAATTTATTTCAGTTTTATGGATGTTGATTTATCTTATTATTCTTCTTATTTTTGAACAGCTGGAACAAAGGCGGCACACAATAGGTTTGCTGGAACAATGGCAACCGGAAACCCTGTGCTTACTACTGCTGCTAAACCGGAACCAAATTCTCAAGAGTCTCAAAAAGCGCTTAACCCAACAAAAACAGATCAAATGGTATCAGGTTCCACAAAAAAACTCAAGTAACCTCCGCAAATACATTACCGAAGCTTAATTCCAATCAGGATGATAGGGTAAGAGCCATTGCAGCCATTGCAGTTGCTGCTGGGGCACGGATTGCTTCTCCTTCAGATGCTGCATCACTGCTTAAAGCTGCTCAGGAAAACAATGTTGTCCATATCATGCCTACTGATAAAGATACAAGGGAATCTCAGGAGATTGAGGATCAATCTCCCTGATTCCCAGATCTCAGAAGTCAAAAGGAATTCAGCAAATTCCTTCCTAAAACTGTCCTAAGATCTATGTAGATACTTCCCTAGTTAGGTCCACGATTTCTTATCTAGTTTATAATTGTTTTCCTACTTAGACTTACCTAGGAAATGTATATATAGGATTCTCCTATTGTAAAGTATTTATCCGTTAATAAACAAGGAAATTCATACTTGTTTATGGTATCAGAGCAGTAAAAGCTCCACCGAGCAACTCTAGAAAGCAAACTCTAATCCATGGCCGCCCAACCCACTCCTACAGCCGCCACCCTTAGCCCTAATCCCCCACCAACAACCGATACCACCTCCCCCTTTTCATCTCTCATCTCCATCAACGCCGCCCAGTTCCCTATGAAACTGACAGCCACCAACTTCTTCCCGTGGAGAGCACAATTCAATGCTCTCCTACTTGGATACGATCTCATGGGGTATGTTGATGGAACCCATCCCTGCCCACCCACAACTGAAACCCTAGCCCGTGCTCTCTGGTTTCTCCAGGATCAGCTCATCCTCCATGCGATCCTTGGCTCTGTCTCTCCTCAGGTAGTAACCTTGATCGCTGTTGCCAAAACTTCAGAGGCAGTCTGGACCTGCCTCACACGGCTCTATGCTAGCAAGGCTCGAGCTCGTGTTCTAGGCCTTAAGGAGCGGTTGACTCTCTTTCGCTGTGGCAATCGTCCTGTCACTGACTACCTGCAGGAAGTTCGTCTTCTCTCCGATGAACTGGCTGCAATTGATGCCCCCCTCTCAGACGACGATCTCCTTCTTTACGTCCTTAATGGCGTCGGTTCTGCCTTTAAGGATATTTCTGCTGCTGTTCGTTCTCGAGACACTCTTGTCTCTTTTGAGAACCTGCACGATATGCTGGTACAGCATGAGGCCGCCACCACACGTGAAGCCCCTGCTTCCCCCCAACCCCCCATCATTGCAAATCCGGCCAACACAGCCCGTGGCACTTCCTATAACCGTCAGCCAAGAAGCTCTTCTGACCACCGGAGCTCCTACCAGCAGTCTGACAACCGTGGTTACTCCTCCACCCGTTCTTCCCAGCCCTTCACCAGCAATCGCACGTCCAATCCAAACCAAGGCAGCGACTATCGAGGGTTCTGTCAATGGTGTGGCACACAGGGGCATAGCGCCAACTGCTGTCCACAACTTCAACAAAATCCTGCTTCCCAACCCGTAGTCAATCCAACCAACCTGGGCACCTCCTCACCTTGGCTCATCGATTCTGGTGCATCTCACCATGTGACCGCCTCCCCTCACCATCTGTCTCCTGTTTCTGAATACCAGGGCCCAGACGTGATCATCATTGGTAACGGTAAAGGGCTTGACATCACCCATGTCGGCTCCACCACTCTATCCTCTCCCTCCAATAAATCCTTTATTCTCCATAATGTTCTCTGTGCACCTCAAATAACTAGAAATATTCTATCTATTTCCCAGTTTAACAAACAACACAATACCTCTATTGAACTCTTTCCCTCTTGTTTTCATGTGAAGGATCTCAGCACGGGGGCGGTTCTCCTTCAAGGCCCGAGTAAGGATGGTGTCTACGAGTGGTCACCTGCAACTTTACACCAACCACAGGCACTGGTAGGCATTGTTGTTTCACCCAATCTCTGGCATCTTCATCTTGGTCATCCCCACTCCAAAGTCCTCCACAATGTCCTTCGTCAATGCTCCATCAATCTGTCTCCCAAGCTCAAAGAGTCCCCATGTTTGTCATGTCTTTGTAATAAGAGTCATAGGCTGCCCTTTGGCACCTCCTCCATTCACAGTCATCGTCCTTTACCCTTTGTCATGTGTGGGGTCCTGCCCCTCACACTTCTATTGACTGTTTTTCTTATTACATTATTTTTGTTGACCACTACACGAAGTATACATGGCTTTATCCTCTAAAGAAAAAATCTGATGTCTTTTCCACCTTCATTGATTTCAAAACTCTCGTCGAAAAATACTTTCAACATCCAATTCAAACTCTATACACTGATGGTGGTGGTGAATTCACCAAACTCAAATCTTTCCTTGCCACCCACGACATAAATCACCTTTTTACCCCACCTCACACTCCCCAACACAATGGTGTGGCCGAACGACGTCATCGTCATCTTGTTGAAACCGGCCTCACCCTCCTTCATCAAGCCAACCTACCCCTCACTTTCTGGACCTACGCCTTCAAAACAGCCGCATACCTCGTCAACCGTCTTCCTACCTCCATTCTCCACAACCAATCCCCATATACTGCCCTCTTCCAACAGCCGCCCAACTACCATCGTCTCAGAACCTTTGGATGTCTTTGTTTTCCTTGGCTCCGGCCGTACAACTCCAATAAACTGCAGCCTCGATCTACTCCCTGCCTCTTCCTCGGCTACTCACTAAACCAAAGTGCATACCTCTGCTATGATACTTCATCTCACCGCCTATATGTCTCCCGTCATGTCCAGTTTGATGAGTCTACCTACCCTAGTCTAAGTCTTCCGTCAGCTGTCCCTCATGTTTCCTCCGATGTCTTCCACCAATGGCTCTCCTCCTAGCCTCTTGTCTCTACTCTTCCAATTCATGATTCAGCTGCTTCACCAGTGCCTGCATAGTCACCACCTTCCCCTGAAGGCCACTTGGATTCATCCTCCTCACTTGCTCTTGACCCTGCACCTGCCCCTGCCTTAGTTCCATCACTAAACCTGCCACAAACCACCACCAGCACCACGGCCTCCCCTCCGCCTACTATACCTCCGCCCCCTGCACCACCTACCCTTCGTACATATACATGGCGGTCCTCACGGCCATCCCACACCCCTGCTCCCCCACCCCCACAGCCAGCCCCCACGGCTTCTCCTCCCCCCTAACCCTTCCACCACCAGCACCCACTCATCTTATGCTCACTCGCAGCAAAACTGGTTGTCTCCCCCAAGTCCCCAACTATGCCCTCACGACAATCGCCCATCCCCTCCCTCCCCTCCTTGAACCCACTTGTGTTTACCAGGCTGTGAAACACCCACAGTGGCGCTTTGCCATGTCCGACGAGCTGAACGCCCTCATTCATAATGGCACGTGGGTCCTGGTCCCTCCTCAGCCTACCCAGAATGTCATTGGCAACAAATGGGTCTTCCGGATCAAACGGAAGCCCAATGGCGCTGTTGACCGATTCAAGGCCAGACTCGTGGCTAAGGGCTTTCACCAACGCCCAGGACTGGATTTCACTGCTACTTACAGCCCAGTGGTCAAGCCCACAACCATTCGACTGATACTACATCTCAGTGTGACCCATGGTTGGCCCATACGATAGCTGGACGTCAACAATGCATTCCTGCAAGGCACCCTTACCGAGACTGTCTACATGGCACAACCTGCTGGGTTTGTGGACCCCCACAACCCCACTTATGTCTGCCAGCTGAAGAAGGCCCTATACGGTCTCAAACAGGCACCCCGGGCCTGGTATCAAGAGCTTCACTCTTTTCTTCTGGCCAACGGCTTTGTCAATGCCAAATCTGATGCCTCTCTTTTCCTCTACAGGCATGGTTCTCACGTTCTCTACTTCCTAGTTTATGTTGACGACCTTATTGTTACAGGCAGTGATTCTTCCCTCATCTCGAAGTTCATCACCACATTGGCCACTCGGTTTTCTATCAAGGATCTCGGCACCTTGAACTACTTCTTGGGCGTGGAAGTCCTTCCCACCTCTGATGGTCTCTTCCTGTCCCAGCATCAATATCTGCAGGATATCCTCACCATGGTGCATATGGAGGGGGCCAAACCCGTGTCCACACCCTTGGTCGTCTCTCCACCTCTCCTTCTCAACGATGGATCCCCGCCAACTGATGCCACTCTCTTTCGTAGAGTGGTGGGCAGCCTTCAGTACCTAAACTTAACCCGCCCGGATGTCTCTTACGCTGTCAATCGCCTTTCCCAATTTATGTATGCCCCCACGGACCTTCATTGGCAGGCCCTAAAACGTGTTCTACGCTACCTCAAGGGCACAGTACTCTATGGTTTTCCCATCCGCCGCACTGCCACCCATCATCTACATGCTGTTGCACATTCCTTCAGCACACTCAGTGCCTTTTCAGACGCAGACTGGGCTGGTGACCATGACGACCGCAAGTCCACAACAACATATCTTGTTTACCTAGGTGGTAACTTGATATCCTGAAGCTCACGCAAACAACGGTCAGTCTCCCGCTCTTCAACCGAGGCTGAATACAGGGCTGTTGCCTCAACCACTGCAGAATTACTCTGGGTTCAATCCCTAATGCGGGAGCTCAGCATTCAGGCCACAGGAACATCCACTATTTCCTGTGACAACCTAGGCACCACTTTCTACTGTGCCAATCCTGCTTTACACTCCAGGATGAAACATGTGGACATTGACTTTCAGTTCGTTCGTGATCAGGCCACCCGTGGCCTTCTTCATGTCCACCATGTTCCCACTGATGATCAACTCGCCGATGCTCTCACCAAACCCCTCCCGCGTCCACGTTTCCAGCTCCTCTGTGACAAGATTGGCGTCGCAGACGGCTCCACCATCTTGCGGGGGCGTGATAAAGATACAAGGGAATCCCAGGAGATTGAGGATCAATCTCCCTAATTCCCAGATCTCAGAAGTAAAAAGGAATTCAAGAAATTCCTTCCTAAAATTGTCCTAAGATTTCTGTAGATACTTCCCTAGTTAGGTCCACGATTTCCTACCTAGTTTATAATTGTTTTCCTACTTAGACTTACCTAGGAACTGTATATATAGGATTCTCCTATTGTAAAGTATTTATTAGTTAATAAACAAGAAAATTCATACCTGTTTACCTACCAGTTGTTCATATATCCAATCATCCTTACCAGGCAGTATATCAACCCACTCAGAACCTATTTCTAAGATTACTGCCGGCTTGGTTGCTACACCACTTTCCACCCCTCTCCAAACTGATGTCACATCTAGTGCTGCACACCATTGGTCTCCTAAAGTTCCCCCACAGGTGAGTCAGCACACTCCAAGGACTGACACATTGCCATCTAAACAAGTTGCGGGTGTGTTGTAGCCTGGATGCTGAGCCGGGCTGTGCTTCAACAGAGCTGTTCAAAGTGGATTTGTCTGACCGGAAAGATGACTTAAATAAATTATTAACTAATGCTTCGAATCCTGTTGGTTCATTGAACATCAAAAGAGACAAGACAGATAATGATGCTGCCGGTGTAGAAGCTGTAAAGGAGCGACAAAGTGCAAAGGGAGATCGATCTGGTGCTATTAGTTGTGACAACCAAGGAAGAAGTGAGAAGCAGACAGATCTTCCGAACGTTGTAACATATGGATGAAAGCCGATTGCAAGTAATAGGAAGTTGCTATTAAGATTTAGGATAATACTAAGATTACGATATTTAGAAATTTAATGTTGGGTGGTTCATCTGTCAAAGGTGTAAATTTATGTCAATTTTAGATGGTGATGGTGTTCCTGCAGTGCATTTTCTTAACCGAGGGGATTACCTGTTAAATTTGGTTGTTTTTCTCACTTTTTTTGAACTGGTTTTTGGTTTTAGAAAGTAATCTGATGGTATTAATTAAGTAAATTCTTGCGAGCTTTTTATTCTGATAGTATCCCCTTTGAGCGATGCATGGATAATCGTTCTCCGGTTCAGAGTTTGAAACCAGAAAAAAAAAAATTAAAGAAATTTTATGACAAACAATATAGTACTGGAATCTGGGTGATTAAAATAGATCAATTTCATGGCAACTAAAATCCAGGTGACTGAAAAATACAACATTACAAGTTTAAACAGGACCTGTATTATTTGAATTTGGGGACAAAGTTTCATTTTGAAAGCACAAAAACATTGTAGTAACCTACAAAGTACCAACGAAACAGGCATAAAAGGTCCCAAAATTTTAAGAGAAAAGAGCAAAATAGACGGTCACTGGAGCACGTAATCAAGAAATACGAGGCAGCTCCCTAATATTATATAGTAATATCTAATCCCGCGTAGTACCACTCCATGTAATACTCGATCACATAATCCAAAAATGGGGAACTTAAGACATTCAATGTTACCGGTGGGCACTGTCTCCCAGGGAGCATTAGAGTTTTCCAGCAACCAATCTAGCAAGGCTTGCAGGGATTCTAGAGATCCGAAGAATCAAGAAGCAAGAGAAGCTTGTTTCTTCCCTTTTTGACTCTGACTGGTTTTCTCCCCTCCCTTTATCATTCTGGAGAGGATATCTGCTTGTTTTGTGTTACCCTCTTGATTTAGGCTCTTAATCAAATCACCGGCGCTACTCCAATCGGAGACTCCACCTTTCTCCATTATTTTACACAATATTGAGTATGCATTCAGAGTCTTACCTGCTCCTAAGAGAGCATCCAACACCTTATCATAACTTGAGAAATCTACACTGCAATCTCTCTCAAGACAAAAATCCAACAGCTTGAGAGCAGCAATTGTTTTCCCTTTCTCGGCCAGAACAGATAAAAGGCTATCAAACTGAGGTGCACACCCATTTTGCATAAGTAGATCAATTCGTCCCAGTGCTTCCTCAACATGGCCTCTCATAAAGAGAGCTTCCAAAATCTTGGCAACCAAATCCATGTTCTCCATCACCCCCTTCTCTACCATACTCTTCATTACTCGGCTTGCAGTTTGAACCCTTCCATCTTCAAATAGACTCTCCATCACTGACCTGAATAGCGATGACTCCGGAATATGTCCACTTTCAATCATAGTGTCCAAAGTAGCTTTAGCGTCAGCCGGTTCACCTTTACTCAAGTAGCTCTTAATAAGCAACTTATAAGAATCTTCTTCTACAGGGACTCCTCTTCTATTCATGATCCTCGAAATCTCAAAAGCAGAATTGGAATTCCCCTCTTTTGCATGCCCATGGATCAAATTGTTGAAAGCAACTGAATCCTTCACACCCTTTTTCATCAACTGCCGGAATAAGACTTCAGCTTTCCCTGTTTGCCCATGATTGCACAGATACTCAATCATTGGGTTATAAGCACTAGGCCCCAACTCCAAAGAACTCTGGGGCCTCAATATAATATCTTCCTCAACAAGCTTATCCAGCCACTTGACTGCTCGATCATACACCCCGGCTTTGCAAAAGTTCTCAATCAGGATACCATAATGACCAGCCTCAGTCGGAATGCTCAGCCGAATCATTGCCTTGAGCACATCAGCGGCTGCATCCACATCCCCAGACTTGCACTGGAAAGATAACAATTTCTCAAAGATTGAATTATCCTTGGGAGCAATATGCCTCTCAACCATATCCTTCAGCATATTCTGAGCTTCAACATTTTTCTCTGCATCACAAAGCCCTGGCAATAACGTCGAAAACGTGACAGCATTCGGCTTGATTCCAAAAGACTTCATCTCCTCAAACAACCTCAATGCATCATCAACTCTCCCAACAGAAACATACCCTTTAATCATGGTAGTGTAACTTATCACATTAGGTTCTATATTCCTTCCCTTCAACTCTACAAACAACTGCTCAGCCTCATCCATCATCTCAAACCGATTGTATCCATGAATCAGGGTGTTATAAGTAACAAGATCAGGCGAAATTCCCCGACCTTTCATATCCTCATAAAACCTCTTGGCCGTCTCTAATTTCTTGCACACGAAGAAACCCCAAATCATAACATTATAAGTATGCCTAGTGGGCTCTATTCCCTCCTTCAACATGGCATTAAAGTACCTCTTGGCCATCATATATCGACCCCTACGTAAAATAGCCTTAAAGAAAGCCTCATATGATCTGAGACTTCTCTCCACACCCATTTCCTTCATATTATTGAATAATTTAACAGACTCTTGGATAATGCCAGCCTTACCTAATCCAGCCTTACCGTAACCTTCAATGAGAGCAAGGAAGAGGTCCTCGTCCAAGTCCACACCCTTCTTCGGCATGTCCAACAGGATGCACCGGGCATGGTTAAGCTTCAAATTCTGGCCCAGAATCTCAATTATCTTCAAATGGGTCTCGCGGTCGTGTTTAAACAACCCGGATCGCTCAACCCACCTGAAGAATTGGAGCGCATGCTCCCACCTCCGAGCTCCATGTAAGACATTCCACACCAGGTTATGGTCGAATTCGGGAACCAAATTCCGGATCGAGTTCTGTAACCGGGTCGTCCATTCCCGATTCGCCATCATTCTGCAGATTATGTCCTCCGTCTTTTCCGGGTTTCGAATCCGGTGCTGCCTTGCTTTTGGGACATGGGTCTGGGTCGCTGCCTCCTCTTGCGAGTTTGGGGTTTCGGTCGGGGTTGGGGCATCGGTCAGAGTTGGGGCTTCGGCCGGAGTTGAGGCTTCGGCCGGAGTTGAGGCTTCGGTTGAGCTGAAGAAACGGTGGATCGTGAGTTTTTGGGAGTTGTAGGGCCGGGATCGCCACTGGCAGGGTTTAGAGAGAGAAATGTAAGCCATTGATGGCATGTCGAGGGGTTTGAATGTGAATGAAATGAAAGTTGGGGGTTTGGGAGAGTGAAGTGAGATTGCAGAACGAGAGCACCGTCTGTCTGTTAGGGTTTAAGCAAGATTCAAAGAAATGTGGACTTTTTATCACTTGGGCCACACAAATGTGGGCTCTATTAGCACTAAGAGTGTTCTCTGGACACCCAAACTCCAAATTTTTTTTCCTAAGTCTTCAACTTTGCCCTCAAAAGTAAAAATAATAAAATGTCAAGAATTTCTATGTCATTACTTATTTTTGGATAACTATATATTCTGGGTTTTTTTAAGGACCTCGAGTCTTTTAATTTAAGCTCTATATTTCGCCGTATTTAATTAAATCTAAACTCTTATATTAATCCAATTATTTAAAAATAAATTTAAAAAGAAAGAAAATAAAACTAAAACAAAGAGACACCTTTAGAGCATCCACAACACAAGAAGTCAAATTTTTAAGCACCAATCGCCTCAGGAAATAGTCTCTCCCATCTTTAATTAAAGTTTCTTTGATATCCCATCCCAACAAGGGAATCCACCACAAAATTTGCTTCTTCTAAGATGTGACAAACGTAATCCCCTGCTCCATTTTTGACATTAGAGATAATCCTAATGATACTCCAAGGAGGCATGATCACACAATTTACATCATCAATGATAATCTTCGAATCACCTTCCACTCTAAGCTTCTGGTAACCCAACTTCATCGCCACTTTGAGACCTTCCAACAAAGCCGTCCTTTCAGCCACGAAACAATTGGTTTGACCAATATTTAGGGTCCCAGAGATGAGAAGTTACCCCTAGGAATCACAAATAACACATCTAATAGCAACAGAGTTGTTAGATGTCACTGATGCATCAATATTTAGTTTGTACCAGCCCATCTCTAGAGGCTTCCATCTGATGATTGAGTTGATCTTGGTTTGATTTTCAGTAGGAACATTTATTGAGTAGTAATTTCCCCCAACTACGAACTGAGAAAGCAGCTCTCAGGTTGCAAAGAACACAATTGGGATTAGTCGTCTGAGTAAAGTGTAAGCCACAAATATATATATATATATATATATAGAATGTCAGAAGATGAACAAATGAACCAATAAAACTCAAAGGATTTTTCAAATCTTTAATTAATAAGAATCTGAAAATTTAACTCGGTCTAGTTTACTAAGAATTTGGAAATAAAAAATAAATAAAAACATGGACTCCAAAATTTGATGAAATGTAATGTTTTGAACGATTAGATTAATCAAGAGTCTAGATGTGATGAAATGTAACGAAATGTAACGAAATGCATGAAGGCTGGGCATTCAAGAAGTGCATTTAATTAGTTTATAATATTTTATCTACAAATGGACTAAGAAGGTTTTTTTTTAATAGGTATGGTATAAAATTATAGTAATATTTTTCTCTACATGTTATATGAGAGGTCTTAAGTTCGAATTAGCGATGTTGATATCCAATTTGTATAAAGTAATTATTTTCCTTCATATCATTATATAAAACAATAACATAAACTATATAGAAATACTTAAAGTATACGGTTCATTTCAGATTCATACACCAAACATGAAAATTGGATTATAAGTATCTAAATTATCAAAACACAACATTTAAGCACCTACTGTTAATAATATGTTAAAACAATTTGTTAAGCGTCCAAGTGACATTAATGACTCCTTTTTTTATGCTCGCATTGACACTTGTGGAAAAAATTAATAATAAAATCTGAATATATTAAAAGTAATTAATAAAATATTTAAATATTAAATTAAAAATTGAAAACAAAAACAAAAACAAAACAAAAAAAATTGAAAAAAAAAAGAAAAAAGAAAAAAAGAATTCCCAGATCCCACAACAAAGTCACTGAAGAAATCCCCACAACCAGTGAAGAAAATCCCCATCCTTCCGCCCTATCATCATGACCTTCTTCAAAATCATCTTCGTCGAAATTGCCATCGCGTACATAATCAGAATACTCTGTAAATCATTATCACATGAAAATTTCAACTAATTGGCTACAATTAATTCTCTCAAAGATATTAAATCAATGATAAACTAAATAAAAGTACGAATTGGCTACAATTGCCATCGTGATATTCATTTAGGTTCATTTTGTTTTAAAATTTTGTTATTTATTTATTTTAATATTTTATTAATTATTTTTTAATATATTTAAAATTTTATTATTTTTTGTCTACTTGGCATCCATAACATTATAAAAAAAAGGTCTCATAAGTAGCCATATTAATCGGTTTTTTGGTTTTATTTTATTTATTTTTTTTGCCGAAACTAAAATCGAACCGGTTATGGAACTGATTTCGGTTCGGTCCGATTCTCAATTCCAAAACCGTTTCAATCGAAACCGATTAAACCAATTCGGTTCGATTTTGAACCAGTTTAACTGGTTTTTCGGTAGAATCCATCATCCATGTAACACCCCGGAAATTCGTAGATTGTATTATTGTAAAATATTGAATGAAATGACATTTTTACCCCCTATGAATAGTAAGGTCAAATTGTTGACTTTTTGATTGGTGGGTCAAACGGACTTTGACCGATGGCCGTGACGTAGTTCGGGACGTCACGATTCCATTGACAGGTGGCACGTCCAATTCGGACGAACAAGAGAGAAGTTGTGACGTTCGGAAGTTCAGGGACATTATCGTAATTTGGACGAAATAAGGGAAAAAGTTGACTTTTTGCAATACCATGAATTTTCACACGACCCGAAGACCGTTAGGTTTGTCTCGATGCCCTGAGTACAACGGCAGGCGGCACGCGTGAAACGGACATCGGGTGACCAAGTTACGGGTCACAGAAGTTGGAGGGCAGTTTGGTAATTATTGCACTGAGGGGCAATTTGGTCTTTTTCACCACGGGTTACTGTAGCAACCGTGGGGGACATTGGCTGCACCACCGTGTGTGGTGGTTCTGAGTCTCCCAATTGATTAATCAGTAGTGGGCTGGTTAGTGGGATTAGTTTATGTGGTTTGAGATAATGGGAGTGTGGATTAAGACTGTATCAGAGCACAGGGAGATTTTAAAATTTGGTTATGGGCTCTGTGTGCGGGAAGCAGGTTTCAGTGAAGTCTGAGGGTGTCTCCCACGGGTGTTGGCCATCCTGATCGATTAACCGAGTAGGGGAGTGAGAGAAGGGTTCATTTTGCATCAGTTGGGACTGAGAGAGACTGAAAGGAGCCGTGAAACACCATTTCGGGTTTTGGGGGAAAAAATTCAGAATTTAATTTCTACGATTTGTTGGACCAATCTAAACACAGAGTGAGCCTTCTGGGAGTGTTTAGAACACATCCATATCGAAATCGAAAGGAACCAGCCACAGTGGAGCTGGGACTAAGGCTGCTGGTTTCAGGGGAGTTGCAGACCTAGGGACGATCACTTCCAAGTACTTTCCTATGCAATTGATCATTCCATTTGGTTCGTATTAGCTCTAGGAAGCTTGCTACGAAGTTAATTTGAAAATGGTTTGGGAATTAGCAAGTTGTGGTGATCGACCCGTTTGGGTGATCACGGGTCGAAGGCTCGATTGGGCTGTTGCCATCCTCATTGTCCACTACTTTATTCGAATAACCATCAGATATATCTCTCCCTCACTCTCATTCTTCCTTTGCCCGTGAAGAAACTTGAACAAACACAACAGCTCATCTCCTCTGTGCACATGTGTGAATGACTGGAGATTGTGAGAGACGACGAAAGGCGACAGGACGACGGCGGCGACCACGGTGGTTCACGGCGGGTGTGTTAACCCGAGGGAAAGTTATGTCCAGGTTTTGGAAGTTGATGTTTAGTTGAGTGTCTGAGCTCCTTCTTGATTCTTATGAGACTTAGGGACAGAAACAAGCCCAGGGGACGTTAATTCGAAGCTCGAAGTGGGCTGGGCACGGCGGGGACAACGGTGCCCGTAACCCGGTTCGAAACCAAAAATGGAAATCGAGTTTTGGATGGGTGTTAGCCGTTGGATTTGATCCTACAGTGTTCTAGGAACCTAAACTGATTTTGTGGATGCAGTCTTCCTTGAACAGGTAACGTATTGAACTTCTTTTTGGATTTTGAAGCAACTAATCGATTAGAAATGATGATACAAACTTAATGGGATTAAATGGGATCGAAAATCGGACGGATTAGATGGAAACCGCTGAACCGGTTTGAACCGGTGAACCCGGTTCACCAAGGGAAGACGATGACACTGTTCACCGCGCGTGGGCTTCACGAGCAACCCTTTTGGGAGGCGTGTGAGGGCGCGTGGAGGGTATTTTGGGGAAACTTCCAACATGACTTTTGTTCTACTCAATGTAACGAACATTTTGGCGTTGGTTTCGTGTCAATCGGATCCCGTTTCGATATTCTTCGGGATGTCCGAGGGTTTTAAATCCAGTTTAAAAATACTTAAAAATTCGGGAAAATTATGGGACTTTAATAGGATGTTAATGAAGAGGTTAGTGACCCTCTAACGTGATTTGGACATGATTGGGAGTCCCAGTGATAGTGGTGTGGCCCGGGAAGGCCTATGGCACGCGTATCGAGGTGCTCGGTTAAACGGTCTGTGAGTGGACATTGGTTTTATAAATTCGATGCATGCATAACTGTTTCATGATTGTTATAATTGTGATTATATGATTTATTTTGGATATCGGTGAATTTATATGTTTTCATGCATTTCGAGGCGATTTACGGGTTGCGCTTAAATCGAGGTTTTCCAGATTTGCACTGATTTCCATAATTGTGGTTCGGATATGATTTTATGAAACAGTTACGTATTTGATAAAGTAAATTCGGGCCAGGGGCCTAGTTGATTTATATATGTGATTTCGGGTCGGAGACCCTAAAATGGAATTGAATAAATGATTTCGGATTTAATAATCAACTATTTGGACTTATGACGGTTTTATGGAAATTCGGGGCAGGGCCCTTGTGATATTTTGGAAATAAATAATAAAATGTGTTCCATAAAACCATCTCGATACGAGGATATATATTGGTCTCCTCTAGGTGTCGGGGACACTGGAGAAGTCACGGTGTATTGTCTGCGAGGGGTCATTGTATGGAGCAGCCGGACCGTATAGTGACTCAGGAGCAGGATTGCTATGATTGACGTCGAGGACGTCAGACATAGGGGATGTCAGAAATAAGGACCCGGTGAGACCCCGGGCAGCACGCATTGCTTAATACCGTGAGATATGACGTCGAGGACGTCAAGCGTTTGGGACGCTAAGCATCGGGGATGCCGGAGATGGAAAAATAATAAATGTATATTACTGGATTTATGAAATAACTCTTGGATTGACTTTTGGGATTTGAAACTATGCTTATGGTTTTCGGGCGAAGGACCTAATGGTTATTTCTAAATAAATATGTGATTATTGGTTTTTGGTGCATGCATATGTTTTTAATGAGGGGCATAAATGTCTTTATAAATGTTTTAAACAGACTTGTTTATTTTCGTCCACTCACAGCTTTTGTTTTTAATGCCCTTCAGGTTGATTCCGGATGCGATTGCAGCAGAGACTGGGACACCGCACACCTCCTCCATCGATCCTTGCGCACTCTGGAAGCCCGTTTGGGCAGTGGCATCAGGTTATCCCTTGTCTGACACCTCTTTTCAGACGGGAGCATGGCACATTCCACGGTAATCCCCGAGGGATTGGGATGGGTCGTGTCAAGTGGTATCAGAGCAGGTTTGCTCTTTTGTGCGCGAAGGTCGAGGGTGTGATGTCTCTTTGGGCTGCAGTTCCGTTGTCAACCTGATAGATAGTTTTGGGTTTGAGTAGTGGATAGTGTGTGTTTGGCCGATACGCCGTACGTTAACGTGATTCGACCCAAGTGGGGTTGTTTGTGATTAACTGGTAGTGTGGGACCGTCGGTTCGGTCATGTGAGGATTGATTGTTGTGCTGCTGGGCACAGTTGGGTTCAGGGAACCCCATTTGAATAATGATATGGAAATGCGAAACTCAGTTGAGTAATGGTCTAAAATATGGACCCTGGTAGTGTTGGCTAGTGTACGGGGTGTTGGTGCATCGGAGTTAGCTGATGAACTTCGTGGTGGAACCCACGATGGGACCCACGATGAGTTGACGATTGGATTGGATTAGACGTCTATATGATGTCAGGACCGCGGGGTCGGTCGGGTTGTGGATTTCACTGCAGAAGGCAGTTGGGTTCGGTGGAACCCTAGGGTGTGATTTTGGAACCCTAATTTATAATTGATGGATTGGAAAAGTGAACTTTAAATGAGAACTTATGCTGCGACGAGCTGCGAAAGTCGTGGATGACAATGTGGATGACTCTAGTGAGTCTAGTCAGGATTATGGGTTTCGATCTACGGATACGGTTATGAGATAAAATATGGAATTCCGTGTTAGATCGAATAATAGTGTGAGGTGTGGATACGGATCTTAACAGTGATGACTATTGGTCGACAGTTGTGTCGAGATGACTGGTTATCGAGGATCAGGGGACGTTCAGGGAACGTTCATTATCCTGATGTGCGGATGGTCAAATTGGAGGTACCCATAGTCGTGGGGTACGAGTGGTGATACGGGATCATCGTTCGGTATGAACGGAGATCCAGGGTATCAAATTTGCACACAGTGCGCTAGCGTGGATGTTCGTGTGCTAGCGTGGATGTTTGTGTGCTAGTGTGGATGTATGGATGCCTGTGTGTTGAGGCAAGTGTCGGTGATACTAGCACTGGTGCTGGTACCGGTGTCGGTGATTGGGGTTGTGGTGAGCCACGACTTGGGATGTGACTCTGTCATGATGGACATATGATCGGTATCTGCGACTCAGTGGCGGTTGAGTCTTGGACTGGATGGGATCCAGAGGAGGTTTTGACGTGTTGGGATAAGTCCCAACAGTTATGAGATGACAAGTGACGAATGGATAAAAAGGTATGATTGAGACTTGAGGAATCTAGGGATGATGTTCCCTATGTCATGAAAATTAGTGGATTTGGGGAGTTGTTGCCAACTCCGAGATTGGTAAGGTGGTAAAATTCTAATATCCCCAGAAAGTGCAAGGAAATTATTGAAATTGGAAAAGTCGAGGAAAATCATTGGGGGTGTTGTGGTGGAATTTTGTAATTGTGAATAACTTGGAAAACCGAGTGTTGAACCTGTATAGGTGAGGATGTGGGCAGTCCAGTGGTTGGACATGACATCTCATTGGGAGCATGTCTGTTTCCAACATGGTTGGAACTCCCGATTCAGGGAGAGTTGTGATTGGGAGACGAGAGGAGTGCTCGTTCCCGCATTGGTGATAGGTATCCTGAAGTCATTGGGGTTGACTTCTTGTTTTCTGCCCTAGCGGACGTTGATTATTGCTACCAGTACGTTGAGCGTGTATTGGTGGGTGGACCCATGTTTTGGCTTGCGGTCACTGGACACAAGAAGTTGTGTACTATTCTGGAATTGGTGGTGAAAATCGAGGTCACCATTCCACCTATGGAAATCTAACAAAGGATTCAAGAGGGTGAAGGACCCTACGATCAGATTTCAGATGAATTGTTAGTGAGGTGAACATGTGTGGATCCTAGGTGGATCTGGATTGTGATGTTGTGGGCTTTGGACAATGTGACGATCTAGGATTGTGATGTTACTTGTCAGATGACGCAGTAATCGATCTGGATCGTGATCTTGATGATCCAGATAGGGTGAGAGTTTATCACTCTTACCTTAGTATGAGAGTCGTAAATGACGGGACTGAACTTCTTTTCGGAGTGTAGTTCATATGGTTTGTTACTCGGGTGAGTAGGTTTCCGATGTGGTCGGATTTTGTCAACCTTAGACGTGTGGATTTTGGGATTAGCTTCCCTATGAAGTCAATCGAGTATTTTGAGCTGGTAACCGATATGATCGGTTTTGTATGTCTCGGTAGACGTGAATGAGATTTTGGGTCTTAGAATCGAATTTCTGGGTGACGATTCAGAATTCGATTTCGAAGCTCGAAAGTGGATTACCTGATTTGGGTGCGGAATGATTATTTCCATGCTAGCTTATGGAATAATGATTTCGGATTCGGATTTGGAAATGGATATTGGGTCGGATTTTTTATCTGTCTGGTGCAGTATCTGACAGATGGACTCTAGAGTAATTAGAACGTGTTTGGCCACAACCTAGGTGGTTGTAGGCGGATTGATGGTTAGATGTACGTATGGGGTACGTTGTACGATGATTGATACCGGATAGACTGAGGGGTGCCTAGTGACGGTACGTGGGATGTACCAGTGGTGTGTGATTAAACGTGTTGGTAATCAGCTTGGTTCCGATATCATTTGTTGGTTGTGATTGTGGACTGGACATTGGATACTGTGCGCTGAGCAGAGTGATTTTTTCGGGTTCAGTGATTGTATGAGCAGGCGCTCTTAGCCATGGATGGCTAGTGGAACTCTAGTATTGAGATGTGTGATCACTGCTGGGCTGGTATTCAATGTGTGTCAGTTACACCACCTGATTGAGTATGATGACAGTATGCGTACACTCAAGATGAGTGTGTTGGTGACTGTGTAACTACGAGTGGCCTTGCGTGATGTTGTCACGCCGAGATATTTCCAGCGTTGTGGTGCGCTGAGGGAGTTGACAGTTATGGACTTGAGAAGGATATATGTCGCAGGATTGGGTTGCCCTGCGAGATGAGATCATGTGGTTGATCTTACGTTGCATCGAGGGTGATGTAGTACGGGGTGTTGTCACTGATTAGTCGATGGTTGGAGCCTTACCAAGGTGGTAAAGCTTGGTGGTGACAGTGTGGCTGATGGTGTCAGCATGGACTGACAGGTGTGTCTTGGTGACTCCTAGGGGGAGGGAGCAGACGTCGTATATATTGATGATTGAAAGAAACCGACAAGCTGAAGGAGTCAGCTAAATGGTAAAATTGACAAGGATCAGGTGATCAATGTCACTCGTGGTGTTTGAGTGTGGTCGGTACGGTGAGAGACCGTGATGGGACGTCTGAGTACAGACAAGTATGGTGGGTGTACAAGTGTACACAGATGTGAGATCAAAATGTTTTCCACGAGGTGGATGTGGAGTAAGGATATTTGGTAATTTCGAGGACGAAATTATTTAAGGAGGGAAGGTTGTAACGACCCATCCCGAATATCGGGATTTAATAATATTTATTTATGATTTAGAGTGACTAATCTGGGATTAGTTGAGTGAATCGGACGAATTGTGCAAAATGACCGTTTTGCCCCTTGGCGTGGCCAAAATGTTGACTTTTAATTCAGGCGGTCAAATGGACTTTGACCAATGACCGTGACGTAGTTCGGGACGTCACGAGTTCATAGACATGTGGCACGTTCGATTCCGACACTCGAGGAAGAAGTTATGACGTTCGGAAGCCCAAGGGCGTTTTCGTAATTTGTACGAAATAGGGGAAAATGTTGACTTTTTTATCGGGATGTCCGATGGCCGAGGGCCAAGGACCGTTACGTAGAGCTAGTCGATACGAACTCATGGACAGGCGACACGCCGAAATCGAACCTCGAACGGAGAAGTTATGGGTCACGGAAGTTCGATTTCACTATGCACGCATTACGAGGCGAGGACACGTGGCTTTTTCTGATTGGTCAGAGATTCTGAATGGGACATGTGGACCACTAACCTTAAACTATGGACTCAGATCCGGATTGGTGAGATTGGATTAAAATATTAGGATTTAAATAATTAAAAAATTCCCACTTATTTCACCTTTTGATCTGGGCCCTTCATCTGATCTCTGCCTTCAATCTCAACCCTTCATCTCTTGTGCTGTTGCCATCCTCATTGTCCACTACTTTATTCGAATAACCATCAGATATATCTCTCCCTCACTCTCATTCTTCCTTTGCCCGTGAAGAAACTTGAACAAACACAACAGCTCATCTCCTCTGTGCACATGTGTGAATGACTGGAGATTGTGAGAGACGACGAAAGGCGACAGGACGACGGCGGCGACCACGGTGGTTCACGGCGGGTGTGTTAACCCGAGGGAAAGTTATGTCCAGGTTTTGGAAGTTGACGTTTAGTTGAGTTTCTGAGCTCCTTCTTGATTCTTATGAGACTTAGGGACAGAAACAAGCCCAGGGGACGTTAATTCGAAGCTCGAAGTGGGCTGGGCACGGCGGGGACAACGGTGCCCGTAACCCGGTTCGAAACCAAAAATGGAAATCGAGTTCTGGATGGGTGTTAGCCGTTGGATTTGTTCCTACAGTGTTCTAGGAACCTAAACTTATTTTGTGGACGCAGTCTTCCTTGAACAGGTAACGTATTGAACTTCTTTTTGGATTTTGAAGCAACTAATCGATTAGAAATGATGATACAAACTTAATGGGATTAAATGGGATCGAAAACCAGACGGATTAGACGGAAACCGCTGAACCGGTTCGAACCGGTGAACCCGGTTCACCAAGGGAAGACGATGACACTGTTCACCGCGCGTGGGCTTCACGAGCAACCCTTTTGGGAGGCGCGTGAGGGCGCGTGAAGGGTATTTTGGGGAAACTTCCAACATGACTTTTGTTCTACTCAATGTAACGAACATTTTAGCGTTGGTTTCGTGTCAATCGGATCCCGTTTCGATATTGTTCGGGATGTCCGAGGGTTTTAAATCCAGTTTAAAAATACTTAAAAATTCGGGAAAATTATGGGACTTTAATAGGATGTTAATGAAGAGGTTAGTGACCCTCTAACGTGATTTGGACATGATTGGGAGTCCCAGTGATAGTGGTGTGGCCCGGGAAGGCCTATGACACGCGTATCGAGGCGCTCGGTTAAACGGTCTGTGAGTGGACATTGGTTTTATAAATTCGATGCATGCATAATTGTTTCATGATTGTTATAATTGTGATTATATGACTTATTTTGGATATCGGTGAATTTATATGTTTTCACGCATTTCGAGGTGATTTACGGGTTGCGCGTAAATCGAGGTTTTCCGAATTTGCACTGATTTCCATAATTATGGTTTGGATATGATTTTATGAAACAGTTACGGATTTGATAAAGTAAATTCGGGCCAGAGGCCCAGTTTATTTAAGAAATCGGGTCAGGGGCCCAATTGACTTATGAAAATCGAGACAGGGGCCCAGTTGATTTATATATGTGATTTCGGGTCGGGGACCCTAAAATGGAATTGAATAAATGATTTCGGATTTAATAATAAACTATTTGGACTTATGACGGTTTTATGGAAATTCGGGGCAGGGCCCTTGTGAATATTTTGGAAATGAACAATAAAATGTGTTCCATAAAACCATCTCGATACGAGGATATATATTGGTCTCCTCCATGTGTCGGGGACACTGGGGAAGTCACGGTGCATTGTCTGCGAGGGGTCATTGTACAGAGCAGCCGGACCGTATAGTGACTCAGGAGCAGGATTGCTATGATTGACGTCGGGGACGTCATACATCGGGGTCGTCAGAAATATGGACCCGGTGAGACCCCGGGCAGCACGCGTTGCTTAATACCGTGAGATATGTCGTCGAGGACGTCAAGCGTCTGGGACGCTAGGCATCGGGGATGCAGGAGATGGAAAAATAATAAATGTATATTACTGGATTTATGAAATAACTCTTGGATTGACTTTTGGGATTTGAAACTATGCTTATGGTTTCCGGGCGAAGGCCCTAATGGTTATTTCTAAATAAATATGTGATTATTGGTTTTTGGTGCATGCATATTTTTTTACTGAGGGGCATAAATGTCTTTATAAATCTTTTAAACAGACCTGTTTATTTTCGTCCACTCACAGCTTTTGTTTTTAATGCCCTTCAGGTTGATTCCGGATGCGACTGCAGCAGAGACTGGGACACCGCACACCTCCTCCATCGATCCTTGCGCACTCTGGAAGCCCGTTTGGGCAGTGGCATCAGGTTATCCCTTGTCTGACACCTCTTGTCAAACGGAAGCATGGCACATTCCACGGTAATCCCCGAGGGATTGGGATGGGTCGTGTCATGAAACTCTAATTGGATGTTTAGGGAAGATAATAGAATAAAAAATGAAGAGAATTGATTGAGAATTGAGGGGTAATCAGCCGGGTCGAGTCGGAGGTTGAATGCCCGTTTATCAGGCTAGTCGGGTAAGGAAGACAACACTGTAGCAGGCGCGTGACTTTCACGCGTAGCCACTTTGGGCGGCGCGTGAGAGCACGTTGAGCATTATTTCAGTTCACGGTCAACATGACTTTTAATCCTCTCATCATTTTGAACATTTTCTGTGAAATAACCATGTTGATCTGAGATAGTTAGGGAGGTCAGTTTAGGGCCGGTTGTCTCGGGAAGCGTGTTGGACGGCTTTCCCGAGCCGGTTTCACTTTTGGACTTTTTGAGAGTATATTAAGGACCTATGATGACACTTGCATATGATTTGAAATGACAGGAAACTTACGATAATCCCGGGAACAAGTCCGTACGCGCAAAATTCGCAACGGGAACGTACTGTGAGTGGGCCCGTTTTTATTAACACTTGCATGCATCACCGTTTTCATTTATGTATATCTATATGTGTAACGACCCGTCCCGAATTCCGGGATTAGTTTAGTGACTAATCTCGATTAGTGAGGTTGAACGGTGCTTAGTAGGGCGGAATCGGACAAATTGTGCAAAATGACCGTTTTGCCCCTGGTCGTGGGCAAAATGTTGACTTTTTGATCGGGCGGTCAAACGGACTTTGTCCGATGACCGTGACGTAGTTCGGGACGTCACGAGTTCATAGACAGGTGGCACGTTCGATTTCGACATTCGTAGAGAAAGTTATGAGGTTCGGAAGTTGAGGGGTATTTTGGTAATTTGGCTTATTAGGGGCCAAATGTTGACTTTTTGACCGGGAGGTCCGATGGACGAGGGCCAAGGACCGTTACGTAGGTATCGTCAATACGAATCCAACGACAGGCGGCATGCCGAAATCGGAGATTCGACGACGAAGTTGTGGTCACGGGAACGAATTCGAATTACCGAACGAACCGAGCGGTTGATTAAAATAATATTAAAATAGGTGAACAGTAACTGACGAATCTGGACCCTTGGATGTAGGCCACGTGTCACTCATCCCCACCTTCCCTAAAATCTGGATCCTTGTTGGCCATTGGATTATTTAATCCATTTTCTCCCCTTAAATCCTCACCATCCATTCAAACCTCAGATTAAATCTGGGCCCTTGATCTCATCTCTTTCTTCCCTTCATCTACTGATCACAGTCATCCCTCTCACTCTGTTCTTTCTCCCACCTGAAACACATACACACACAACCTACATGAACCACCTCACCAATCTCTTCTGTGTTGGTGTGTGAGTGAGATGAGCTGCACGGTGAGGCTTGAGAGACGGCGGGGGGACGACGGCGGCAAAACAAAAACAGAGGAGCAAAAATGCAGAAATTGGAAGATCGTTATGGACTGGCTTTTGATCGCTTTAGAGGGATGTATGATGTTCCTGGAGTCGAGCTAGGCATGCTGGTGGCCACGGCGGTAGCCACGGCGGCGAGGTAAGCCTCGAACCCGTGAACCTGTTTTCGAGTGAAAATGGAAGAATGGGTTTTAACATATTTCGATCGATCTGGTGATTAGGATGATGATCTAGAAGGTGAGACGAGCCTCTGGGGATCGTTTTCGAAAGGAATGGTAGCCGGGATCGTGCAGACACGACGGTTGCAGGTGGCCGGTCTGCACACCTCCACGAACAGGTAGTGAAACGAGGTTGTTTATTAGTTTTTAAACCTCAGATCAACTGGAATTAATGAGACGATCTTGTAGGAACAAACGGAATTGAAAATGATCGAGTAATGGCTGAGAACCAGTCGGGTTGGGCCGCGGGTCACGGTGACCCGTTTATCAGACAACCGGGTCAGAACGGTGACACTGTTCACGGCGCGTGAGTTTCACGCGCAGCCACTCACGGCGGCACGTGACGGCGCGTGGGCACAAATCTCGAGGTGAGGTCAACATGACTTCTGTTCTATTCGATGTAACGGACATTTTGGGATTGGTTTCGTGTCGATCGGACATCGTCTCGATAGTGTTCGGGATGTCCGAAGGTTTTAAATTAAGTTTAAAAATAAGTAAAAATTCGGGAAAATTACGGGACTTTGATAGGATGTTAATGATGAGGTTAGTGACCCTCTAATGTGATTTGGACAGGATTGGGAGTCCCGGTGATAGTGGTGTGGCTCGGGAGGGCCGGTGGCACGCGTATCGAGGCATACCGTTAAAACGGTCTGTGAGTGGACTTTGGTTTTATAAATCCTATGCATGCTTAAATGTGATATATGGTTTATATACATGATTTTTATGATGGTATTTGTGAGTATTGATTTCGGGTATGTTGCACGTATTTCGAGGTGTTTTCTGTATTTCACGTATATCGGGATTAACGGTTTATTTGTGGTTTTACGTGCTTGTGGTTAAATAAATAATATGATAAAACGGTTTTTATATTGGAAAGATGAATTCGGGCTTGAGGCCCACTTGTTTTAGAAATCTCGGACTTGGAGTCCAGTTGATATGAAATCGGGCTGCGGGCCCAGTTGGTTTATAAGTCGGGCTGCGGGCCCAGTTGGTTTATAAATCGGGCCGTGGGCCCAGTGGTTCATAAAGTCGGGCGTGAGGCCCAGTTGGATTAAAATGATGATTTCGGGTCAGGGGCCCTATATTTAATAAATGTGGTTTCGGGTCAGGGACCCTAAATGGAGATGTGTTGTTTTATGGAAAATTCGGGCAGGGCCCATTGTGATATTGTGAAATGAATTAATAAAAAAACTGTTTTCCATATACCATCTTGATACAAGGATATATGATGGTCTCCTCCAGATGTCTAGGACACTGGGGAAGTCACGGTGCATTTCCTGCGAAGGGTCACCATACGGAGCAGCCGGACCGTATGATGACTCAGGAGCAGGATTGCTATGATTGACGTCAGGGACGTCAGACATCAGGGATGTCAGATATATGGACCCGGAGAGACCCCGGGCAGCACGCGTAGCTTATAAAACCGTGAGATATGACGTCAGGGACGTCTAGCATCAGGGATGCTGGTGATGGTAATGGTAAAATACGAATTAATGAAATGGCTTTCCGGGTGGATTTGTGATTATATGATTTTTAATGGATTGATGTTCATTTATGGTCGTGGGTGGTGACCCACATGGTTGTTTATGTGTAGTTGCGGTATTTCACAGTTTTGGGCTGAGTTCCCACACTTGGTTTTTGGTTAACGGTTTTTGGGCTAAGGCCCTAATGGCTCGGTTGAGCAAACGTTTTGGTTACTGGTTTTCGTGGCATGCATATGTTTTTATTGGAGGGCATAAATGTCTTATAAATGTGTTTAATAAACTTATTGGTTTTGTCCACTCACAGCTTTTGGTTTTAATGCCCTTCAGGTTGATCACGGATGCGATTGCAGCAGGGACTGGGACATTGCACACCTCCTCCATCGATCCTTGCGCACTCTGGATGCCCCGTTGGGCAGTGGCTCTTGGTTATCCCTTGTCTGACACCCCTTGTTGGATGGGAGCAGGGCACATTCTACGGTAATCCCGGGGGGATTGGGATGGGTCCTGTCAACTTGGTATCAGAGCACGGTTGCTCTATTTGTGCGCGCAGGTTGAGGGTGTGATGTCTCATTGGGCTGCAATTCGTTATCAACCTGATAGATAGTTTTTGGGTTTGGATAGTGGATGAAGTGTGATTGGCCCGATACGCCATGCATTAATGTGATTCGACCCAAGTGGGGTTGATTGTGATGAACTGGTATTGTGGGACAGTCGGTTCGGTCATGTGATATTAAATTGTTGTGCTGCTAGGTGCGGCCAGGTTTGGGGAACCTCATGTGAGTAATGGTTTAAAAATGTGAACTCTTGTGGTGGTTTCTAGTGTGAGGGATGTTGGTTCATCGGAGTTGGCCGATGACCTAGTGGTGGAACCCACATTGATGGGATGGTAGGATTGGATTTGACGTCTATTTGATGTCAGGACCGCGGGGTCGGTCAGGTTGTGGATTTTATATTACGGAAAACTGTTTGGTTCGGTTGAACCATAGGGTGTGATTGTGGAACCCTAGTGTATGATGGATTAAAAAGGTAAACCTTAATTGCGATTAGTGGATGAGAACTTGTGCTGCGACGAGCGGTTGAGGTCATGAATGACCATGTGGATGGCTCTGGTGAGTCTAGGCAGAACTATGGGATCCGATTTACGGATACGGTTCTGAGATAAATTATGGAATCCCGTGCTGGATCGGGTATTAGTGTGAGGTATGGATGCGGATCTCGATAGCAATGACAGTTAGTCGGTAGTCATATGGAGATGACTGGCTATCGAGGGTAATTGGTGTGGTTATAATACTTGGGGATCAGGGGACGTTCAGGGAACGTTCATTTTCCTGATGTGGATTGTTAGAATAGTGGTACCCGTAGTCGTGAGGTACGGGATCGTCGTTTGGTATGAACGGAGATCCAGGGTTGTCGTATTTGCACACGGTGTGCAAGTATGAATATTTGTGGGTTGGTACTTTTGTGCCGATGCTAGTATGGATGCATGTGTGCTGATACTAGTATTGTTGATAGTATGTTAGTGCTGGTACTAGCGCTGGTGCTAGTGTCGGTAATGGTGTTGACGATGAGCCACAAGTTGGGGTGTGACTCCGTCATGATGAACATATGTTCGGTCTTTGAGATTCGGTAGTGGTTGAGTGTTGGACTGGTGGGATCCAGTTGAGATTGTAATGTGTTGGGATAAGTCCCAATAGTGGTGAGATAACCAGTAAGGAGTGGATTAAAAGGGTATAATTGAGAACTTGGGAAATCGAGTGTTGAACTTGTAAAGGTTGGGATGTGCGAACGGGACAATAACGGATCGATTGTGGACACGTGGTTGTCCAAGTGAGTTGAGGAGGTAGGAAGTCTAGTGGTTAGACTTGACGTCTTGTTGGGAGCATGTCTGTTTCCAACATGGTTGGAACCTTAGTGTCGAGGAGAGCTGTAATTGGGGAACGAGAGTGGTGCTCGTTTTTGGTGATTGGTATTCTGAAGTCATTGGGGTTGACATCTTGTTTTCTGCCCTAGCAGACATTGACTGTAGTTACCAGTACGTTGAGCGTGTATTGGTTGGTGGGCCCATGTGTGTTGTGAGGTCATTAGGAGGAGCTACGTATTCGAAATTAGGTAAACGAGATTTTTTTTTTTCATTTTCTGCTTGGTGGCAGACGATGTGGTGTCACATGACGTGGTGAGTACAGTGAGTTTTGTTGCATCCACGTAGGATGAGTTTTGGAGTCATAGTGTTGGATCATCCTTGGGTTTTCCTAGGTGGAATGACAAGGATTGATACAGGGTAATCCGTGAGAATCCGCAGTCTCGACGTGTCTCGTCGTTGACTGATCTGTCTAGTTGTGGGAGTCGGTTGTCGATCGTTGTAGCGATCTAGGATTTTGACGTTATAGTCAGGGACACAGTGTCTATCTGGGTCGTGATCTTGATGATTCAGATAGGGGGAGAGTATATCACTCTTACCGTGGTACGTGAGTCGTAAATGACGGGATTGAACTTCTTTTCGAAGTGGGGCCGTACGGTATTCTACTCGGGTGAGTAAGTTTTCGAGGTAGTTGAATTTTGTCAACCTTAGACGTGTGGAGGTTGGATTGGCTTCCCTATGAAGTCAATCAAGTGTATTGAACAAGTGACCGATAGGTTCGGTTTTGGGTGTGTCTTGGTAAATGTGAATGAGATTTCGGGATTTGGAATCGAATTTCTGGGTGACGATTCAGGATTCGATTTTGGAACTTGAAAGTATATTTCTGGATTTGGGTACGGAATGATTATTCCAAATGCTAGCTTACGGAGTAATGATTTCGGATTTGGATTTGGAAATAAATTAAAATTTGATGTCTGGGCTTGGATCCGGGATTTCTTACGAAATTGCGGATCCGGATTCGGAATTGTAACTAAATGATGGGTGGAGTTTCATTTTGTCTCATGCTGGATTGGGCAAATGTACTCCATTATTGGAACGCGTTCGGCTATGACCTAGGTGGTTGTAGTCTGGTTATTAGGTAGATGTGTGTACTTCGTACATGGTTCGAGGTACAATACCGTGTAGACTTGTGATGTCTAGTTACGGTATACGGGATATACCCGAGGTGTGTCGGTGAACGTGTTGGTAGTCGGATTGGTTCCGATACCATGGGATTGGTTGTGGACCGGACATTACTATGCAATGGGTCATGGTAATTCCGATGTGTTTAATTACACACAGGTCGTGTGAAAGGTCGGTAAATGTTTACTAAGTCAAATACGTTGGTGGCATGTGTAGCCACGAGTGAGTCTAGTGTCAGTTTTCGACTGACAACAACTGTGTGGCGACAGATTGTCAGGATGTGTCAACATAGATGGTTGAGTGGGGTCAACTGACTCCTAGTGGGAGTGGGAAAGGAACCGTCGATTTGTTGCGTCAACGAGAGGGTTGATTTGACAAGTGGTGTCAATTCGAAACAAGTAGTTTCAGTCATTCGACGGGGTCGAATGTAGTCATTGTGTTATAAGTATTAGTGGTACGTAGAATGTAGACAAGTTTTGTCTAAGTAGTTGGTGTACGGGTGTACCCGTGTTGCGTGGTCGATTCCACTTTCCACGGGGTGTTTGTGGAATCAGGGTAGTCGAGTTTCGAGAGCGAAACTAATTAAGGAGGGAAGTACGTTTGAGTTTAGAGCGGTTGGAATTTCGAGGACGAAATTTATTAAGGAGGGAAGATTGTAACGATCCGTCCCGAATTCCGGGATTAGTTTAGTGACTAATCTCGATTAGTGAGGTTGAACGGTGCTTAGTAGGGCGGAATCGGACAAATTGTGCAAAATGACCGTTTTGCCCCTAGTCGTGGGCAAAATGTTGACTTTTTGATCGGGAGGTCAAACGGACTTTGACCGATGACCGTGACGTAGTTCGGGACGTCACGAGTTCATAGACAGGTGGCACGTTCGATTTCGACATTCGTAGAGAAAGTTATGAGGTTCGGAAGTTGAGGGGTATTTTGGTAATTTGGCTTATTAGGGGCCAAATGTTGACTTTTTGACCGGGAGGTCCGATGGACGAGGGCCAAGGACCGTTACGTAGGTATCGTCGATACGAATCCAACGACAGGCGGCATGCCGAAATCGGAGATTCGACGACAAAGTTGTGGTCACGGTAACGAATTCGAATTACCGAACGAACCGAGCGGTTGATTAAAATAATATTAAAATAGGTGAACAGTAACTGACGAATCTGGACCCTTGGATGTAGGCCACGTGTCACTCATCCCCACCTTCCCTAAAATCTGGATCCTTGTTGGCCATTGGATTATTTAATCCATTTTCTCCCCTTAAATCCTCACCATCCATTCAAACCTCAGATTAAATCTGGGCCCTTGATCTCATCTCTTTCTTCCCTTCATCTACTGATCACAGTCATCCCTCTCACTCTGTTCTTTCTCCCACCTGAAACACATACACACACAACCTACATGAACCACCTCACCAATCTCTTCTGTGTTGGTGTGTGAGTGAGATGAGCTGCACGGTGAGGCTTGAGAGACGGCGGGGGGACGACGGCGGCAAAACAAAAACAGAGGAGCAAAAATGCAGAAATTGGAAGATCGTTATGGACTGGCTTTTGATCGCTTTAGAGGGATGTATGATGTTCCTGGAGTCGAGCTAGGCATGCTGGTGGCCACGGCGGTAGCCACGGCGGCGAGGTAAGCCTCGAACCCGTGAACCTGTTTTCGAGTGAAAATGGAAGAATGGGTTTTAACATATTTCGATCGATCTGGTGATTAGGATGATGATCTAGAAGGTGAGACGAGCCTCTGGGGATCGTTTTCGAAAGGAATGGTGGCCGGGATCGTGCAGACACGACGGTTGCAGGTGGCCGGTCTGCACACCTCCACGAACAGGTAGTGAAACGAGGTTGTTTATTAGTTTTTAAACCTCAGATCAACTGGAATTAATGAGACGATCTTGTAGGAACAAACGGAATTGAAAATGATCGAGTAATGGCTGAGAACCAGTCGGGTTGGGCCGCGGGTCACGGTGACCCGTTTATCAGACAACCGGGTCAGAACGGTGACACTGTTCACGGCGCGTGAGTTTCACGCGCAGCCACTCACGGCGGCACGTGACGGCGCGTGGGCACAAATCTCGAGGTGAGGTCAACATGACTTCTGTTCTATTCGATGTAACGGACATTTTGGGATTGGTTTCGTGTCGATCGGACATCGTCTCGATAGTGTTCGGGATGTCCGAAGGTTTTAAATTAAGTTTAAAAATAAGTAAAAATTCGGGAAAATTACGGGACTTTGATAGGATGTTAATGATGAGGTTAGTGACCCTCTAATGTGATTTGGACAGGATTGGGAGTCCCGGTGATAGTGGTGTGGCCCGGGAGGGCCGGTGGCACGCGTATCGAGGCATACCGTTAAAACGGTCTGTGAGTGGACTTTGGTTTTATAAATCCTATGCATGCTTAAATGTGATATATGGTTTATATACATGATTTTTATGATGGTATTTGTGAGTATTGATTTCGGGTATGTTGCACGTATTTCGAGGTGTTTTCTGTATTTCACGTATATCGGGATTAACGGTTTATTTGTGGTTTTACGTGCTTGTGGTTAAATAAATAATATGATAAAACGGTTTTTATATTGGAAAGATGAATTCGGGCTTGAGGCCCACTTGTTTTAGAAATCTCGGACTTGGAGTCCAGTTGATATGAAATCGGGCTGCGGGCCCAGTTGGTTTATAAGTCGGGCTGCGGGCCCAGTTGGTTTATAAATCGGGCCGTGGGCCCAGTGGTTCATAAAGTCGGGCGTGAGGCCCAGTTGGATTAAAATGATGATTTCGGGTCAGGGGCCCTATATTTAATAAATGTGGTTTCGGGTCAGGGACCCTAAATGGAGATGTGTTGTTTTATGGAAAATTCGGGCAGGGCCCATTGTGATATTGTGAAATGAATTAATAAAAAAACTGTTTTCCATATACCATCTTGATACAAGGATATATGATGGTCTCCTCCAGATGTCTAGGACACTGGGGAAGTCACGGTGCATTTCCTGCGAAGGGTCACCATACGGAGCAGCCGGACCGTATGATGACTCAGGAGCAGGATTGCTATGATTGACGTCAGGGACGTCAGACATCAGGGATGTCAGATATATGGACCCGGAGAGACCCCGGGCAGCACGCGTAGCTTATAAAACCGTGAGATATGACGTCAGGGACGTCTAGCATCAGGGATGCTGGTGATGGTAATGGTAAAATACGAATTAATGAAATGGCTTTCCGGGTGGATTTGTGATTATATGATTTTTAATGGATTGATGTTCATTTATGGTCGTGGGTGGTGACCCACATGGTTGTTTATGTGTAGTTGCGGTATTTCACAGTTTTGGGCTGAGTTCCCACACTTGGTTTTTGGTTAACGGTTTTTGGGCTAAGGCCCTAATGGCTCGGTTGAGCAAACGTTTTGGTTACTGGTTTTCGTGGCATGCATATGTTTTTATTGGAGGGCATAAATGTCTTATAAATGTGTTTAATAAACTTATTGGTTTTGTCCACTCACAGCTTTTGGTTTTAATGCCCTTCAGGTTGATCACGGATGCGATTGCAGCAGGGACTGGGACATTGCACACCTCCTCCATCGATCCTTGCGCACTCTGGATGCCCCGTTGGGCAGTGGCTCTTGGTTATCCCTTGTCTGACACCCCTTGTTGGATGGGAGCAGGGCACATTCTACGGTAATCCCGGGGGGATTGGGATGGGTCCTGTCAACTTGGTATCAGAGCACGGTTGCTCTATTTGTGCGCGCAGGTTGAGGGTGTGATGTCTCATTGGGCTGCAATTCGTTATCAACCTGATAGATAGTTTTTGGGTTTGGATAGTGGATGGAGTGTGATTGGCCCGATACGCCATGCATTAATGTGATTCGACCCAAGTGGGGTTGATTGTGATGAACTGGTATTGTGGGACAGTCGGTTCGGTCATGTGATATTAAATTGTTGTGCTGCTAGGTGCGGCCAGGTTTGGGGAACCTCATGTGAGTAATGGTTTAAAAATGTGAACTCTTGTGGTGGTTTCTAGTGTGAGGGATGTTGGTTCATCGGAGTTGGCCGATGACCTAGTGGTGGAACCCACATTGATGGGATGGTAGGATTGGATTTGACGTCTATTTGATGTCAGGACCGCGGGGTCGGTCAGGTTGTGGATTTTATATTACGGAAAACTGTTTGGTTCGGTTGAACCATAGGGTGTGATTGTGGAACCCTAGTGTATGATGGATTAAAAAGGTAAACCTTAATTGCGATTAGTGGATGAGAACTTGTGCTGCGACGAGCGGTTGAGGTCATGAATGACCATGTGGATGGCTCTGGTGAGTCTAGGCAGAACTATGGGATCCGATTTACGGATACGGTTCTGAGATAAATTATGGAATCCCGTGCTGGATCGGGTATTAGTGTGAGGTATGGATGCGGATCTCGATAGCAATGACAGTTAGTCGGTAGTCATATGGAGATGACTGGCTATCGAGGGTAATTGGTGTGGTTATAATACTTGGGGATCAGGGGACGTTCAGGGAACGTTCATTTTCCTGATGTGGATTGTTAGAATAGTGGTACCCGTAGTCGTGAGGTACGGGATCGTCGTTTGGTATGAACGGAGATCCAGGGTTGTCGTATTTGCACACGGTGTGCAAGTATGAATATTTGTGGGTTGGTACTTTTGTGCCGATGCTAGTATGGATGCATGTGTGCTGATACTAGTATTGTTGATAGTATGTTAGTGCTGGTACTAGCGCTGGTGCTAGTGTCGGTAATGGTGTTGACGATGAGCCACAAGTTGGGGTGTGACTCCGTCATGATGAACATATGTTCGGTCTTTGAGATTCGGTAGTGGTTGAGTGTTGGACTGGTGGGATCCAGTTGAGATTGTAATGTGTTGGGATAAGTCCCAATAGTGGTGAGATAACCAGTAAGGAGTGGATTAAAAGGGTATAATTGAGAACTTGGGAAATCGAGTGTTGAACTTGTAAAGGTTGGGATGTGCGAACGGGACAATAACGGATCGATTGTGGACACGTGGTTGTCCAAGTGAGTTGAGGAGGTAGGAAGTCTAGTGGTTAGACTTGACGTCTTGTTGGGAGCATGTCTGTTTCCAACATGGTTGGAACCTTAGTGTCGAGGAGAGCTGTAATTGGGGAACGAGAGTGGTGCTCGTTTTTGGTGATTGGTATTCTGAAGTCATTGGGGTTGACATCTTGTTTTCTGCCCTAGCAGACATTGACTGTAGTTACCAGTACGTTGAGCGTGTATTGGTTGGTGGGCCCATGTGTGTTGTGAGGTCATTAGGAGGAGCTACGTATTCGAAATTAGGTAAACGAGATTTTTTTTTTTCATTTTCTGCTTGGTGGCAGACGATGTGGTGTCACATGACGTGGTGAGTACAGTGAGTTTTGTTGCATCCACGTAGGATGAGTTTTGGAGTCATAGTGTTGGATCATCCTTGGGTTTTCCTAGGTGGAATGACAAGGATTGATACAGGGTAATCCGTGAGAATCCGCAGTCTCGACGTGTCTCGTCGTTGACTGATCTGTCTAGTTGTGGGAGTCGGTTGTCGATCGTTGTAGCGATCTAGGATTTTGACGTTATAGTCAGGGACACAGTGTCTATCTGGGTCGTGATCTTGATGATTCAGATAGGGGGAGAGTATATCACTCTTACCGTGGTACGTGAGTCGTAAATGACGGGATTGAACTTCTTTTCGAAGTGGGGCCGTACGGTATTCTACTCGGGTGAGTAAGTTTTCGAGGTAGTTGAATTTTGTCAACCTTAGACGTGTGGAGGTTGGATTGGCTTCCCTATGAAGTCAATCAAGTGTATTGAACAAGTGACCGATAGGTTCGGTTTTGGGTGTGTCTTGGTAAATGTGAATGAGATTTCGGGATTTGGAATCGAATTTCTGGGTGACGATTCAGGATTCGATTTTGGAACTTGAAAGTATATTTCTGGATTTGGGTACGGAATGATTATTCCAAATGCTAGCTTACGGAGTAATGATTTCGGATTTGGATTTGGAAATAAATTAAAATTTGATGTCTGGGCTTGGATCCGGGATTTCTTACGAAATTGCGGATCCGGATTCGGAATTGTAACTAAATGATGGGTGGAGTTTCATTTTGTCTCATGCTGGATTGGGCAAATGTACTCCATTATTGGAACGCGTTCGGCTATGACCTAGGTGGTTGTAGTCTGGTTATTAGGTAGATGTGTGTACTTCGTACATGGTTCGAGGTACAATACCGTGTAGACTTGTGATGTCTAGTTACGGTATACGGGATATACCCGAGGTGTGTCGGTGAACGTGTTGGTAGTCGGATTGGTTCCGATACCATGGGATTGGTTGTGGACCGGACATTACTATGCAATGGGTCATGGTAATTCCGATGTGTTTAATTACACACAGGTCGTGTGAAAGGTCGGTAAATGTTTACTAAGTCAAATACGTTGGTGGCATGTGTAGCCACGAGTGAGTCTAGTGTCAGTTTTCGACTGACAACAACTGTGTGGCGACAGATTGTCAGGATGTGTCAACATAGATGGTTGAGTGGGGTCAACTGACTCCTAGTGGGAGTGGGAAAGGAACCGTCGATTTGTTGCGTCAACGAGAGGGTTGATTTGACAAGTGGTGTCAATTCGAAACAAGTAGTTTCAGTCATTCGACGGGGTCGAATGTAGTCATTGTGTTATAAGTATTAGTGGTACGTAGAATGTAGACAAGTTTTGTCTAAGTAGTTGGTGTACGGGTGTACCCGTGTTGCGTGGTCGATTCCACTTTCCACGGGGTGTTTGTGGAATCAGGGTAGTCGAGTTTCGAGAGCGAAACTAATTAAGGAGGGAAGTACGTTTGAGTTTAGAGCGGTTGGAATTTCGAGGACGAAATTTATTAAGGAGGGAAGATTGTAACGATCCGTCCCGAATTCCGGGATTAGTTTAGTGACTAATCTCGATTAGTGAGGTTGAACGGTGCTTAGTAGGGCGGAATCGGACAAATTGTGCAAAATGACCGTTTTGCCCCTAGTCGTGGGCAAAATGTTGACTTTTTGATCGGGAGGTCAAACGGACTTTGACCGATGACCGTGACGTAGTTCGGGACGTCACGAGTTCATAGACAGGTGGCACGTTCGATTTCGACATTCGTAGAGAAAGTTATGAGGTTCGGAAGTTGAGGGGTATTTTGGTAATTTGGCTTATTAGGGGCCAAATGTTGACTTTTTGACCGGGAGGTCCGATGGACGAGGGCCAAGGACCGTTACGTAGGTATCGTCGATACGAATCCAACGACAGGCGGCATGCCGAAATCGGAGATTCGACGACAAAGTTGTGGTCACGGTAACGAATTCGAATTACCGAACGAACCGAGCGGTTGATTAAAATAATATTAAAATAGGTGAACAGTAACTGACGAATCTGGACCCTTGGATGTAGGCCACGTGTCACTCATCCCCACCTTCCCTAAAATCTGGATCCTTGTTGGCCATTGGATTATTTAATCCATTTTCTCCCCTTAAATCCTCACCATCCATTCAAACCTCAGATTAAATCTGGGCCCTTGATCTCATCTCTTTCTTCCCTTCATCTACTGATCACACTCATCCCTCTCACTCTATTCTTACTCCCACCCGAAACACATACGCACACAACCTACATGAACCACCTCACCAATCTCTTCTGTGTTGGTGTGTGAGTGAGATGAGCTGCACAGTGAGGCTTGAGAGATGGCGGGGGGACGACGGAGACGGCGGAGACGACGGCGGCAAAACAAAAACAGAGGAGCAAAAATGCAGAAATTGGAAGATCGTTATGGACTGGCTTTTGATCGCTTTAGAGGGATGTATGATGTTCCTGGAGTCGAGCTAGGCATGCTGGTGGCCACGGCGGTAGCCACGGCGGCGAGGTAAGCCTCGAACCCGTGAACCTGTTTTCGGGTGAAAATGGAAGAATGGGTTTTAACATATTTCGATCGATCTGGTGATTAGGATGATGATCTAGAAGGTGAGACGAGCCTCTGGGGATCGTTTTCGAAAGGAATGGTGGCCGGGATCGTGCAGACACGACGGTTGCAGGTGGCCGGTCTGCACACCTCCACGAACAGGTAGTGAAACGAGGTTGTTTATTAGTTTTTAAACCTCAGATCAACTGGAATTAATGAGACGATCTTGTAGGAACAAACGGAATTGAAAATGATCGAGTAATGGCTGAGAACCAGTCGGGTTGGGCCGCGGGTCACGGTGACCCGTTTATCAGACAACCCGGTCAGAACGGTGACACTGTTCACGGCGCGTGAGTTTCACGCGCAGCCACTCACGGCGGCGCGTGACGTCGCGTGGGCACAAATCTCGAGGTGAGGTCAACATGACTTCTGTTCTATTCGATGTAACAGACATTTTGGGATTGGTTTCGTGTCGATCGGACACCGTCTCGATAGTGTTCGGGATGTCCGAAGGTTTTAAATTAAGTTTAAAAATAAGTAAAAATTCGGAAAAATTACGGGACTTTGATAGGATGTTAATGATGAGGTTAGTGACCCTCTAATGTGATTTGGACAGGATTGGGAGTCCCGGTGATAGTGGTGTGGCCCGGGAGGGCCGGTGGCACGCGTATCGAGGCATACTGTTAAAACGGTCTGTGAGTGGACTTTGGTTTTATAAATCCTATGCATGCTTAAATGTGATATATGGTTTATATACATGATTTTTATGATGGTATTTGTGAGTATTGATTTCGGGTATGTTGCACGTATTTCGAGGTGTTTTCTGTATTTCACGTATATCGGGATTAACGGTTTATTTGTGATTTTACGTGCTTGTGGTTAAATAAATAATATGATAAAACGGTTTTTATATTGGAAAGATGAATTCGGGCTTGATGACAGGACCCGCCCCGATCCCCCTGGGACCACCCGGGACGTGCCCTGCTCCCGTCTGACACCCGACATTAAAATACCAAAAATACCCTTATTGAAGATAAAATGCATAAAGAAAATCCATAGTTAAGTCATACATAGCACGCCACACAAATACTCAAATACAAATAGTGTCAGACAAGGGATGGTTCCCGAATACAGTTTATTGAGCACGACTCTAGACACACTACGTGCCAACCTACCCAGCAGTAGGGTTCAGGTACGCAACGTAAACCTATGCCTCTTCCTCCTCGGGATCCTCCTCCTCCTCCTCGGGATCCTCCTCCTCGATAGCACTACCTGGAGGGGTAGTAAAACAACAAAGGTGAGTGGGCCGAAACTCAAGGTTTATAAAGTAGTTTACCATTTCGAAAACATATAGCTTTTCCCCACCGTTTTCCGAAAAGACATGCATAGTATCATAAACCACAAAACCATATAGTCATAAGCAGAATAATATCAACATAATATAATCTTAGTCACTGCACTATACATCCCAACCCTGACATCCCAGATGCCTGACGTCCCAGACGCCCAATAAGGTCACAGTCTCAAGGCTACGCGTGCCACCCGGGGTCTCAATCCCGAGTCCAAATCCCGAACCTAGTCTGAGCATGGCATTCTAGATGCCTGACGTCCCAGACGTCCAATAGTAGCAATCCTGCTCCTGAGTCACTCTACGGTCCGGTCCCTCCGTAGAATGACTCCTCACAGGCAATGCGCCGTGACCACTCCGGTACCTACATCCGGAGGAGATAGAATCCTAGGGTAGATCTATACAGTGCAGTACCACAGATAATATCGAGATCCATTATATATATATATATATATGACTCCAAACCTTTCATAAACAACCAGACGGGTCTCATGCCCAAACATCGTAATACGTGCCATAAATCATACACAAGATAAACAGATACTTTTACTCAAATCACATATAGATATAGTAGAAAGTAAAACAGTTATGAATGCCGAAGTTTAGTGAAATCAAAGGCCCACTCACAGTACAATCCCGCTGCAATCCCGAGCGTAAAGCCCCGTCCAAGGGTTAAAGTACAATTCTTGTCATGCCCAAAACATACGTAAAGGTCACTTTAAGTCCCTACTAAACAACTAAGAAACCCTAAACTGAAACCGGCCCGGGAAAGCCGTCCGAACACGCTTCCCAAGGTGTCAAACCCTAATTTGACCAACTTAACGATCTTCGATCGACACGAAACCACCGCCATTGGATCCGTATCGTCGAAACCTTGAAAATGACACTGGTCCCACACAAAATACTGTTCACACGCGCCCCCCACGCGCCGGTCAACCCTCTGGTCAACTGTGCTATAGTGATGTTGACGTCAGCATGACGTCACTGCTGACGTCAGCTTGACGTCATCACTAACAGTGTCAGAGGACACGTGTCAACAGCCCATTGGTCCCTGGTCTGACAATATTCTGACATGATGACGTCATCATGACGTCACTGCTGACGTCAGCATGATGACGTCATCAGCTACAGTAACCGGGTCTGAGAACCGGGTCACCGCAGACCCACGGTTCGACCCGACCAGTTCTCATCAACCCGACCACCAAAATCGATGGGATTTGTTCCTATGAACTCGTCTGAACATGTTCTATGGCTCTGTGTAATCAAAACAGGTTTTTAAGTTCGAGAAACCACCTGAAAAACGACGGGGAACTGGCTGCCGGTTCTGGTTCGTCTTCTCCGGCGAGCCGTCACGCTTCCAGCCACAAACTCTGGTCCAAAATGCTCGTCTAGTCCCCTAGGTTAAGTCTCAAAAACAACCAAACAAGTTTAACGTTAAAAACGGACGGTTCGAGGCAAGGAAGGAAAATCGGCCTTCTCGGGTTTGCAGGCTGACCGCCGCCGTGTCGCCGTCGTGGGCTGCCCAGTCCAGTCCTAAGCCGTCCAGAGGTCACAACGGTCCTAGCCCTAGGTTGGTTCGAGCCCAGAAGTCATGGTTTGGACGGTTTGGTTAGTTTTGGGCTGCACGGGTTCCTCTCGGGTTTGTGGGTTTTCCGGGTTGCGCCGCCGTCCGTGGTGGTGGTGATGGCCGTCTGGAGGTGGCTGAGAGGTAGGCTGGTGTGTGGGTTGAGGCTGAGGGGTGGTGTGATCGCTGGTGTGTTTGTGCAGAGAGTGAGAGGTTGCACGGTTTAGGAAGAAATGAAAATGAAAATATGTTGCTCTGATGGTTTAAGAACAGAAGGAGAAAATGGAATGAAGGGCTGAGATTCAATCTGAGTTAAGAGTGAAGGGTGAGGATTTAAGGAAATTAAATTAATTAATTAGTCTAAAGGCAGACATAGATCCAGATTGTTGGGGATGATGTGGATGGGGTAGATGAGTGACATGTGTCACTCATCAAGGGTCCAGATTGATTGGGTTAAAGTAAATCAGATTCTAATATTTTATTATTATTTTAAGTTCCGAGTCTCGGTTAGTTCGGTTACGTTCTTGACCATAACTTTTTCGTCGTAAGTCCGATTTCAGCGTGCCGCCTGTCTACGGATTCGTATTGACGAGACCTACGTAACGGTCATTGGCCCTCGTCCGTTGGACTTCCCGGGTCAAAAGTCAACATTTGGCCCCCAAATGGCCAAATTACCAAAATGCCCCTCGACTTCCGAACGTCACAACTTCTTCCTCGAACGTCGGAATCGAACGTGCCACCTGCCTATGAACTCGTGACGTCCTAAACTACGTCACGGTCACGTGTCAAAGTCCTAAATACTTCCCGAGGTAAAAGTCAACTTCCCCCCCCCCCCCTTAGGGGCAAAACGGTCATTTTACAATAAAATAATAATTACGAAAGTTCGGGTCGTTACAATCTACCCACCTTACAAAAATTTCGTCCTCGAAATTTACTCGAATAAAAACGGGTACTGCTCCCTCATCAAATCTTCGGGTTCCCACGTCGCCTCCTCGACGTCATGGTTCCTCCATAGCACTTTCACCAACCGAATCGTCTTATTTCTCAGAACCTTGTTCTTCTGATCCAGAATCTGCACTGGTTTCTCCTCAAAGCTCAGATCAGTCATCAGTTCTACTGGTTGTTCCGGCAAGGCATGTGAATCGTCTCGTAGGTATTTCCGTAACATGGACACATGAAAAACATCGTGCACTCTGGCAAGTTCTGGAGGTAATGCCAACCGGTATGCCACTAGTCCAATCCTCTCAATGATCTCAAACGGCCCAAAATAACGTGGACTCAACTTCCCGCGTCGGCCAAAACGGATAATTCCTTTCCATGGAGATAACTTAAGGAATACAAAATCTCCAACCTCGAATTCCAAGTCTCGAATTCGTCGATCCGCATAGCTCTTTTGGCGATCTTGTGCTGCCTTCAATCTTTCCTTGATGATTCGAACTGTTTCCTGGGTCATGTCCATCAAATCCGGTCCTAAAGCTGCTCGCTCTCCTACCTCCATCCAACAGATAGGTGTCCTGCACTGTCGGCCATACAGTGCCTCGAAGGGTGCCATCCCGATACTTGCCTGATAACTGTTGTTGTATGCGAACTCCATCAAAGGCAAATGAGTATCCCACGAATCCTGAAACTGCAGTACACAAGACCTCATCATGTCCTCCAGTGTCTGGATAGTCCTTTCTGACTGTCCATCGGTCTGTGGGTGGAACGCTGTACTGAAATGTAAGTTTGTACCCAAGGCGTTCTGCAAACTTCGCCAGAACCTAGATGTGAAACGCGGATCTCGATCAGACACTATCGACTCCGGCGTACCATGAAGTCGAATGATCTCCTTCACAAACAGCTGAGCCAGTCGGTTTGGCTTAAATGTCTCCTGTACTGGTAAGAAATGAGCTGACTTGGTCAATCGGTCGACAATCACCCAAACTCCATCGCATCCTCTCTGAGTTCTAGGCAATTTGAAGACAAAATCCATGGTAATGTGATCCCACTTCCACTCGGGAATCGGAAGCGGTTGCATTGCTCCATACGGTCTCTGCCGCTCAGCCTTGACCTGCTGACAGGTCAAACATCTGCTCACAAACACTGCAATATCCTTCTTCATTCCTGCCCACCAATAGTGGTCCCGGAGGGTACGGTACATCTTTGTACCTCCCGGATGCATGGCATAAGCCGAACTGTGGGCTTCCTCGAGAATTTCTGCCCGTAACTCTGCCACTGCAGGAACACACAAACGGCCCAGTTTCACCAGAGCTCCATCTGGTCGGATAGTAAAGTCCTGCCTCTCGTCCGCTTCGACCTCGATCCTGTAGATACAAAGTGTCGGATCCTCCAATTGTGCCTCAATGATCCGATCGACTAGCACAGGTCGTACATGAAAACTGGCCAACAAAGCTCCCTGCTCATCCATCCCCAGCATAACTCCAGCTCTTCGAAGTTCCACAAGCAAAGGAAGGTACACCAACCTCAGGTGTGCAATTGATCCTGCTGACTTCCTACTGAGTGCGTCTGCCACAACGTTCGCCTTCCCTGGATGATATTCAATCGTACAATCCTAATCCTTGATCAGTTCCAACCACCGTCGCTGCCTTACGTTCAACTCCTTCTGAGTGAACAAATGCTTTAAACTCTGATGATCGGTGAAGATCCTGCAAGTCACCCCGTACAGATAATGTCGCCAGATCTTTAAAGCGTGAACCACCGCCGCCAACTCCAGATCATGCGTAGGGTAGTTCAGTTCGTGTGTCTTTAGCTGCCTCGATGCATAAGCGATAACTCTGCCATTCTGCATCAGCACGCAACCCAAACCTTGCAACGATGCGTCACTGTAGACTTCGAACTCTCCACTGTTATCCGGCAAAGCAAGAACAGGTGCGGTAGTTAACCGACGTTTTAATTCCTGATAACTCTACTCACACCGTTCATCCCAAACAAACTTTACTCCCTTCCTGGTTAAACGAGTCAACGGTGCAGCAATACTAGAGAAGCCCTCAACAAATCTCCGGTAGTATCCTGCCAAACCAACGAAACTCCGTACCTCTGTCACGGTTGTCGGTCTAGCCCAATTTGTCACCGCTTCGGTCTTCTGGGGATCCACACTAATCCCGTCTGCTGACACTACATGTCCCAGAAAACCAATGCTGGTTAGCCAAAACTGACACTTACTCAGCTTGGCGTATAACTGGTTCTGCCTCAGCTTCCCTAACACCAAACGTAAATGTTCCTCATGAGCTTGAGCACTCCTCGAGTACACAAGGATGTCATCAATGAACACGATCACGAACTTATCCAAATAAGATCGGAAGACCCTATTCATTAGATCCATGAATGCTGCTGGAGCATTCGTCAAGCCGAAAGGCATCACAAGGAATTCATAATGCCCGTATCTGGTCCGAAACGCTGTCTTCGGGTCATCTCCTTCAGCAATCTTCAACTGATGATAACCAGATTGTAAATCTATCTTCGAGAAGTACTGTGCTCCCCGCAGTTGATCAAAAAGATCGTCAATCCTGGGTAAGGGGTACTGGTTCCTTACCGTGACCTTGTTGAGCTGTCGATAATCCACACACAAACGGAGGCTCCCCTCCTTCTTCTTCACAAATAATACCGGTGCTCCCCACGGTGATGTACTCGGTCGGATGAATCCCAAGTCCACCAACTCCTGCAATTGGATCTTCAGTTCCCGTAACTCCGCTGGTGCCATCCGATATGGTGCCTGCGATATAGGTCGTGTGCCGGGAAGTAGTTCAATCGTGAACTCAATCTCCCGATGTGGTGGTAAACCAGGCAAATCTTCCGGGAACACATCCGGAAATTCTCGCACCACAGGTATATCATCGGCACCCGAAGTATCACTCTTTGTCGTCACAACATGCGCCAGATAACCCTGGCATCCCTTCCGTAGAAGCTTCGTAGCGGCAAATGAAGAAATTACTTCAGGTAGCGAACCGTCGCGCTCTCCCTGAAAAGTAACCTCCGGCAAACCCGGACTTCGCAGAATCACCCGCCTACTACAACAGTCGATGAGCGAACCGTGCTCAGTCAACCAATCCATTCCCAAGATAACATCAAAGTCATGGATATCCATAAGGATTAGATCAGCTAGCAGATCTACATCCTCCACCCTTACTGGGCATCTCCGGATCACCTGATTCACTATGTACACAACGCCCATCGGTGTACCAACACCCATTTCACTATCCAAGGCTGACACCTCGCGATCTAACATACCCGCACAACTTTTCGAAATAAAAGAATGAGTAGCCCCAGCATCCATTAACACCCGTACAACAATATTTGAGATATGAAGAGTACCTGTAACCACACCAGGGGCTGACCTCGCCTGCTGCTGAGTCACTGCAAAAACACGAGCTTTGGGTCCCGCAGTCTGTCCGCGCCCACGCGCGCCACGCTCAGCACTCTGTCCTCGGCCTCTGGAAGGGTGAGAAGCCGAACTCTGTGTCACACTAACACCTTTAGTCTCGTTGTTCCTTGACAGTAAAGGGCAATCTCGGGCATAGTGGCCCGCTCCTCCACAAGCAAAGCAATTAACTGTCCTCGGTCCATCCCAAGACCCTCCTGATGCACCACTCCAAGCCTGATGCTGTCCAGAACTGAATCTCGATCCGCCCCTCTGAGAGTTCCCATGTCGACCTGACCAGCCACGACCACGTAAAGATGAGGGTGCTCCTCGGTAATTCCCCCCCTTAGAGATCTTTGGGCCGGTTGGTCCAGGATGTGGACGATCCCGGCGCTGCCCCTCGCCTGATGATTGTCGCGCCTGGTGTGCCGCCAGACTGGCCTCGACATGAACTGCAGCGTCGACCATGTCCCTCAGAGTCGCGTAACTCGTAGCCGCCACACTTGCCCGTAACTCTCCTCGGAGTCCCAACTCAAATCTTTGACATTTTTCCTCTTCAGTACTCACGAAAGCTGCGGCAAAACGGGAAAGCTTCCCGAAAGTCTGCTCGTAATCTGCCACGGACATATCTCCCTGTTCCAGCCGCAGGAACTCTGCCTCTCGTGCCATGCGAAATGAACGCGGGTAATACTGATCTAAGAATCGGGCACGAAAGACCTCCCATGTGGTGGTGTGAACAGTCCACCCGGACATCTCAAGACCATGCCACCATTGATAAGCCCCGCCTTCGAGTAAGAAGGCCGCCAATGCCACCCGCTCGCCGGGTGGGCAGTGCATCACGGTGAAGATTCTTTCCCATTTCGCAATCCACTCATGGGCATCCTCGGGGTTTGATCCCCCGCTGAACGGTGTGGCTCCCAACCTTTGAGCCCGCTCAATGCTAGCACATTCCATCTCTCTCGCGATTTCCTCGTCAGTTCGTGTTTGAGGAATTCTCCTTGGAGGCATAACCCACTGTTAAGAGGCATAGATTAGATACTGACATCTTTTAAACTAAGTACTGACCACTAGTCTAGCATGCTGACCACAACCTAGTGCTCTGATACCAAGTTGACAGGACCCGCCCCGATCCCCCTGGGACCACCCGGGACGTGCCCTGCTCCCGTCTGACACCCGACATTAAAATACCAAAAATACCCTTATTGAAGATAAAATGCATAAAGAAAATCCATAGTTAAGTCATACATAGCACGCCACACAAATACTCAAATACAAATAGTGTCAGACAAGGGATGGTTCCCGAATACAGTTTATTGAGCACGACTCTAGACACACTACGTGCCAACCTACCCAGCAGTAGTGTTCAGGTACGCAACGTAAACCTATGCCTCTTCCTCCTCGGGATCCTCCTCCTCCTCCTCGGGATCCTCCTCCTCGATAGCACTACCTGGAGGGGTAGTAAAACAACAAAGGTGAGTGGGCCGAAACTCAAGGTTTATAAAGTAGTTTACCATTTCGAAAACATATAGCTTTTCCCCTCCGTTTACCGAAAAGACATGCATAGTATCATAAACCACAAAACCATATAGTCATAAGCAGAATAATATCAACATAATATAATCTTAGTCACTGCACTATACATCCCAACCCTGACATCCCAGATGCTTGACGTCCCAGACGCCCAATAAGGTCACAGTCTCAAGGCTACGCGTGCCACCCGGGGTCTCAATCCCGAGTCCAAATCCCGAACCTAGTCCGAGCATGGCATTCTAGATGCCTGACGTCCCAGACGTCCAATAGTAGCAATCCTGCTCCTGAGTCACTCTACGGTCCGGTCCCTCCGTAGAATGACTCCTCACAGGCAATGCGCCGTGACCACTCCGGTACCTACATCCGGAGGAGATAGAATCCTAGGGTAGATCTATACAGTGCAGTACCACAGATAATATCGAGATCCATTATATATATATATATATATGACTCCAAACCTTTCATAAACAACCAGACGGGTCTCATGCCCAAACATCGTAATACGTGCCATAAATCATACACAAGATAAACAGATACTTTTACTCAAATCACATATAGATATAGTAGAAAGTAAAACAGTTATGCATGCCGAAGTTTAGTGAAATCAAAGGCCCACTCACAGTACAATCCCGCTGCAATCCCGAGCGTAAAGCCCCGTCCAAGGGTTAAAGTACAATTCCTGTCATGCCCAAAACATACGTAAAGGTCACTTTAAGTCCCTACTAAACAACTAAGAAACCCTAGACTGAAACCGGCCCAGGAAAGCCGTCCGAACACGCTTCCCAAGGTGTCAAACCCTAATTTGACCAACTTAACGATCTCCGATCGACACGAAACCACCGCCATTGGATCCGTATCGTCGAAACCTTGAAAATGGCACTGGTCCCACACAAAATACTGTTCACACGCACCCCCCACGCGCCTGTCAACCCTCTGGTCAACTGTGCTATAGTGATGCTGACGTCAGCATGACGTCACTGCTGATGTCAGCATGACGTCATCACTGACAGTGTCAGAGGACACGTGTCAATAGCCCATTGGTCCCTTGTCTGACAATATTCTGACATGATGACGTCATCATGACGTCACTGCTGACGTCAGCATGATGACGTCATCAGCTACAGTAACCGGGTCTGAGAACCGCGTCACCGCAGACCCACGGTTCGACCCGACCAGTTCTCATCAACCCGACCACCAAAATCGATGGGATTTGTTCCTATGAACTCGTCTTAACATGTTCTATGGATCTGTGTAATCAAAACAGGTTTTTAAGTTCGAGAAACCACCTGAAAAACGACGGGGAACTGGCTGCCGGTTCTGGTTCGTCTTCTCCGGCGAGCCGTCACGCTTCCAGCCACAAACTCTGGTCCAAAATGCTCGTCTAGTCCCCTAGGTTAAGTCTCAAAAACAACCGAACAAGTTTAACGTTAAAAACGGACGGTTCGAGGCAGGGAAGGAAAATCGGCCTTCTCGGGTTTGCAGGCTTACCGCCGCCGTGTCGCCACCGTGGGCTGCCCAGTCCAGTCCTAAGCCGTCCAGAGGTCACAACGGTCCTAGCCCTAGGTTGGTTCGAGCCCAGAAGTCATGGTTTGGACGGTTTGGTTAGTTTTGGGCTGCACGGGTTCCTCTCGGGTTTGTGGGTTTTCTGGGTTGCGCCGCCGTCCGTGGTGGTGGTGATGGCCGTCTGGAGGTGGCTGAGAGGTAGGCTGGTGTGTGGGTTGAGGCTGAGGGGTGGTGTGATCACTGGTGTGTTTGTGCAGAGAGTGAGAGGTTGCACGGTTTAGGAAGAAATGAAAATGAAAATATGTTGCTCTGATGGTTTAAGAACAGAAGGAGAAAATGGAATGAAGGGCTGAGATTCAATCTGAGTTAAGAGTGAAGGGTGAGGATTTAAGGAAATTAAATTAATTAATTAGTCTAAAGGCAGACATAGATCCAGATTGTTGGGGATGATGTGGATGGGGTAGATGAGTGACATGTGTCACTCATCAAGGGTCCAGATTGATTGGGTTAAAGTAAATCAGATTCTAATATTTTATTATTATTTTAAGTTCCGAGTCTCGGTTAGTTCGGTTACGTTCTTGACCATAACTTTTTCGTCGTAAGTCCGATTTCAGCGTGCCGCCTGTCTACGGATTCGTATTGACGAGACCTACGTAACGGTCATTGGCCCTCGTCCGTTGGACTTCCCGGGTCAAAAGTCAACATTTGGCCCCCAAATGGCCAAATTACCAAAATGCCCCTCGACTTCCGAACGTCACAACTTCTTCCTCGAACGTCGGAATCGAACGTGCCACCTGCCTATGAACTCGTGACGTCCTAAACTACGTCACGGTCACGTGTCAAAGTCCTAAATACTTCCCGAGGTAAAAGTCAACTTCCCCCCCCCCTTAGGGGCATAACGGTCATTTTACAATAAAATAATAATTACGAAAGTTCAGGTCGTTACACTTGAGGCCCACTTGTTTTAGAAATCTCGGACTTGGAGTCCAGTTGATATGAAATCGGGCTGCGGGCCCAGTTGGTTTATAAGTCGGGCTGCGGGCCCAGTTGGTTTATAAATCGGGCCGTGGGCCCAGTGGTTCATAAAGTCGGGCGTGAGGCCCAGTTGGATTAAAATGATGATTTCGGGTCAGGGGCCCTATATTTAATAAATGTGGTTTCGGGTCAGGGACCCTAAATGAAGATGTGTTGTTTTATGGAAAATTCGGGCAGGGCCCATTGTGATGTTGTGAAATGAATTAATAAAAAACTGTTTTCCATATACCATCTTGATACAAGGATATATGATGGTCTCCTCCAGATGTCTAGGACACTGGGGAAGTCACGGTGCATTGCCTGCGAAGGGTCACCATACGGAGCAGCCGGACCGTATGATGACTCAGGAGCAGGATTGCTATGATTGACGTCAGGGACGTCAGACATCAGGGATGTCAGATATATGGACTCGGAGAGACCCCGGACAGCACGCGTAGCTTATAAAACCGTGAGATATGACGTCAGGGACGTCTAGCATCAGGGATGCTGGTGATGGTAATGGTAAAATACGAATTAATGAAATGGCTTTCCGGGTGGATTTGTGATTATATGATTTTAATGGATTGATGTTCATTTATGGTCGTGGGTGGTGACCCACATGGTTGTTTATGTGTAGTTGCGGTATTTCACAGTTTTGGGCTGAGTTCCCACACTTGGTTTTTGGTTAACGGTTTTTGGGCTAAGGCCCTAATGGCTCGGTTGAGCAAACGTTTTGGTTACTGGTTTTCGTGGCATGCATATGTTTTTATTGGAGGGCATAAATGTCTTATAAATGTGTTTAATAAACTTATTGGTTTTGTCCACTCACAGCTTTTGGTTTTAATGCCCTTCAGGTTGATCACGGATGCGATTGCAGCAGGGACTGGGACATTGCACACCTCCTCCATCGATCCTTGCGCACTCTGGATGCCCCGTTGGGCAGTGGCTCTTGGTTATCCCTTGTCTGACACCCCTTGTTGGATGGGAGCAGGGCACATTCTACGGTAATCCCGGGGGGATTGGGATGGGTCCTGTCAATATGTGTGTGTGAATCAAATAATGGATTTTGATTACCTCGATTTACGGTTACGACACGTTTTACAATGTTGGGCTTGAGACTCGTTTTACGGAAATCGAACACTGTTTTGGATGATATATATATATATATATATATATATATGCATGTGGATATGGATGACTATCTTAGGTACTGCACTGTATAATCCACCGTATGATACTGTCTCCTCCGGATGTGGTACCCCGGAGCGGTCACGCTGCATTGCATGCGAGGGGTCATGCTACGGAGGTGCCGGACCGTAGGATGGCTCAGGAGCAGGATTGCTATGATTGGACATCTGGGACGTCGGGCGTCTGGGACGCTAGGCATCTGGGATGCCGTAACCGAACTGGGTTCGGAGGTTGGACTCGGGATTTGAGACCCCGGGTGGCACGCGTAGCCTTGGGACTGTGTCCATTATTAGACGTCAGACATCTGGGATGTCGAGATCGGAGTGTATAGTGCAGTAGCTGTGTTTATATTACATTTATGGCTTAATATAATGCTTGTGGTATATTATATGTATTTATGGTTTTAAATACCGATGCATGCATGTTTGGAAAGCGGATGGGGTATATTATATATTTTACTTATTAAACTGTTTTATAAACCTGAGTTTCGGCCCACTCACCTTTCATGTTTTGGTAACCCCTACAGGTTGTTCTGCTGAGGTTGGTGAGGACCCCGAGGCTGAGGCATATATTTCGTACTGCGCACGTGAACCCCTGTTGGGTCGGATTACCCGCAGGATTTTCTAGAGTCGTGCTCGGATTTTATATTTTGGACTGTATCCCTTGTCTGACATCTGTTAAATTTGGTTTATGTATGACTTTATAATTCGGACATTTATGCATTTAAGTTTTTAAGGTTAAAATTGGAATTTTGGTTCGGGTGTCAGACGGGAGCAGGGCACGTCCCCGTGTGGTCCCCGGGGGATCGGGGCGGGTCCTGTCAATCCATGTCCAAACGAGAAAAAAAACCTTCAATTTTTGTAGATCTGAATACAAGAAACAGCAAAGCATTCGAAATAACAATCGAAACATAAATCAAAACATAAATCAAAACAGTAAGCAACAGATAAAAAAAATATATTAACATTAAATGGAGACCCTAAATCGAGACCCCAATTCGAAACCTTAAATTAGAACTGCCAAATCGAAACTTGAAACCCTAAATCAAAATTAATGAGAGGATTCCATCATACGCTCGGTAAATAGTGAGGTATGTCTGGAGAGGATTCCTTCGTACGCTTAATAAATGATGAGGTATGTTAGGGAGGATTCTCTCATGCGCTCGGTAGGTGGTGCAAGGTATAGTTTGGAGATAGTTTGTGCATTTTTATAAAGTTTATTCTAAAAATAAATCCTTTTTTTTAATGAAGCTCTCTTTTAGACAAAATAAAAAAAAAATTACTTATAACTCCTTAATAGCTTTTAAAGTTAACCGAGAATAATCATAACTCGATAATCAAATAATATAGAATTATAGACATCAAACCAAGCCAACGAGTTCTTAATCAAAAGTCTTGAAATGGACATGCACTCCCACGGTATAAAATATAAAACTCCCGCCACACTGCTAGTCTAATGGACAAATTTATAAAGTCGAGCCATGCATGAAATAGTACAACAATGAACATCGATTCTGAGATGAATTTGAACAATAAAAATTGCAGCGCCGGCAAGTAATCCTGATGATTGATCGACGTTATCAAATCAAACAATCTGGGGAAAGCAATTCACCACATGTTATCATACGCAATGGCTTTGACAAATGCAGCCTCTGATCAGTTGATGAGAGGTGCTGAGAAACTCGTTTCATTGTGGGACGAAGCTGTGGACTTGGATTCAAGCAAGCAAAACCTATCATAATAAGAGACACAACGTCCGCTGCATCTCGATGCGTAGGAGGAGAAATGCGTCGGTCCAAAACATCCACAATCGGCATTTCCTGGGTTGCAGGTGGTCCAGATGATATTGAGATAAGATCCCCCGGATGCCGTCCCATCATTACTTCCAATGTTACAACTCCGAAGCTATAAACATCACATTTCTCATTCACCTCCATCGTATAAGCAAGCTCTGCATGCGCACATACATACACAAAGTCTCAAATAAACTAGTGAAGCGGAAATCGTAGGAATTAATTAATTAAGGAAAAGAGAAAACAGCAATATTATTACCTGGTGCCACATATCCATACGTGCCTGCATGGGTAGTCCAATTAGTTGAGTCCGGATTCAAAAACTTAGCAGTGCCAAAGTCCGAAATAGAGGCCTCATATTCGGAATCCAACAAAAATGTTGTTGCTTTTGATGTCACGATGAACAATTGGTGGCAAGCAACTGTGGTGCATGTAACACAAGGCGTGAGCTACACCTTTAACAATGCTTACCCTTTGACTCCATCCCAAATCTTTAGCTTCTTCATCTTTGCTCAATAATGCCGCTAAGCTCCCTCTCTCAAGATACTCATACACCAAAAAACAATGTCTTCTGTGTAAACAGAAGCCATAGAGCTTCACAATGTTTCGATGTCGCATCTCTGTTAATGCCCTTATTTCATTTAAGAATTCCTTTCGGAAATTGACCTCCTCACCACCATCATCCCACTGCAAATTGAGTTTTTTCACCACCACTATGTTGGAAGATGACAAAATCGCTTTGTAGACACTTCCGTGTCCTCCTTTCCCAATGCAATATTTGAGATCAAAATCTTCCGTTGCCCTTATGATTTCCTCATGCATTGTTTTCCCATCAAAATTCAACACTGAAAATGAAACTTCTTCTTCATGCATGTTGTTCTCTTCTTTACTTTGATTATTTTTCTTTCTTTCCACTACAAACACAGTTGTAAGGACAATACAACATACAATTAAAACTGCAGCTACAAGGGAGAAGGTGAGTCCGAATACAAGCTTGTGGTCCTTTCTTGAGCCATGTTGGCAGGGTTTCAAAGCTCCATTCTTGCCACACAACCCTAAGTTCCCTTTTAATGCTTCTGGAGGAGCCTCTTGAAATGCGCAATTGTTGGGGAGGGGACCTTCCAAGTGATTGTAGGATATGTCGACATTCGATAAACCACGCATGGCTTGAAAGCTTGATGGAATGACACCAGAAAGATTGTTGTGGGAAAGGTTGAACTTCTCTAAACTTTCCATACTGTACATTTCAGATATATGGGATCATACCTTCAAGTGAGTTATGGCTTAAATCCAATTGGGACAACCGAACTAACTTCCCCAACTCAACTGGAATACCTTGACTGAACTTGTTTTGGCTCAAATTCAAGTAGTGTAACATGGACAAGTCACTTACAATGCTTGGAATTGACCCATTAAATTGGTTTGCGGACATATCAAGATGTTCAAGATCAGTTAACGATCCGAATTCAGAAGGTACGCCACCGAAAAGTTGGTTTCCATTCAACATCAGCTTCACCAATGATGTCAGTCTCCCAAATTCCTTTGGAATCACCCCAACTAAATGGTTTGAAGAAAGATCAAGTTCATGAATTTGGGTTGCATTCCCAATCTCAGTTGGTATGCTACCAGTAAGGTTGTTGTTCGCAATTTGTAGGCTTGTCAATTGTGAGCACTGACCCAGTTCCTTGAGACTTGGCCATAAAAGCTATTGCGACTTAAATCTATATATTCAAGATTTGGGTACACACCAAGATCTTGAGATATATTTCCTGTCAATTGATTCCCATCAAAACGGACTCTTATTAAGCTCTGGCAGAGTTTCAAATTTTTGGGGATTAGACCAGAAAAATGATTGTTGTTTAGTACAAGCTTTGAAAGCAGTCTACCTTGGCAGAAGTTTTGGGGGATATAACCAACAAATTGATTAAAGCCCAATTCCACTTCTTTCAACTTCTTGAGATTTCCTATCTCTTCGGGAATCGACCCAGATAAGTTATTGTCGCGCAGGAATAAGTATTCCAAGTTTTTCAAGTCACCAAATGAAGTGGGAATTGAACCATGGAGTTTATTGATGCTCAGATCTAGTTCAGTAAGTGATTTTAGGTACCCTATCTCAATGGGAATGCTACCAGTAAGATTATTACTAGAGAGATAAAGAAGGGCAAGATTTTTAAGACCACCTAATGTTGTCGGGATTGAACCATTGAGTGGATTTTTAGACAAAGACAGCTGCTCAAGAGAAATCAATTTTCCTATCTCTTTAGGGATAGGGCCTGAAAGTTTATTACCAGAGAGAAAAAGCACATTGAGGTTTGTCATGTCACCTAATGATGTCGGTATTGAACCTTCCAGTTGATTATCATTCAAACCTAGTAGCACAAGAGATTTCAAGGTCCATATTTCTTTAGGGATAGTGCCCGAAAGAGTATTATTGTAGAGAAAAAGAATGGTAAGATTTTTCAAATCACCTAATGATTTTGGAATTGAGCCACTGAGTTTATTTTCATATAAAGATAGCTCCACAAGAGATTTCATGTTCCTTATCTCCTCTGGAATAGTTCCACAAAGATTATTTTTACTGGCATAGAGAATGTTAAGGTTTGTTAGATGACCACCTAGCAATGTTGAAATGGAACCATTGAATTCATTAGAGCTCATCTGTAGATCGACAAGGGATTTCAAATTTCCCATCTCTTTGGGAATGGAACCTGAAAGATGATTTTTACCAAGATATAGAATGGCAAGGTTCTCTAGATCACCTAAAGATGTCGGAATTGAATCATTGAGTTGATTATAGCTAAGCTGTAGATCTGTAAAATATCTAGGCCCAAATTTCAAATATATCTACAAAATGTTGTTTGAAGCATTAATGAAGTAAGTGGTTGTAGGTAAGTGGGATCCAAAATGTAGTAAGTGGTTGTAGGTAAGTGGGATCCAAAATGTAGTAGGTGGTTGTAGGTAAGTGGGATCCAAAATGAAGTAAGTGGGTGTGTGAAGTATTAATGAAAGCATTTAGATGGTTCCTCCTTGGCCTATATAAGGAGATGTCATTTGCTCATTCCATCAATCTCATCCAAGAGAAACATCTTCCTCCAAGTAGAGAGTGAAGAGTGTCCACTCCAAGTTGAAAGTGTTGAGTGTTGTAGTGTTGGTAGCAAAACAAGTGTGAGAGAGAGAGTTTCCTTCAAGTAGTGTTCTTGAAGTTGTGCATCTCTTTGTACCCCTAATTTCATTAGTGGAGGTTCTTGTTGTTGTTGCCCCGTGGACGTAGGCATATTGCCGAACCACGTTATATCTGGTGTTCTCTATTCTTTGCTCTTTTATTTCCTTGCATATTTATCCTTTTTTTGTGGGTTGAGTTATTATTTCCATTCTACTATTTTCCGCAACAGTGGTATCAGAGCTCTAGGTTCGTTGAGAGTTAGAATGGAAGGCTCAAGGAGTACCATGGTTCGACTCAACCACTCCAATTGGATTACATGGAAGCCGAGAATGGAGGACATTCTCTATTGCAAGGATCTGCATGAGCCCATAGAAGGAGAGGAAGGCAAGCCTGAGAATATGGGAGATGCTGAATGGAAGAAGTTGAATCGCAAGGCTATTGGCCATATTCGTGAATGGGTGGATGATAGTGTGTTCCACCATGTGTCCAACAAGACTAACGCCCATGCTCTTTGGTTGAAGTTGGAGTTATTGTTCGAACAAAAGTCCGCATCGAAGAAAGCGTTTCTCATTAAGGAGCTTGTCAACATGAAGTATAAGGAGGGCGTAAGGGTGACTGAGCACCTCAACAACTTCCAAAGCACTGTCAATCAATTGGCCACGATGGACATGAAGATCGTGGATGAGCTTCAAGCGTTATTGCTTCTTGGATCTTTGCCCGACAGCTGGGAGACCTTTGTCATTACTGTAAGTAACTCTGCTCCCAATGGTGTGTTATCTATGGATAATGTTAAAGACAACATGTTCAATGAAGAGACTAGGAGAAAGTCATCTAGTTCCGATAATAGTCAAGTCTTTGTGGCGGAGAATAGAGGAAGGAGCAAGAGTAAAGGTCCCAGTCGAGATCGTGGAAGAAGTGCAAGCCGTTCGAGGACACGATTCAATGGAAGGTGTCATAATTGCAATCTCTATGGCCACATGATGAAGAATTGCAACAAACTAAAGAATAACAAGAAGGATGGGAAAGATGGCTCAACCTACCAAAAGAAGGAGGACACAACCAATACTGCAGCTACCGCTACTGTGTCCAGTCAAGCATGTGAGTTGTTGTCTCTTGACAGTGATTGCCTACATGCTGGTGAAGATAAAAACATTTCTTGGGTAGTTGATTCTGGAGCATCTTTCCATGCCACGGCGCACTCGGAGTTCTTCACCACATACAAAGCCGGAGACTTTGGGGAAGTGAAGATGGGCAATGATAGCTATTCCAAGATATCAGGAATAGGTGATGTTTTGTTCGAGACTGATTTGGGCAACAAGCTACTATTGAAAGATGTGAGACATGTTCCTGGTTTACGTCTCAATCTAATGTCAACCGGTGTGCTTGATCAACAAGGGTTCCATCATCATGGGGGAGATCAAAAGTGGAGGCTTACCAAGGGATCGCTAGTCATCGCTAGAGGGAAGTTGTGCTGCACCCTTTACAAGACATATGGGAAGGTTTGCAAAGGAGAGTTGAATGTCGCGGACGATTCTTCTCCAAATCTATGGCACAAGAGATTAGGCCACATGAGTGAGAAGGGATTGCAAGTTTTGGCAAAGAAGTCTCTCATTCCCTTTGCCAAAGGTACCTCACTCGACTCTTGTGATTATTGTTTATATGGCAAACAAAATCAAGTCAGTTTTTCTGGTACCTTCCCAAGAAAAGAAAAAATATTAGACCTAGTACATTCTGATGTTTGTGGCCCTATGGAAGTTGAATCACTAGGTGGTAATAGATATTTTGTTACCTTTATTGATGATGTTTCACGAAAGGTTTGGGTATATTTGTTGAAATCAAAAGGTCAGGTATTCCAAACCTTCAAGCAGTTTCATGTCATGGTGGAGAGGGAGACTGGGAGAGCCCTCAAATGTATCCGCAGCGACAATGGAGGAGAGTACACTTCGAACGAGTTCAGAGATTACTGTTTGAAGTATGGCATTAGGCATGAAAAGACAATTCCTGGCACCCCACAACATAATGGTGTAGCTGAAAGGATGAACCGCACCATTCTGGAGAAGGTCAGGTGCATGCTGAAGACAACCAATCTATCAAAGCGTTTTTGGGCCGAAGCTGTGTCAGCCGCTTGTTACCTTATCAACCGATCACCAAGTGTACCATTGAACTTTGAGACTCCCGAATGCGTATGGACCGGTAGAAGCGTTTCATATTCACACTTGAAAGTGTTTGGGTGCAAAGCATTTGCACGTGTATCTGACGAGAAAAGATTGAAGATAGATGACAAAGGCACACCGTGCATCTTTCTCGGGTACGGCAATGAAGAAATGGGCTACCGCATGTGGGATCCAAAGACCAACAAGCTATTCAGAAGCAGAAATGTACACTTTTTTGAAGATCAGACCGTGGCAGATCTTGATAAGGAGACAGTTAAAAATGCAGGCCAACTCACCTATGATTCATCACCACTGCAACAAGAACCCAGTGGCAGAGCTCAAGAGGTTATACATGAAGACGTTCCTGACATGGCTGAAGCAGAAGATGCTGAGATAGTGTCTGAACCTGAAGACGATGATCAGGACGATCAAATTCAGGGGGAGCCAAGCCAGGAGGAGCAACCGGAGATTTCCCAAGTACCAGTTCGTAAATCAAACAGAGTGCCGAAGCCGAATACTAAGTATCCTTCTTCACAGTATATTCTCACGACCAGTGATGGGGATGACCCGCATTCCAGATACATTTTGTTGACTAGTGATGGAGAGCCTGAAAATTTTGAGGAGGCAAAGACTCATGCAGACAATGACAAATGGATGTTGGCAATGAAGTCTGAGATGGAGTCATTATTGAAGAATGACACCTATGAGTTGGTGGAGCTTCCTAAAGGCAGAAAAGCACTCAAAAATAAGTGGGTGTTCAAGTTGAAGAGGGACGAGAATGAGCAGTTGACAAAGTTCAAGGCTCGCTTGGTTGTCAAGGGTTTTGGGCAGAAGGAAGGAGTCGATTTCGACGAGATATTCTCACCAGTGGTTAAGATGACTTCTATCCGAGTTATTTTGGGCATAGCAGCTAGCATGGATCTTGAGGTGGAGCAGTTGGATGTGAAGACAGCATTTCTGCATGGTGATTTGGAAGAGGAAATTTACATGGAGGAACCAGAAGGTTTTGAAGTTGAGAGAAAAGGACACATGGTTTGTAAGTTGAAGAAAAGCTTGTACGGGCTAAAGCAGGCACCGAGGCAATGGTACAAGAAGTTTGACTCATTCATGTTGGGTCATGGGTACAAGAGAACAGATGCTGATCCATGTGTGTATATCCAGCAGTTCACCGGAGGTAACTTCATCATTTTATTGCTCTATGTTGATGATATGTTGATTGTGGGGCACGATGTTGCTATGATTCACAAGTTGAAGTCAGATTTGTCAAAATCATTTGATATGAAAGACTTAGGTCCAGTTAAGCAGATTTTGGGCATGGAGATCACTCGTGACAGGAAGGCGAAGAAGCTATGGTTGTCACAGGAAAGGTACGTTGAACGAGTGCTTGAGAGGTTCAACATGAAAGAAGCTAAGCCAGTGAACTCACCTCTAGGTAATCAATTCAAGTTAAGCAGAAGTTTATGCCCAACTACGCAAGAGGATATGGACAAGATGGCAGGTATTCCCTACTCATCAGCTGTTGGTAGTCTTATGTATGCTATGGTTTGTACTCGACCAGATATAGCACATGCAGTTGGTGTTGTTAGTAGGTATCTCTCTAACCCTGGCAGAGAGCATTGGGAATCAGTCAAGTGGATACTCACATATTTGAGAGGCACTTCAAAGTTGTGCTTGTGCTTTGGTGGATCAAAACCGATGTTAGAAGGTTTCACGGATGCAGACTTGGCAGGAGACCTTGATGCTAGAAAATCCACTTCTGGATACTTATTCACCTTTTCAGGGGGAGCTGTTTCATGGCAGTCTAAGTTACAAAAATGTGTTGCCTTATCGACCACTGAAGCTGAGTATATTGCTGCAAATGAAGCAGGCAAGGAGATGATTTGGCTGCAGAGGTTCATTCAAGAATTGGGTGTGAAGCAAGAAAGTTATGTGGTGCATTGTGATAGTCAGAGTGCTATTCATTTAAGTAAAAATTCCGTGTACCATCCTCGCACGAAGCACATTGATCTTCGTTATCATTGGATTCGAGATGCAGTATCAAAGAAGCTTTTCCAGTTGAGGAAAATTCACACCAACAAGAACACTTCAGATATGTTGACAAAAGTTGTTACACAACAGAAGTTGGAGTATTGCAGCAAATCCGCTGGAGTGGACTTCAAGTAGAAGTCACGTCGTTTTGACCTAGTTGGCCTAGAGGGGGAGATTGTAAAATATCTAGGCCCAAATTTCAAATATATCTACAAAATGTTGTTTGAAGCATTAATGAAGTAAGTAGTTGTAGGTAAGTGGGATCCAAAATGTAGTAAGTGGTTGTAGGTAAGTGGGATCCAAAATGTAGTAGGTGGTTGTAGGTAAGTGGGATCCAAAATGAAGTAAGTGGGTGGGTGAAGTATTAATGAAAGCATTTAGATGGTTCCTCCTTGGCCTATATAAGGAGATGTCATTTGCTCATTCCATCAATCTCATCCAAGAGAAACATCTTCCTCCAAGTAGAGAGTGAAGAGTGTCCACTCCAAGTTGAGAGTGTTGAGTGTTGAGTGTTGTAGTGTTGGTAGCAAAACAAGTGTGAGAGAGAGAGTTTCCTTCAAGTAGTGTTCTTGAAGTTGTGCATCTCTTTGTACCCCTAATTTCATTAGTGGAAGTTCTTGTTGTTGTTGCCCCGTGGACGTAGGCATATTGCCGAACCACGTTATATCTGGTGTTCTCTATTCTTTGCTCTTTTATTTCCTTGCATATTTATCCTTTTTTTGTGGGTTGAGTTATTATTTCCATTCTACTATTTTCCGCAACAAGAGATGTCAAGTTTCCTATCTTCTTAGGAATCGAACCAGACAATGTATTTCTAAAGAGATAGAGAACGGTAAGGTTTTTCAGAAGACAGATTTCTAGTGGGATTTTCCCGGAAAATTGATTAGAAGAGAGATCAAGATAAATGAGTTGGGTGAGGAGATGGATTTGAGCTGGGATGGAACCAGAGAGGCTATTCATGCTGAGGTCAAAATATTGAAGATTAGGAAAGGAAGAGAATGAGAAATGATGGAGTGTACCTTGTAAACCAGAATCGGTAAGATTTATTTGGACCACACTTCCTGCAGAGTTGCATGAAATGCCAGCGGGCCACGAGGAGATGTTGTTTTGGGCTTGATTTTGCAAGGTGGCTTTCCATTTGAGAAGAGCCTTTGCCTCATCATCACTACAAGTAGCAGAAGCTAATTGAAGCAGCTCAAGATACAAGTACAACAAGAGAAGGCAATAAGCTAATGAACTCATGATATATATTATATTATTGTTATTATCATTAACTTGTCTTTTTGGGTGTGGGGATTTGAAGATACATATGATAATTTTAATTATATTGGCATTCATTTATATACTCAGGGTTCAAGTATTCAAGAGTTGAAAGGTCTTACCCATGTCAAGACTTTAGATCTGTAGGTTTTCATATCACTTGGGTCAAGGTCTTTGTGACGTATAACTTTAGTGAAATCACAATGATAGAGGGGGTTCAGATGCAACCCAATTTGAACTACTATACTGGCATAAAGTGAAAGGAGGATGACCTCATGACCAATACTAAAAGCAAGGCAAATGGCTGTTACTTCACCTTATTGTCAAAATTAATTATGCTCGCATAATCTTAATCGCCCCGATTTTGGAGAAAAATAAAATTCTTATTGTCAAAATTGGCATTCTTCCTCTGTCTCAAATTATATTTTTCCTTGGTCACAAAGAAAAGGAGTATTGATTATTTGGGTAGATATTTTTTTTTGTTATCGAGGATATATATGCATCTTTCTCAGTAAATTCAGGTCACATGAACCGGCTAATCCCCTCTAGTTAGCAGCAACAATTAAAAGGAGCTACGTGTTCCACCAAATAATAAGCATCATTGCCATCTCTATGCCTTTTTGGTTTATCTGAACATTGTGGAATCTTTAGCTAGCTAGTGTGAATGTATTGTGGAAAATAGGACACATAAAGTCATGATAGCTCCCAGTTAGTGTTTACGTCTTCTTCTGCTCGACACTTTTTTCTTCTCTTTTTCTTTGTCCTTTTTCTATCATGTATTTTTGATCTTATGATAAATTCAATGTATTTGCATCTCATATCCTATTTTTGTATTTGTATCCCGTATACGTGCTTCATAGGTGAGCAAGAAAATAATAGAATGATGGATTGGAGACTTGGAGTAGACAGTCAAACCCATGGCACACTTCAATTTCCACAAACTTTTCCACCAGTACCATATTACCCACTCGATAGTCATGTCTAACATTAGAAACCCATTGAGATAGGCCTGAATTATATGAGCTCTCTATTGTGTTTTCCACTATAAAAATCGCTTCACAAAGTCTTGGCAGATCAGACATTGGAAAGTATTTGGGGCATCTTCTGTGAAATTTCACCAAATAGGAAGTTTTTCATGCCACGTTGCTTGACTTGAGAGTCTTAAGTCTTGTCTTTCAGTCATCATCTTCATAATTTCATCAGATCCTTGTGGTTGAGATGTGCCCCACCTGAATTCTTTTTATTCTTTTCGGTGAATAATACTATAATTTAGTTATATTTTTATCTTATTTTGCACATAAAAAAAACATATATATATTCAATTTATATGAATGATAGATAACCGGATGTCAGATTCAATTTTTATGGATGATGATGATGATTTATATTTGTATTACATTCAATATGCGTAAGTTGATTATTCTATTGTGTTGCTTAGTTTAAACTAGCAACTGATGCCCGCGCATTGTTGCGGGTCAAGCCTATTGAAAGCAACCAAACATGCTGAGCATGAAAGCAACAATGGTGAGAATTTGAGAAAACTGAGAGAAGTGAAGCCACACAAAATAACACAATTAATTATAAGAAAGAAGTAAATATAAATACAAATAGGTAGCATATGCACCACAGTTGGTATGTTTTAATCTTTAATTCGAACAAACAAAGATTTGATAAAAATAAATTATATTTGATTACCCAAGATGAAGAATCTTGTTGTCTTGCGGGGGGATAGGAAGTTGCATCATCAATCATACTCGATTGAAAAAATTTTGAGAAGCTGATGCCTGAGATGCATTGAGCTCTAGCCCAAAAATCATGTTTGCTTGTTGAAGCCTCTCCCAACTTTTTAAAGCTAACAAATTTTGGAAATGAAGATTAGTTAGGTAACCCAGAAAAATTGATTCCCAGTTTGAAGAAATTCAAACCCAAAAATACATTATTTCCAATAATCATATTCAACTACTTCAGTAAATAAAAAAATTTCAAGTATCAAATTTTAAAGTGAAGCAAATTTAACACTGACAGACAAAGCATCCGAAAAAAAAGCACCTACTCCATGTAAAAGCAACCCTACCACTATGTTAGATAATTTCATTACATGCAAATTGAAACACGGATAAATGGCTAGTATTTGCTATAGAGAGTACAAAACGAATCAGGTACGAAATCAATAAACTGTCAATTGCAGCAACCAGATTATTAAATCAGTTACATACCAACACAACATTATTTTCCAGCATGTATTACATTCCTCGAACGTATAAAGAGGATTGATAAAATGTTAATTACTAAATTTCTGAACAAAAGCTCTTTTATATCACCTCATTAGCGCTATCACGTTCAAATGCAATTCACTGGAAATCAGAATTTAAACTTTAAAAATGGAATGTGTTTCAAGATTTTATTTCAAAGTAGGACAATGTCTTTTCAAATCCCTGCATGAACAACAATAGAAAACAGGTTGGAAACACACATTAGAACCCATTGACAAGTATGTCTGGAACAAAAATATAGCTGATAGATTTTTGAAGAGTAAATAGTGAAAAGCACCAATTGACAGTCATGAACAGAGTCAGATATTCATCAGCACCCACCAACATAAAACTGGAAATCAATAATGTACTGAATGAACAAACATGCATAAAAAATGATTTGTTTCCACGATTTGAAAATTATTCGTACTCGACTGAAGAGGAAAAAATTTGCCTCACAATGCCTCCAAAACCTTGCATCGTATTCTCCAAAATTCTACTTTATTCAATTGCATCGGTAAAAAAAATGAACTTAGAGAAATTTTTGTTGTTTAAGGAAGTAAAATATAGGTTTTGGTAAAGCAAACATATAGAGGAGGATTAAGGACAGATATGTACCAAATAATCAAATGAATCACCATGAAACTCAAACAGAAAATGAACACCATCCAATTGCGCATAGACATTTTATGCAATGTAAAGGTTCTATTAAAACTAATAAAGTGTCAAAAGAGAGCGATGGATTGAAAGGAAATGCAAAGGCAAAGGCTAAGACATTGAAGAACGACCGGTACGATAAAATCATTTAATTAACCGAAGCTGTTAACTAATATAATCCAATTGTACATAAATTGAAAAAGAATATGTTACCTCAAAGTTTGATGGAAACAGTAATTTGACGAATCCTTCAAAAAAACCCACCATTGGACAGGTACCCTTAATTAGACAGGTACCCTTAATTAGATTTTAGAATGACAACCATTGTTCTGTGATGACATAATACGTTCTTTCTTGATCATGTCTTCCAAACCCACCATCACTCATTCAGAAACCCATCATAATCAGAAACATTTGAGGAATATGATGAGTTCAAATTTGGTTCATCTTCTGTTATACCACTTGATCTAGAATTTGTTGGTCTCTAATCCAAATGGACAATCAGAATAGCAGCGAATATAAAAACAAAGATAGTAATGCAAAAAATTACAATATGTTTTGAACAGAAATCTATTAGCTGAAATTAAGCTATGGTATAATGTGCAGGAAATTAAACAAAATATAGGTTTGATTTTTCATTTGATCTATTTAGTAATGATCAATAGATGATTTTGGCGTTCATCCTCAATATAAGAAAGAGCAGAAAGAAGAACAAACTTAGAAGATAAGATGGTGAATAATTACCTGTGTAAGGATAGTTGCAGAAATCAGGTGGATAAATTGAAGCAATGCGAGGTTCCAATTTGGAAGCCACCGTGCATCTGCAAACCAAAGCAACGTGATGTTCCAATTTTTCTAATTTCTGGTTTTTTGAAAGCCAAATGGATATGTGGACCTGAGTTTGAAAGCGATTGAGAAGAAGAAAAATTCAACCAATTTGAAAATTTAGTTTAAACTAAATACTAGTAAACGTACCAACTCGGATTAAATGGGATAATCAAATGGATTAACTCCACTATACATGAGCTTGACTGGAAAGCAAAAGGAGAAAGAGCAAAATCAAACATCAAGAACCAAAACTATCCACAGCAGGCTACGAATCCATATCAACAAACCAACTCACGTAACAATTAATTATAACAAATTTTAAGTGAACCGTACTAAGAAACCTAACCGTCAAATTTCTAAAGAGAGGTTAAGAGAACGCAGAGGTAGGAAGAGAAAGGATGGGCAACTACGTACGCAGAGTAGAATTATTAAAAAAAATGTCTTAGATAATTAAAATTCCAACCTACAAAACGAACAGATAAAACTAATGTCAACAATAGTGTAAGAAAAGTAGAAACAAATTGAAAGCGATAAATTCAGAAAAGAAGGAAGAAAATAAAAGAGACCAAATTCTAAATATACAATAGTGGAAGATTAAGTAGCTCAATTATATCCTAACTACCACTGACTTGAGTAGCACCTAAAAACTTCTTTAAACCCAAGACATGAATGAGTTGCAAAACCATCTATAAAGTAACGAAATTGAGAACAAAAATTCATACCAATTATATCTATGGACATGAGCTATCTGCAAAACCATTTCAATATTAAGACCTAAATTAAACATCAACAAAGTCATCATCCAATTGATGAAAACCAATCAATTTTTGGAAATCTGTCCAGCCAAACATCAACAAAGTGAATCACCAATATTTGGACATAAATTTATAGGCTGAAATTAAGTTATGGTATAATGAGCAGGAAAAAACAAAATAAAGTTTTGATTTTTCATTCGATCATTAAGCTTGGAAGACGTTTCCAATTACCATTGAATCCGGCTAATAAGCTTTACCATCTTTCGACCAAAAGGAGAACAATAGACTGAAAACAACAGGACATCAAGTCTCCTACCCTTCACATGCACAATTTATAAATTGGGAGGTGAGAACATAAACCCACATTTTAAACAGAAACACAAGAACCAAAAATTGAAAGTGGTACCCACCATCCAAATGAAGTATATGCAGTCCCATCTATTTTACATGTGGTTGAATCACCAAAAGTGTTTGGCTTGTCTCTACATAAAACACAATCACATTAACAAATAAGAAGTGGCTGGGTAGTAGATGGGTCCATATCATATAAGGTTGCTACCAGTAGTTCTTGTGGTCCAGATATTACATATACATCCATGAATGGCAAGGGAATGCCATGTTGAAAATTGATAATAAGCGAAATACCAACACCAACTCCAAACAAAAATCGGGACAATCAAAGCGATGATGGACATACCTTTTTCTCAGCAGACAACTTTAGCTTCTCCCAAAATGCACCTGCAAGTAAACATCAAGATCAGCTTAATAAATTTAACATCTCTACTAAATACCAGAATAATGGTGGAAATTCTTTTAAATTGAACAAAGCAACATAGTGCCAAAGCAACAAAATTTGAACAAAAACCAAAATCACACACATACCTATATATATATATATATAATGAATTGTAGTGATATTCTACTCAATAAACACACAAATGCATCAACTAAGCATCAGAATCTCCGCTGCACTGCTCGGTGGCCATAAGGAAACGCAGGGAAGGAAAAAAGAAGGATTACAAAAGAATCGAAATTTCTTGATTCTTGAAAAAACAATAATAAAAATTTAACAGATCAGAGGAAGAGAAAAGAAAAAAGCAATGAAAATTGAGGAAATAAAAGAAACCTCATTTGGAAATCAGTCTTGAAAATTGAAAATTAAAACAAAGCTGGGAGCTTGACACGAACATCATACAGAAAGTTTGTTGAAGGATCATTAATCCCATCAATGATCGCGGAAGTGAGTCCAAAAGCCCCAAGGAGATAGGTATGGATCGCCGACGTTGTAGGACAGACCTTTGGGTCCGATCCGCCCACCACTGCCTTCAAGAAAATTAAAAGGATTTTTCCATCAACATCCATCAAAATCAGGAGACGAATTGAACATAAACTAACTAAATATTTTTTTAAAAAAATAAAGAGAATTACTTCATTCATCTATCAGAGGAAAATTGAGTTCCAAATAACAAATAAAATACATAAAATCTTGGATGTCTTGCCTCACAAATCACCCAAACCCAACGCTAGCTGAGACGAAAATGAAGAGACGAAGATGCCGATGATCCAAGAAAGACTGCTAACAAAGCCGAGTAAGGTGTGAGTGAAGTGAAGTTAATTAGCAAAATTTCATCAGATTAAAACTCAGAGACACACAGAGTACCGATGGAGGATTCAAGAGTGGGGATCCCTCAAGAGTGAATGCGTCTCCGTGAAATCGAAACGGATAGGCGTGGAGAGAAATTAGGGATTTTAATTTTTGAAGTCAATGACGATGAAAATGGAAATATCGAAGGGAAATATCCAATGGTGTAAAGTTCGAGGACAAAACCATCCAATCACAGTGTGAAATACCAAATATCAATTGGAGAATAGTAGATGTCACGGGTATTTTTGGAATTGCACTGTCCATAAACAGTGCAAAGCTGCTTGCCTTTTAGTATATATAAAGTTAAACTCATCCTTTGAACTTCCTCTCTCTCTAGCTGCAGAACAATACAGGGTGGAATAGAAGTTATGATATATGAAAACTTGTTATGTTCTTCCAAATTCTTGTGCCAGTATTTCCTAAAATCCAAAAATGGAAAGACACCGTGAGAAATTTGAATAACATCAATCAAGTGTGCAGTAATACATCAAATTGACAAAGCATTTTAACTTCCAACTTACTACAATATCACAACATACAACTGCTAACTACCAGATGAACGTAGACAAATTAAATTAAGCATAATCGTAAGCTTAATATAGAATTGGAGAAGGCAAAAGACTAACCTACAATGCTTAATCAGTAAATAAAAAATTCTTTGGATTTTCTATGTAACGATCCGGACTTTCAGAAAAGGAAAATTTAGAAAATTTGAAGAAAAAGACGATTTTGCCCTTGGAAATTGGGCGAACGGTCGAATTTTTGCTCGAGCGGTCAAACGGACTTTGACCGATGACTGTGACGTAGTTCGGGACGTCACGAGTTCATAGACAGGTGGCACGTCCGATTCCGACATTCAGGGAGAAAGTTATGACGTTCGGAAGTTCAAGGGCATTTTCGTAATTAGGAAGAAAAGGGGGAATTTGTTGACTTTTCAAACGACATGAACTATGCATGTAAGCCGAGGATCGTTGGGTAGGTCTCGAGACGCTGAGTCCATAGACAGGCGGCACGCGTCAATAGGAGTTCGGATGACTGAGTTACGGGTCTAGAAGCGTGAAGGGCATTTTGGTAAATTTTCAAAGTAGGGGCAAAATGGTAATTGGACAATTGATCAAGGAATGGACGGCAACTGGACTGATTCATGTCATGGGATGCCACCCACGGGACATCTGTCATTTGCTAACTCAGATTAGTGGTAATGTGTAATGGTGGGAAGCTTAAAATATGTTGTTTGGCAGAGTGGACAGTGCTGGTGCCATTGAAACTGAAAAAAAAAAAACAGAGGCTGGTTCCCCATGCTTGATCGACTTCCCAAGACCATTTTGAGAGGAACTGAGTGAGGGGACAGAGGCAGAGGGAGAGCACGGGTGTCTGAATTCGGGGACTGAGTCTGTGCTGTTGGAGAATGAAAAACAGAGCACTGGGAAATTGTTTTATTCAATTGAGAGTTTTGAGCAGAGCACCGGTTGCATTTTGATTCATTAATTGAAGTGGTTTGATCAGTTTCTGGGAAGGAACGAGAGAAAACAGAGAGGAAAAGAATGGGAAAAACCAGAGAGAATGAGCCGCTGTAAGACCCGAGAGCCAATTATCAAAATTTATTGTGATCAATAGTCGAATTCGAAATTGTGGATGTTTAGACTACAATATAGATTGTATTTAGCTCTCTGAAACCCAGACGACTCAAATGGTTTCAAAAACGAAGGAAGATGAAGTCGTTTTGACCGTGAACGGAGTACCTCGACACCTCAAAAATCTAAGGATTGGGTCGTGTAATTGGAGGAGTTAGAAGACGCAATTGAGTTTGGAAACAAGTTTGTGATAATCATACGAAGGTGTTGGCTGGATCAATTGAAGAAAAACGATGAGGATTGATGAACTTCAAGGAATGAACAGTGTTTGGATGTTCATCGAAAACTCGAGCTAGAATTGACAGATTAATGTAAGATATAATGAAATTAAAGTTACAGACCCATAATTAGATTCATAACGATGCTTTTGACTGAATCAATTGAAGAAAACAAGTTGATATTCGCAGGGATTGGACCGGGTCAAAACGCGGGTTAAATGACCCGTTTAGCATACGGCCGGGTGAGAACGATGAACAGTGTGGTTACTGTAGCAGCGCGTGAGCTTCACGTGCAGCCGCTTGCGACCGCGCGTGACGGCGCGTGGGCCTGATTCTCGAGGTGAGTTCAACACGACTTTTGTCCTATGCAATGTAACGAACATTTTAACGTTGGTTTCGAGTTAATCGAACACCGTTTCAACTTTGTTTTGAGGGTCCGAAGGTTTATATTACGTTTTTAATTAATATTTAATTCCCGAAAAATTATGAGAAATTAGTATGATGTTATTTGAGTCCTTAGTGACACTGAGGAATGATTTCGGACATGATTTGAGATTTCTGGAAAATGTTGGAAATTACGGAAACGCGTGCAGTGCGAAAACGAGTGTTATGGACGGTGTGTGAGTGGACTTTGCTTTCTAAAGTTTAATACATGCATAAATGTTTCTATGATTTCTATGATTATGATTATGACTTGTGATAATTACGATTTTCGTATTTATACGTATTTTGGTATGCAATACCTAACTGCACGTATTTCGAGACTATGATTTCTCTTATGCCTTGATGATGGTTTGATGATCGATTTTACATGATTTGTGCGTATCATGATTTAAGGATGTTTTGATTATGATTGTGAGTATGACTTACGGTGTTGACACGGATTTCGAGAGTTTTACGGATTTGCGCGTTTGACGAGATTTCGAGTATTTTGTGATTTGATCATGGTTTTTGATGCTTTAACTTTGGGATTTGAAATATGATTTGGTTTCAAAGATTTAAAACGGATTTTGGAAAAGGTGATTTCGGGCTTGATGCCCAATTCATGAAAGTGGCTTTGATGAACGAGATTTCGGGTTTCGGAAACTTGAAGGTGGATTTCCGGATTTGGGTTCGGGATGATGTTTCCGGATGCCAGCTTACGGAATCATTATTGCGAACTCGGATTTGGGAATGGATGACGAATATGATTGGGATTTTAATGTGAAATTCGGACATGAGTTCCATTTTGATTAAGTGTGATCTCGAATTTGACTTGGGAAATTGGTTTACGATGGATTCTGGATTTGTTGTGATTTATAAATGGTTTTGGGTTTAAACACCCGGTACTATTGCTGGATGATGTTTTGGGTTTAAAGACCCGGATGAGATATGACGGGGGCAGGCCCGGATTGGGTTAAAAACCCCGGATTGAGTTTAAAGACTCGTGAGTTTAAAGACTCGGCTATTGTGATACCCCCCGAGGCCTATTGATTATGTTCTGAGTTTAAAGACTCGCTGATATCCTGAGAAGGCCTGACATATGTGAGTTTAAAGACTCGGTAATTGATATCCAGCAAACTGATTGACTTGTGGTTTACTATCAATTTCTGATGTTTTCGGATGTGTTGGGCAGTGACCCGGTTTATATGGTTTGATGGATTTTGGATTATGTTGTGTACTTGGATTTGATTCATGATTTTGGACTGAGGCCTTGTGTTTATGATTGCGAGCTAAGACCCGAAGGTTAAGAAAAGGAAAATGATTTGTTTTTCATATACGGTTTTCTTACATTGGGAATGAAATGGATTGCAAAATGATTTTCGAATGCATGCATTGGTTTTACGTGGAGGGTAGAAATTTATTTCTATAACTTGTTTTATAAACTGATTCATTTTCATCCACTCACACCTTTTGTGTTTTATTGACCCTCCAGGTCGTGGCGCGTTGATCGAGGCTGATCGAGAGGCGGAGGTATGAGTGAGTACGTGTATGGCTATCCCTTGTTTGGCAAGTACTGAGGGTAATTTGGGAACTTCAGTTGACTTTCTAGACGGGAGCAGGACCGGGCACGGTTATCAATGTCCCTTCGGGGGCGGTCCTGTCAATTTGGTATCAGAGCACTAGGTTGTTGATTCTGTGCCACGTCATGCCTCTGAAACGTAAGCCTCGTGCGCGACCTGGTAGTGAGACAGGTAGACAAAGGTGTACGAGACCTCGTGATAGATCTCGAATGAGATTGATCCTGAGTTGAGGGTTAGATGTAAATCGGTGTATAGTGTTTGTTAGACGTAGAATTGTGTGGGTCCCAGAGACGAATGAGCCCAGTGGCTAGAAAGGTTGCACAATCGAGCAAGTTGTACTCGTGATGAGATTATTCACAGTGGATTCCTTACATGAAATGCGTTTTTAAAGAGTCTAAAATGTGTTGGGATACCTCTTCGGCCTTATCTGTCATATAAGATATGGTTGATCATTGGTATTTGCTCGGTGACTGGGTATGTCAGTGATGGCATGATTGATTGGTATGAGAGTGGACTCTAGAGGAGTCGAGATGTGGATATGGGACTCACTTTGAGTCAGGGTTTTGGTTAGAGACTTGAGATGAGCCATGGTAAGGTGTCAAGGCACGGGAGGAGCCAGAAAGGCTGATTGAGGAATGTTTGGCACTTAGGATGCCAAGGACTGGTTTATGGCCAAGTACTGACGAGTTAGGAAATCATGGCTTGGTCTTGTTTTGGACTTGTGGGACGCGTCAGTGTCCTTAGTGACCGAGGTTCGGGCGGAGACCCGAGGTAGACAGAGATTTGGCCTTAGGAAATAGGCCAGTGGGAGGTGATGTGATCAGGGTCATGATATCGTAATAGTGATGATTGTGAGTCGTCTTGTCACATCATCAAGAAATGGTTATACAGACTGATTGTTATAGTGAAATGGCGCTGTTGGGGTGTGATAGAGTGAGGATTGGCTATTGGACGGTTATGATTGGTTATGGTATGGAAGTCGTTGAACTGACTAGAGTTACTGATGTACTACTTTGATATTAGTTATGTGGTAACCTTGGTAATTATATATGGTAAAATCGGTGAGATATAAGGGGGGTAGACTTCTTAATTGAGGTTAGGTTACCCAGGATGACTGGTGTTATTCGCCTAGTGGCTGACTTAGATTTGGATGATTTGGATGTCGTCCTTGGATTGAGTTGGTTGATGACCCATAAGACCTCTATCGAGTATGTCGATCAGAGAGTGATATGTGGAATCTAGGATTCCGGAGGTTACATTTCAGGGAGGCTCGAGGGTGTTGCCCTCTAGGATGATTGTGATCCTCATAACCAATAGATGGTTGGTATGAGGTATTCAAGGTTGTTGGTCACATATGTGATGCATGTGCTTCGTGTATGAGATGCCTAGTGAGGGCTGAGGATGCCCAGATTTCTCAACCTATTCCTGTGATTTTGTCAGGATGAGAGATTGAGTTTACGATGATTTGAGTTTACATGTTAATTATGGACGACTTAATAAGGTAACGGTATGGAATAAGGATTCCATATCACGAGTTAAGGAATTGTGGTTTCGTGGGAAGGTTGTGATTAGTGACCTTATTGAGAGGGGACAACATGGTGGTGTGACACGACCCATCCCAATCCCCCTGGGATTACCATGGAATGTGCCATGCTCCCGTCTGACAAGAGGTGTCAGACAAGGGATAACCTATTGCCAGAGCCCAAACGGGCTTCCAGAGTGCGTAAGGATCGATGGAGGAGGTGTGCGATGCCCAAGTCTCTACTGCAGCCGCATCCAGAATCAACCTGAAGGGCATTAAAAACAAAAGCTGTGAGTGGACGAAAATAAACAAGTCTGTTTAAAACATTTATAAGACATTTATGCCCCTCAGTAAAAACATATGCATGCACCATCATTTAAAATCATATATCATATAATACGAATCATAAGGCATTTAATAAAACCATAACCATAATTTTAGCTGCTGCACTATACACTCCAATCCCGACATCACCTGATGTTTGACGTTCTTGACGCCTAATAAGGTCACAATCATAAGGCTACGCGTGCCACTCGGGTCTCAAGTTCCGAGTTCAATCCCCAAATCCCGTTCGGGTACAGCATCACCTGATGCTTAGCGTCATAGACGCTGGACGTACTAGACGTCCGTGACCTCTCCGGGGTACCTCGCCGGAGGAGACAATATAATATGAAAGGATCTATACAGTGCAGTACCAAATAAATTTTATTGATATCCACATGCAAAGCATATATATATACATGGATAAAATCCAAACCAATCCTTTAAATTTCATCTGACGGGTCTCAAGCCCAAATAATGTGAAACGTGCCATAACCATAATTTCCATATCATCAATCCGTTATTTGTTTTTAGCATGTGAATATGTATATAAAATGTGAACCAGGAAACCTTTATTCAATTCCATTTTAGGGTCTCCGACCCGAAATCACATATATAAATCAACTGGACCCCTGACCCGATTTCATAAGTTAACTGGGCCCCTGGCCCGATTTTACTTTATTAAATCCGTAACCGTTTCATGAAATCATATCCAACCACATTTTTGGAAATCAGTGCAAATCCAAAAAAATCTCGATTTACGTGCAAACACGTAAATCACCTCGAAATGCGTGAAATCATTTAAATTCACCGATATCCAAAGTAAATCATTTAATCATAATTATAACAATCATGAAATGTAACGACCCATCCCGAATTCCGGGATTAGTTTAGTGACTAATCTTGATTAGCGAGGTTGAACGGTGGTTAGTAGGGCGGAATCGGACAAAATGTGCAAAATGACCGTTTTGCCCCTGGTCGTGGGCAAAATGTTGACTTTTTGTTCGGGCGGTCAAATGGACTTTGACCGATGACCGTGACGTAGTTCGGGACGTCACGAGTTCATAGACAGGTGGCACGTTCGATTCCGACATTTGTAGAGAAAGTTATGGTGTTCGTAAGTTGAGGGGTATTTTGGTAATTTGGCTTATTAGGGGCCAAATGTTGACTTTCTGACCGGGAGGTCCGATGGGCGAGGGCCAAGGACCATTACGTAGGTATCGTCGATACGAATCCAACGACAGGCGGCATGCCGAAATCGGAGATCCGACGACGACGTTATGGTCAAGGAAACGAACTAACGAACTGAGGCCGGGATTAAAATAATATTAAAATAATGAATAGTGACCGTTGACCCTACACACCTGGGTGAGTGACAAGTGTCACTCATCCCTTGAAATCAGAATCCATGTTTTTGGGGGAGACCTCATGATGATGTTTAATTAGTTTTTAATTAATTAATTAATCTTTTAATTTCCATTAATCCCATTTATGTTTTCTTAACCGTGTACAACCAAATCCAGTTTTCTCCCACCCTTAATTCCTCTTCCATTGCTGAACCTGAGAGTGCGAAATTGTGAGTGAGTTGTGTGTGAATTCAACTGGGTAAACACGAGAGATTGACAGTGAGGAGGAACTGGGAATTCGAAAAATTAAGTTTTGGGAGGGAAAATCAAATTGGAAGAATTGGGCTGTGATGATCGAATTGGAGGTTACAAACATCTTCCTGGGGTTGTGACGAGTCGATCCACATCAAAAACGAGAAGGATTGATGCCGTTTTGGCTCTGATCGAGCTTGGTGACAGAGGAAGAAATCGAGGCTGAGTCGTGGAGTTTAGGGCTGTGGTTGACTCAATTGTTGTGGGGAAATGATTTCTCATGATCCCACGATGCTTCTGGGATCATCAATTGAAGGAAACCGACTGAGATCGATGAAACTCCATGGTTGCACAGTGGACGGTGTTCGTACTTGAGTCGTGATCATTTACTGATCAAACGACGAAATTGATGTAGGGGAATTGTTCCTCGTGGTCCACTGATGCTTCTGGTTGAACCAATTTAGGGAAATCAATCGAGATTGAAGGAATCCCATGATTGAACAGTGACCGGAGTGTTCTTCGTGTTCATCGTGGAATCGATGGAATCTGGGTAAGTGTTCGCGTAATTGATGTTACAGACTTATAATTGGACTTAAAACGAAGCTAATGGAATGATCAATTGAAGGAATTAGGATCGAATTGACAGGATTGGAACCGGGTTGTGTCGCGGGTGAATTGGACCCGTTTACCAGACAAACGGGTTGGGCTGGTGACACTGTAGCAGGCGCGTGGGTTTCACGCGCAGCCACTCACGGCGGCGCGTGGCGGCGCGTGGGCACGAATCTCGAGGTGAGGTCAACATGACTTCTGTCCTATTTAATGTAACGAACATTTTAGGATTGGTTTCGGGTCGATCGGACACCGTCTCGATAGTGTTCGGGATGTCCGAAGGTTTTAAATTAAGTTTAAAAATAAATAAAAATGCGGGAAAATTACGGGACTTTGATAGGATGTTAATGATGAGGTTAGTGACCCTCTAATGTGATTTGGACAGGATTGGGAGTCCCGGTGATAGTGGTGTGGCCCGGGAGGGCCGGTGGCACGCGTATCGAGGCACACGGTTAAAACGGTATGTGAGTGGACTTTGGTTTTATAAATTCTATGCATGCTTAAATGTTTTACATGGATTATGATTGTGATTGTATGATGTTGGTTTGGTTGTTGGTAAATTGTACGGTTTCACGTATTTCGAGGCGATTTACGTGCTTGCACGTAAATCGAGGTTTCCAGTTTTACATGGATTTTTCATATTTATGACTTGGATATAATATGATGAAATGGTTTTGAAATTGAAAATATGAACTCGGGCTTGAGGCCCAATTATGTTGGAAATTTCGGACTTGGAGTCCATTTGAGAATCGGGCCGGGGGCCAAGTTGGTTATGAAATCGGGCCAGGGGCCCAATTGGTATGAAATCGGGCTGAGACCCATTTGAGTTATGTTATCGGGCCAGGGGCCCAGTTGATTTACGAATTCGGGCCGTGGGCCCAGTTGGTTTATAAGTCGGGCTGCGGGCCCAGTTGGTTTACAAATCGGGCCGTGGGCCCAATAGTTCATAAAATCGGGCATGAGGCCCAATTGGATTATAATGGTGATTTCGGGTCAGGGACCCTATAATTAATAATTGTGATTTTGGGTCAGGGACCCTAAATGGAACTGTGTGGTTTTATGGAAATTTCGGGCAGGGCCCAATGGTAATAATGTGATAAAAGGATTTAATAAAACTGTTTTCCATATACCATCTGGACACAAGGATATATGAAGGTCACCTCCAGATGTCTGGGACACTGAGGAAGTCACGGTGCATTGCCTGCGAGGGGTCATTATACGGAGCAGCCGGACCGTATGATGACTCAGGAGCAGGATTGCTATGATTGACGTCAGGGACGTCAGACATCAGGGATGTCAGATATATGGACCCGGAGAGACCCCGGGCAGCACGCGTAGCTTATGAAACCGTGAGATATGACGTCAGGGACGTCTAGCGTCTGGGACGCTAAGCATCTGGGATGCTGGTGATGGTAATGGTAAAATATGGATTAATGAATAAAATGGCTTATTGGTTGGATACGTGTTATGTGGTAAAAACGGATTATTGGTTATGAAATGGTATGTCGGGTCAGGGACCCTAAATGGTTTTGGATTTATGAATTGATGTTCATTTATGGTCGTGGGTGGTGACCCACATGGTTTTAATATGTATGGTGGTGGTATTCCACGGTTTTGGGCTGAGTTCCCACACTTGGTTTTTGGTTAACGGTTTTTGGGCTAAGGCCCTAAGAGCTCGGTTGAGCAAACGTTTTGGTTACTGGTTTTGGTGGCATGCATACGTTTTTATTGGAGGGCATAAATGTCTTATAAATGTATTTGGTAAACTTATTGGTTTTTGTCCACTCACAGCTTTTGGTTTTAATGCCCTTCAGGTTGATCACGGATGCGATTGCAGCAGGGACTGGGACATTGCACACCTCCTCCATCGATCCTTGCGCACTCTGGATGCCCCGTTTGGCAGTAGCTCTTGGTTATCCCTTGTCTGACACCCCTTGTTGGACGGGAGCAGGGCACATTCCACGGTAATCCCGGGGGGATTGGGATGGGTCCTGTCATGAAACAGTTATGCATGCATCGAATTTATAAAACCAATGTGTCAGGACCCACCCCGGTTTCACCCCGAAACCCGAGGTAAATCCCGCTCCCGTCTGACTCCCCGACACAAAACTCAAGTAAAACTCACTCAAATCCAGTCAAACGCAGGAGTAATTAAACACAATGTCCCGAAGGTAGCATTTACAGAGCATAGTACGAAAATACAAGGAAAATAAAACCGATAACTACACGCACACGGAAGCCTTTAATCTATTCTGGGATCTCTCACGTCACTTCTATGCCTCGGACACTGCCTCGACGTCCAGACCCCGCGCTATCTCCACAACCTGGAGGGAAATTTAAAACAGAAGATGTGAGTGGACCAAACAGTACAAAAGTTCAAAACCATTTTACACGAAAATCGAGTTTAACCCTCCGTTTTGAAAACCACATGCATAACCAAATTTATGAACACAGTTATAAATCAATTTACCACAAACCGCATCATAAGAAACAGAAACACTATAAACCAGTTAGAAAAACCACAGCATGTGAAATCATAAAACCATATCAGAAAACATAACATCATATCATCATTTTCTGATCAAACCTGCTGGACCTATCCGAGTCTTTAAACTCCCGAGTCTTTAAACTCAATCCAGGCCTTAATCATATCCGAGTCTTTAAACTCAAGGCCTACGGGGGAAAATCAATATATCCGAGTCTTTAAACTCCCGAGTCTTTAAACTCAATCCGGGTCTTTAAACCCAATCCGGCCGGTCCCCCTCACGTATATCCGGGTCTTTAAACCCAATAACCAGATCCAGCAAATCCAATCCCAAAACCATTTTAAAACCACTGGAAATCCATATCCAAACTCGAATCCGAAATCCCCGGTTTGAAGCCCTTCCGGCTTCCAGAACCGTCATTCCGAATTCAAATTCGGAATCCACTTTTCCACTTTAAAACCAATTCCGTTTCCGAAATCCGATTCTAAAACTGAAAACTTTAATCACCAAATCATAGTTCGAAATCCCTTTATAAACATTTAAACCACTTATCCACTGAAATCCCAAATCCATAACCTCATATTCAGAAATCACACTTTTCTCTTAAAACGTGCTGAAAACCGAACTTTCTCAAAAACCGTGCAATTATGTAAAATCAACAAGGCATATCCGATAAACATAAAATCATAATTAAAACCATAAAACAATTATAAAAAAAACAGTTATGCATGCTCGAGTTTAGAGAAAAGGGTCCACTCACAGTACTGAGCCCTACTCGCGTCCCGAACGTCCAGCACGTTCCTCGGCTTCCTCGGGAAATCCCGATCCTGTTCACAATCACCAAAGTACGTTACTAACACGTTCACGAAAGTTCACCTAAATTCCCTCAAAATTCCCCGAACCGAAAGCCTAGAACCGGGGACCCTAAACCTTCACCCTCGCGGAACTACACTCAAACGATTTCCGATTGACCCAAAACCAACTCCATTGAACTCACCACAACTCCTAGACCAAAATCCATGTTGATCGCTTCTCCATACGCCGCCGCACGCGCCCCCACGCGCCGCCCAAAGTGGCTGCGCGTGGCCCTCACGCGCCAGCTACAGTGTCACCCCCAACCTCGAGTGCACTGTGCTGAACCGGCCGCTGCAACTGGACCGGCGAGAGGCATTCTCTGCCGTCCGGCCACCAATTCACTCCCTCTCTTCTCCTACAGCTTCGTCCAGACACCACGAATCCATCCCTCAACTCCTCTAACCTCGACACAGTCCCGTCATCGTCGATTCAAGCTCGAACCAGACGGCCATCAAACCCCTGTTTTCCTTCCCGGCCACCCACGACTTCCCCCTTCACGGTGGCTACACCAACCTCTTCCTAGGACTCTACCAAACCTCAACCAACCCTCCTGGACTGTCGACTCAGCCCTAAACTCGATGACTCGCCGTTTAAAACCCACGGCCAAAACAGAGGACATAGAGCACCTCCGTCATGCCATCCTCCGCCGTGCTCCCCCCGTCACGGCTACACAACCACTAGACTCCCAGACCTCCACTGAGTCCCCTAGACCTGCCCATGACCTTTGATTCCACCCTTAGACTCACAACTCGCAGTTCAAAACTCGACGGGAAAACAGGGCACAAACACGAAGAATTGGACTTACCTGCAACCGTCCACAACCGTGCTCGCCGCCGTGTTCCGTGGAGTCCACAGAGCCGCCTCAGCTTCCTTTTGAGGTCGCACACACCCGCACACGACCACAGCACCCCCCACAAGCCGTCAACCTTCTCTGTTTCCTCCTAGATTCCCGTAACTCATCCCCCTCACACACACGACCACCGTGCCTCTCAACAGCCTCACCAGCTCCCTTTCAGTCTCCCGTTCCTCCCTCACTCACCAGAACTCGTCAATTACCACGATCAATCCTCAATTTCTCTCAATTTCCTCCCTCTGTTTCTCTCTATGTGTCGAAGAACAAGAATGCACAGCACGGGTGCACCCCAATTAATTGTGCCGTGAATGCACAGGATTCCACCAGAATCCTCTACACACAAGCCACCTGTCACAATCCACTCCACACACTTCCACATGGCCCAATCCCAGCCGTCCATTCCTTTCCTCTGTGCACAAATCCCTAGAAACCAAAAAGACCAAAATACCCTCCTGTTTTACTCATTTTACGGTTTTACCAAAACTTCCTAGACCCGTAACTCTCGCCTCGTAAGTCCGATGAGTACGTGCTGCCTGTCATCGAACTCAGGACGACAAGAACTATCTAACCATCCTAGGTCAACCTACCAAAACTCGATTATTCAAAAAGTCAACTATTCCCCCTAATTTACTCAAATTACGGTCATGCCCTCAACCTTCCGAACATCACAATTTCCTCCTCGGATGTCGGAATCAGGCGTGCTACCTGCCTATGGATTCGTGACGTCCTAAACTACGTCCTGGTCACTGGTCAACCCCCATTTGACCACCCGAACTAAGAGTCAACTATTTTGTCCAAACTAGGGGCAACATCGTCATTCTAAACTTACGGACCTATCGGGACCAACTAACCACGGATTAACCTCACTAATCACACCTTAATCACTATCTTAATCCTGGCTCTCGGGACGGGTTGTTACACAATGTCCACTCACATACCGTTTAACCGAGCGCCTCGATACGTGTGCCATAGGCCTTCCCGGGCCACACCACTATCACCGGGACTCCCAATCCTGTCCAAATCACATTAGAGGGTCACTAACCTCCACATTAACATCCTATTAAAGTCCCGTAATTTTCCCAAATTTTTAAGTATTTTTAAACTGGATTTAAAACCTTCGGACATCCCGAACAATATCGAAACGGTGTCCGATCGACACGAAACCTATCCCAAAATGTTCGTTACACTGTATAGGATAAAAGTCATGTTGACCTCACCTCGAGATTCGTGCCCATGCGCCGTCACGCGCCGCCGTGAGTGGCTACGCGTGAAAGCCACGCGCCTGCTACAGTGACTACTACAGTGTTCCTTCTTCACCCGTTTGTCTTGTAAACGGGTTGAAAAACCCGCGATAAGACCCGGTTCAATCACACCCAATTCGACATCAATTCAATCCGTTCTTGATCCTAAAACAATCATTAGCCAAAGAATTTCAGTTCTATGACATCGATTAGCAACAACTAATCCATAATCGTGCCACCAACCCGTGATCACCCTAAACGGGTCGATCACCAGAACTCCACCAATCCTCAACCATTGTCAAATTAACTTCACATGAAGCATACTAGGATTAAAACGAACCAATTCACATGATTAATTGAACACGACATTACCTCAATCACCACGACTCAAGTTTGGATTTTCTGGCCGTCCACCTCGTCCGTCCACGGCCCTAGGAGCCTCAAAGCTTGCCCCATTTGATCTGGTTCGACACGTTGAAGTTCCAGGAAGATCAATCCATCATCAATTAGGCTTGGGCTGGCCTGAAAACCGAAATTCGATTTTGAACTCTTCAAAAACCAGTTTCGGGTTTTTGAACAATTCCACACCAATTTTGCTCCTTCCCTCTCATTCTCAATCCCAGAACACTTCACTCAGTCCCTTAACTACATTGCCCACCACAATCCGCTCAATTGGGCCCTGGAAAGGCTGAACACATGTGGGAAGCACTCTGCTTTTCATCGTGCACCAGCCATAGTTAATGGCCAAATCCACCGTCCCACACAGCCTGGCATCGCACAATGCCACTAAACAATCCATACAACCTATAAACAATAGTTTTAGGCCATCAATTTGCTCCATAAACGCACCACCCGTGCGCTGGCCATGTTCCCTCCACGGTGCTACAGTAACCGTTCAAACACTCCGTGAAATTACCATTCTGCCCTTGTGCAGTAAATTACCAAAATGCCCCTCACGCATCCTGACCCGTAACTCGATCATACGGACTCCGATTGTAACAACCCGTCCCGAGAATCGGGATTACTAGAGTGATTAAGGTGTGATTAGTGAAGGTAATCAAGGGTTAGGTGGTCTCGAGGGGTCCGGGAACCTAGAGTGACGATTTTGCCCTGGGTCGGGCAGAAATGTTGACTTTTATTTCGGGTGGTCAATTGGGGATTTACCAGTGACCAGGACGTAGTTTAGGACGTCATGAACCTGTAGACATGTGGTATGTTTGATTCCGACATCCGAGGAGGAAGTTGTGATGTTCGGAAGGTCGAGGGTATTATCGTAATTTTGATAACATAGGGGGAAAAGTTGACTTTTTAAATAATTGGGTTTTGGTAGGTTGACCTAGGATGGTTAGATAGTTCTTGTCGTCCTGAGTTCGATGACAGGCGGCACGTATTCATCGGACTTACGAGGCGAGAGTTACGGGTCTAGGAAGTTTCGGCAAAACCGTAAAAATGTGTTAAAAAGAAGGGTATTTTGGTCATTGTGGCACATTGGGATTTGTGCACAGATAAAAGAATGGACGGCTGAGGTTTAAACAGATGGGATAAAGGTTGAAGGGATGGTGACACATGGCAGGTGTGTAGAGGCTTCTGGTGCGATCGTGTGTGTTCACAGCTCCAACTACTTAGGTGAGCCCGTGTGTGATTGTGTGGGTTGTTCTTCGACAAACACAGGGAAACAGAGTGTGAGAAGTGAGAGGAATTGATAGATCTGGGTGCAAGGGTGAGTGATTAGGGAGTTGTGAGTGTGTTAGTGAGGCAAGGCGGAGCTGGTGGCCGTGAATTGGAGGTGCAATTGTGCACGGCGGCACGGTGGAGGTGTGGAGGAATTTTGGGGAGAAACAGGGAACTGTGAGGTTGAGGTGGTAGCTACGCCGTGAGGCGAGGCAAATCGAGGCCAGGGGAGGCTGAGGAGACTGCAAGGAGTCCAACGACCACCGTGGAAGGCGGCAGTGCGCACGGCGGAGCTGAAATCGAAGGGTAAGGTTTCTTTGTTCTGTTTTGCCGTGAAATTTTAATTTGAAAGTCGTGAGTCTAGGGCTAGAGTCGAGGGAGTTGGAGGTTAGGGTGAGACTCCTGAGGGTCCTAGGAACCGGTTGAGTGTGCTGCCGTGATGGGTGGTGCACGGTGGCGGCCGGCACGACGGAGTGCACTTGTGTGCTCTGTTTTAGCCGTGAGGTTCGAACGGCAAGTTGTGCAGCTGGGGAGTGAGTCGACGGTTCTGGTTAGCTGGGTTAAGTTTAGAGACGTCCATGGGAGAGTCTGGTGTCACCACCGTGACGGGAGGTGGCTGGAGTGGAGGAGTCGTGAAACAGGGGTCGACGGGCTGTCTGGTTTTGAGTTCAGTTGAGGGGATTGGGACAGTGTCGAGGTGAATGAAGTTGGGGAACCGATAGGGTTGGCCTGGACGATGCTGCTGGTGAAGATAGGAACCGTTTTGGTGGACGGAGGAGGAAGAACCAGGTACGCCGGTCTAAGTGCAGACCACTGTACTGAACCCGGTTTGATCGAGGAAGGAGGTGGTACTGTAGCAGCGCGTGAGGGCCACGCGCAGCCACTTTGGGCGGCGCGTGGGGGGGGCGTGCGGCGGCGGATGGGAAAACGGTCAACTTGACTTTTGGTCTAGGAGTTGTGTTGAGTTTAATGGAGTTGGTTTCGGGTTAATCGGAAGTCGTTTGAGTTTAGTTCCGCGAGGGTGAAGGTTTAGGGTCCCGGGGTTCTAGGTCGTCGGTTCGGGGATTTTTGGGGAAATCTAGGAGAGTGTTGGTAGATGTATTAGTGACGTAATTTGACGGTGTTTGACAGGATCGGGATTTCCCGAGGAAGCCGAGGAACGGGCTGGACGTTCGGGACGCGAGTAGGGCTCAGTACTGTGAGTGGACCCTTTCTCTAAACTCGAACATGCATAACTGTTTTCTATAATTGTTTTATGGTTTTAATCATGATTCTATGTTTATCGAATATGTTTGGTTGGTTTTGCGTTATTACACGTTTTTCGAGGAAAGTGGTTTTTAGCACGTTTTACGAGGAATGGTTGGTTTTTGGAATATATGTTATGATTTTGGGATTTCAAATGATAAGTGGTTTTCAATGGTTATAAGTGGATTTTGGGAACATGATTTCGCTGATCAAAGCTTTCGATTTTTAGAATCGGATTTCACTAATAGGAATTTGGTTTTAAGATTGGAAAGTGGACTCCGGATTTGGGTTCGGAATGACGGTTCTGGATGCCGGAAGGGCTTCGGACCAGTGATTTCGGATTCGGGTTTGGATGAGGATTTGGTAAATGGTTTTCAAATGGTTTTGGGATTGGATTTACTGGATCTGGATATTGGGTTTAAAGACCCGGATATATGTGACGGGGGACCGGCCGGATTGGGTTTAAAGACCCAGATTGAGTTTAAAGACTCGGGAGTTTAAAGACTCGGATATATATTGATTTTCCCCCGTAGGCCTTGAGTTTAAAGACTCGGGAGTTTAAAGACTCGGATATGATTAAGGCCTGGATTGAGTTTAAAGACTCGGGAGTTTAAAGACTCGGATAGATCCAGCAGGTTTGATCGAGAAAATGATGATTTGGTGGTTATGGTTTTGATACGGTTTCTGATACTCATATTATGGTTTCTTAAGATATTTTATAGTGTTTCTGTTTCTTATGATGTTTATAATGATTATTTTAAATGTATTTATAACTGTTGGTTATGCATGTGGTTTCAAAACGGAGGGTTAAACTTGGTTTTCTTATAAAATGGTTTTTGAACTTTTGTACCTTCTGGTCCACTCACATTTTCTGCTTTAAATTGCCCTCCAGGTTGTGGAGCTAGCATGGGGTCTTGACGTCGAGGCAGAGTCTGAGGCATAGAAGTGACGTGAGGGATCCTAGAAGAGTTTAAAGGCTTCTGTGTGCGTGTACTTTCTCAGTTTTTATTCTCCTTGTAATGTAGTGCTATGCTCTGTAAACGATAAGGATTTTTGGGATATTACGTAATTACTCCTGCGTTTGACTGGGTTCGAGTAAGTGTTCCTTAGGTGTTGTGTTGGGGAGTCAGACGGGAGCGGGATTTACCTCGGGTTTCGGGGTGAAACCGGGGTGGGTCCTGACAATTGGTATCAGAGCATAGGTTTGTCGAGTTTGTTGGGTCTGTCGGTTTGTGAGGTTGTGTTTTAGTTGCTTGACTACTTCTATGCCTCTTCCAGTGTGCGGTTGACGATGCCTCCGAGACGTAGACCCTCTCCACAACCGGAAGAAGTAGCCAGAGAGACGGAAAGTGCCACGATTGAGCGAGCCCAGCAGCTCGGGGCTACTACTTTTAGTGGTGGGGCTGATCCTGAGGAAGCCCAGAGGTGGATTACTAGACTTGAGCGGATTTTTGCGGTGATGCATTGTCCGCCGGGGGAGCGAGTATTGTTGGCTACCTTTTTACTAGATGGTGCAGCTTATGAGTGGTGGTATACCCTCGAGTTGTCCGGTTGGGATGTCCATAGTGTGACCTGGGAGACGTTCAGGGAACGGTTTCTGGAGCAGTATTATCCTCGTTCTTTCCGGGATGCCAAGGAGGCGGAGTTTCTGCAGCTCCAGCAGGGGAATATGACCGTGGCAGAGTATGAACGGAAGTTTCAGATGTTGTCTCGGTTTGCTCCTGCCTTTGTGGCCACTGAAGCTGAGAAATGCCGTAGGTTTGAGTTGGGCTTGCGTGGTGAGATTCGAGCCGTAGTGACGGCTGGATCTTTTGCTACCCTCCGAGATCTGTCGGATGCTGCGGTGCGAGTTGAGGCTAGTTTGCCGGTGCGACGCCGGGAACTATCTATTCTTGGAGCTTCGAGCCAGCGGACACCGAAAAGAGGTAACTTCGGTGGATCGTCCTCGTCGGGCGATGATCGTTTTGGTAGGCCTGGTAGTGCCCAGAGTTCAGGATTTTGGGGGTACCGAGCACCGCCGACTCCGCAAGCGAGTGCGACGTCGGTAGCGTCCACGGGGAGACCGAGTAGTGGGCCAGGCTGGAATGTGTGTTTCTACTGCGGGGAGCGAGGTCATTTTCGACGTGAGTGTCCACTGTTGCCACAGGAAGGTGGTGTAGGCAGAGGAGTAGCGGAGTCCGGACAGAGTACAGCATCAGGGACAGCGGGTACTAGAGGAGGTGGTGGCACAGCCACGAGTAGTTCGAGGGGACGTGGTAGAGCGTCAGGATCTCAGGCTCGGGTGTTCTCGATGACTCAGCAGGAGGCTCAGTCGACACCAAATACGGAGACAGGTACTTGTTTTACTTTTGGTTGTCCTGTTGGTTTGGTGTTTGGATTTTGGGGGTAGAGTCTAGGAGTTAAGTTCCGTAGGAAAGGAGTGACTATAAATGATCGATTGGAGACTGTGGAAGGAGAGAACCCACAAGCTAGAGTTTGCCTTTAGGACTTTGTGAAGTTAGTCCGACCGTGGCCAGAATAGTAGCCGAGGGAGATGGGTGGTTGTATACGAGGAGATACTCTATGACTTCTGTCGGGTACTGTGACATGAGGTATTGTATAATACCTTTGTTTTCTGTTCATAGAGTTTCCCTTGCGTACACCATGTAGTTGTTACATAGCTAGGGTTGGTTGTGGTAACAGTAGCTGGGGATGGAGTGAAATACCCAAGGTGGAGATGATAGACAGGAAACCTAGGAGAGGTTGTTCCTTAGGAGACGTTAGGTGTCGGGAACTAGCTGTGGAATTTCGGGGACGAAATTCTATTTAGGTGGGTAGATTGTAACAACCCGTCCCGAGAATCGAGATTACTAGAGTGATTAAGGTGTGATTAGTGAAGGTAATCAAGGGTTAGGTGGTCCCGAGGGGTCCGGGAACCTAGAGTGACGATTTTGCCCTGGGTCGGGCAGAAATGTTGACTTTTATTTCGGGTGGTCAATTGGGGATTTACCAGTGACCAGGACGTAGTTTAGGACGTCATGAACCTGTAGACATGTGGTATGTTTGATTCCGACATCCGAGGAGGAAGTTGTGATGTTCGGAAGGTCGAGGGTATTATCGTAATTTTGATAACATAGGGGGAAAAGTTGACTTTTTAAATAATTGGGTTTTGGTAGGTTGACCTAGGATGGTTAGATAGTTCTTGTCGTCCTGAGTTCGATGACAGGCGGCACGTATTCATCGGACTTACGAGGCGAGAGTTACGGGTCTAGGAAGTTTCGGCAAAACCGTAAAAATGTGTTAAAAAGAAGGGTATTTTGGTCATTGTGGCACATTGGGATTTGTGCACAGATAAAAGAATGGACGGCTGAGGTTTAAACAGATGGGATAAAGGTTGAAGGGATGGTGACACATGGCAGGTGTGTAGAGGCTTCTGGTGCGATCGTGTGTGTTCACGGCTCCAACTACTTAGGTGAGCCCGTGTGTGATTGTGTGGGTTGTTCTTCGACAAACACAGGGAAACAGAGTGTGAGAAGTGAGAGGAATTGATCGATCTGGGTGCAAGGGTGAGTGATTAGGGAGTTGTGAGTGTGTTAGTGAGGCAAGGCGGAGCTGGTGGCCGTGAATTGGAGGTGCAATTGTGCACGGCGGCACGGTGGAGGTGTGGAGGAATTTTGGGGAGAAACAGGGAACTGTGAGGTTGAGGTGGTAGCTACGCTGTGAGGCGAGGCAAATCGAGGCCAGGGGAGGCTGAGGAGACTGCAAGGAGTCCAACGACCACCGTGGAAGGCGGCAGTGCGCACGGCGGAGCTGAAATCGAAGGGTAAGGTTTCTTTGTTCTGTTTTGCCGTGAAATTTTAATTTGAAAGTCGTGAGTCTAGGGCTAGAGTCGAGGGAGTTGGAGGTTAGGGTGAGACTCCTGAGGGTCCTAGGAACCGGTTGAGTGTGCTGCCGTGATGGGTGGTGCACGGTGGCGGCCGGCACGACGGAGTGCACTTGTGTGCTCTGTTTTAGCCGTGAGGTTCGAACGGCAAGTTGTGCAGCTGGGGAGTGAGTCGACGGTTCTGGTTAGATGGGTTAAGTTTAGAGACGTCCATGGGAGAGTCTGGTGTCACCACCGTGACGGGAGGTGGCTGGAGTGGAGGAGTCGTGAAACAGGGGTCGACGGGCTGTCTGGTTTTGAGTTCAGTTGAGGGGATTGGGACAGTGTCGAGGTGAATGGAGTTGGGGAACCGATAGGGTTGGCCTGGACGATGCTGCTGGTGAAGATAGGAACCGTTTTGGTGGACGGAGGAGGAAGAACCAGGTACGCCGGTCTAAGTGCAGACCACTGTACTGAACCCGGTTTGATCGAGGAAGGAGGTGGTACTGTAGCAGCGCGTGAGGGCCACGCGCAGCCACTTTGGGCGGCGCGTGGGGGGGCGTGCGGCGGCGGATGGGAAAACGGTCAACTTGACTTTTGGTCTAGGAGTTGTGTTGAGTTTAATGGAGTTGGTTTCGGGTTAATCGGAAGTCGTTTGAGTTTAGTTCCGCGAGGGTGAAGGTTTAGGGTCCCGGGGTTCTAGGTCGTCGGTTCGGGGATTTTTGGGGAAATCTAGGAGAGTGTTGGTAGATGTATTAGTGACGTAATTTGACGGTGTTTGACAGGATCGGGATTTCCCGAGGAAGCCGAGGAACGGGCTGGACGTTCGGGACGCGAGTAGGGCTCAGTACTGTGAGTGGACCCTTTCTCTAAACTCGAACATGCATAACTGTTTTCTATAATTGTTTTATGGTTTTAATCATGATTCTATGTTTATCGAATATGTTTGGTTGGTTTTGCGTTATTACACGTTTTTCGAGGAAAGTGGTTTTTAGCACGTTTTACGAGGAATGGTTGGTTTTTGGAATATATGTTATGATTTTGGGATTTCAAATGATAAGTGGTTTTCAATGGTTATAAGTGGATTTTGGGAACATGATTTCGCTGATCAAAGCTTTCGATTTTTAGAATCGGATTTCACTAATAGGAATTTGGTTTTAAGATTAGAAAGTGGACTCCGGATTTGGGTTCGGAATGACGGTTCTGGATGCCGGAAGGGCTTCGGACCAGTGATTTCGGATTCGGGTTTGGATGAGGATTTGGTAAATGGTTTTCAAATGGTTTTGGGATTGGATTTGCTGGATCTGGATATTGGGTTTAAAGACCCGGATATATGTGACGGGGGACCGGCCGGATTGGGTTTAAAGACCCAGATTGAGTTTAAAGACTCGGGAGTTTAAAGACTCGGATATATATTGATTTTCCCCCGTAGGCCTTGAGTTTAAAGACTCGGGAGTTTAAATACTCGGATATGATTAAGGCCTGGATTGAGTTTAAAGACTCGAGAGTTTAAAGACTCGGATAGATCCAGCAGGTTTGATCGAGAAAATGATGATTTGGTGGTTATGGTTTTGATACGGTTTCTGATACTCATATTATGGTTTCTTAAGATATTTTATAGTGTTTCTGTTTCTTATGATGTTTATAATGATTATTTTAAATGTATTTATAACTGTTGGTTATGCATGTGGTTTCAAAACGGAGGGTTAAACTTGGTTTTCTTATAAAATGGTTTTTGAACTTTTGTACCTTCTGGTCCACTCACATTTTCTGCTTTAAATTGCCCTCCAGGTTGTGGAGCTAGCGTGGGGTCTTGACGTCGAGGCAGAGTCTGAGGCATAGAAGTGACGTGAGGGATCCTAGAAGAGTTTAAAGGCTTCTGTGTGCGTGTACTTTCTCAGTTTTTATTCTCCTTGTAATGTAGTGCTATGCTCTGTAAACGATAAGGATTTTTGGGATATTACGTAATTACTCCTGCGTTTGACTGGGTTCGAGTAAGTGTTCCTTAGGTGTTGTGTTGGGGAGTCAGACGGGAGCGGGATTTACCTCGGGTTTCGGGGTGAAACCGGGGTGGGTCCTGACACCGATTGATGCGTGCCGCCTGTCATTGGATTCATATCGACGAGACCTACGTAACGGTCCTTGGCCCTCGGCCATCGGACATCTCGATCGAAAAGTCAACATTTCCCCTTATATCGTCCAATTTACGAAAATGCCCCTGAACTTCAGTAAATCATAACTTTCACCACGAACGTTGGAATCGAACGTGCCACATGTCTATGAATTCGTGACGTCCCGAACTACGTCACGGTCATCGGTCAAAGTCCATTTGACCATCCGAATTAAAAGTCAACGTTTTGCCCACGCCGAGGGGCAAAACGGTCATTTTGCACAATTCGTCCGAAATCGCTCAACTAATCCCAGATTAGTAAATCACAATTAAATATTATTAAATCTCGATATTCGGGACGGGGTCGTTACATGGTGATTGTCGATTCTGAGTAAAAGAGAGAAAAGGATAATGTTCGGAGTTGATATGTGTCAGAACCCGACCCTCTTGTGTCAGGTCCCGATTCATCTAGCACGATATTGTCCGCTTTGGGCCTCGCCCTCACGGTTTTATTTTCGGGAGCTCACGGTGCAACTTCCCAGGGGGTCACCCCATCTGGAATTGCACCAGCCTCAATTCGCTTAACTTTGGGGTTCCAATCCCCCCCAAAGCCACTGAGCTCCCAAAAGGCCTCATGCTAGATAGGTGTGTGCCTACACCTTTAAGGCACACCACCATTCCCTTCCCAGACCATTCCCCCTGGCAGGAATGTGGGATCGTTCAACGTTCACTCCAGGACACGGGTCTTACAATCCACCCCCCTTAGGGCCTAGCGTCCTCGCTGGCACACTTCCCGGTCGGGGTGTGGCTCTGATACCAAATTGTCAGGACCCGACCCTCTTCTGTCAGGTCCCGATTCATCTAGCACGATATTGTCCGCTTTGGGCCTCGCCCTCACGGTTTTGTTTTCGGGAGCTCACGGTGCAACTTCCCAGGGGGTCACCCATCTGGAATTGCACCAGTCTCAACTCGCTTAACTTTGGGGTTCCAATCCCCCCCAAAGCCACTGAGCTCCCAAAAGGCCTCATGCTAGATAGGTGTGTGCCTACACCTTTAAGGCACACCACCATTCCCTTCCCAGACCATTCCCCCTAGCAGGAATGTGGGATCGTTCACCGTTCACTCCAGGACACGGGTCTTACAATATGGCTAAGGTTAGTTGATGGTGATACCCTTGGATAGCCGAATGGACTAGTTATAGTTGGGAGATGAGGAGTCGGGTAGTCTGGCCACATTTAGATGATGTGTGGTACCAGGATTGATGATTGGTTGGTTGGTGTACTTACATGTACCGATGGGCGTGTAATATACTGAACAGATGTATTGAATGCCCTCCGAGAGAGAGATAGTTGAATAAGTGTTAGGTCTGATAGACCAGAGTAGGTTTGTGGAACATGAGTCGGTCTGAGATTTTTTGGAGACCAAAAAGGATTGTAGGGTTCTCTCCCACGTATTTCCAGTTACGGTGATTGACCCGGAAGGAGGTCAGATTTATTGGAAGCAAGAACTGAGGTAAAATGGTTACAAGTGGAGAAATAGTGACTTATGTCCAATGGTGATCCCTTCTGTGTATAATGAGAGGTTACTACGAGATTTGGGACTCAGGGAGTTGTGTGTGTCGATGCTAGTTGAACCCCTCAGAAGTTGACCTTCCTTGTAGGAGTTGAGATCAACCCATGGGGTTGAGTATGCATAGGTCATATACCTTTAGGAAGTAATGTACGAGTACCATATCGACCGTTAGGATTGGTAATGGTGGATAAAAAGAAAAGGCTTAATGGGTGATAAGGTAATGGTCGGAATATTGAGATCACGACCACATTGTCGGATCAGGTATTACTTGGGGAGAGGATTGTCATGTTTGATAACCTAAGGAAAGGTGAAATCCTGTTAGTTATGGAACTCCATAGGATTGGAGTAGTACATGATTTCTGATAACTTGGACGGTTGGCGTCCAACTGCAGGACCATACTTGGTGTATGGTAGAGTCGAAGTTAAGAAAGGGATGTACCTTGCGATATAGTACGAGCGATTGTACTGAGTGCTTATTGGCAATAGGAAGGAATCAGGAGGAAAGGTTAAAATCATTATACATAGTGACCCTGGGAAAGGGATATGGTGTAATTGACCTAGTGAGGGGAATGAGTCGCCGAACTATTGAACCTTATGCGTTTATTGGCCTGGTGGCTTGATGACATATGTGAGGATTTAGCCGTTGGATCATGTCACGAGTGGATGACATGTAAACGAGAAGATCTGACTGATTCTTGTGTATCTTGGTTTGTGTGGACTCGAACGTGAGCTAGTCTATGTATTCCGAGCCTATAGGTGGTATGACTGCCCATGGGGCAGGGATTTATACAGAGGTTGAGACTGATTGTACGATTTCTATAAGTTGGGTATGACTTATACCCGGTTGAGAGTGATTATGTTTCGGGATTATCGTAGACATCTAGCCTCGGGAAAATATTATGGCTCCCACTGATTGGAATTTCGAGGATGAAATTCTTTAAGGGGGGGTAGGTTGTAACGACCCGGACTTTCGGAAAAGGAAAATTTAGAAAATTTGAAGAAAAAGGCAATTTTGCCCCTGGAAATTGGGCGAACTGTTGACTTTTTGCTCGAGCAGTCAAACGGACTTTGACCGATGATTGTGACGTAGTTCGGGACGTCACGAGTTCATAGACAGGTAGCACGTCCGATTCCGACATTCAGGGAGAGAGTTATGACTTTCGGAAGTTCAAGGGCATTTTCGTAATTAGGACGAAAAGGGGAAATTTGTTGACTTTTCAAATGACATGGATTGTGCACGTAAGTCGAGGAACGTTGGGTAGGTCTCGAGACGCTGAGTCCGTACATAGGCGGCACGCGTCAATCGGAGCCAAAACCCCATCACCCGTGCATTCTTCCTTCCATTTTCTCTCGACCAAGGCGATCAAACCAGCAGCCCTCACACCACCAGACGACCACCCACAGCACCACCATCACTCACTGATCATCACCGTGCACCACCAGCAACCACCAGCCCATTTCCCCGCCTGAAAATCCCGTCCAAAAACACGACCCGAAACACGACGGAAACGGGTCCAAGAAGCAAACCTCGACAGCCACACCACCTCGACGCAGGGGAAGCTCCAGTCTGCACCGTGAGGACCCCAGGAGCACAACTGGACGACGGCGAGGCCTACGGCGGCGTGACGGCGGCGGTAAGACCCAAAACCCGAAAGCTCCGTTTTACTCCTCTGTTTCGAACCAACCTGTTTTAGTGCTAGGAAATCAGTTGTTTGGTGTTGGAAATGTCCTAGGGTGAGAGACGAGCTGTTTGGGACCAGTTTGGACGACTGAGACGTCGTGGACCGCCGGAGAAGACGATCGGACTTTGGCCGTGAGTTTCAACGACGAACTGGTGAGTTTTCTCCCGTTTTCTTTCTAGTTGAGGTTGTAGAACCATAGAACAGACCTAGACGACCCTATAGGGATGAACCCCGTCGAAAATGGTGGCCGGAATTGTACGGTTGAATCGGGTCAAGCCGTGGGTCGACGGCGACCCGTGTTCCAGTCAAACGGGTCTGACCCGGTACTATAGCATGATGATGTCATCATGCTGACGTCACTTCTGACGTCATGATGACGTCATCCTGTCAGATATTGTCAGACCAGGGACCAATCAGAACATGCCACGTGTCACCTGACAAGTGTCAGTGATGACGTCATGCTGACGTCAGTAGTACTGTAGCAGCGTTGACCCACGCGTTGACCAGGCGCGTGTGAACAGTGATTTTGGTGGGACCGGTACCATTTTCAAGGTTTCGACGATACGGATCCAATGGAGGTGGTTTCGTGTCGATCGGAGATCGTTATGTTAGTCAAAATGGGGTTTAAAGCACCGGGAATAGTGCCCGGGATGCGATTTTGAGGCGGATCTGTTCTAGGGTCTTGGTATTGATGTTATAGGGTCCTTAAGTAACCCTCAGGAATAATAATACAGGTTTATAGAGATCGTTGAGCAGCAAGGACCGAGTGTGAGTGGGCCGTTTGATTTATAAAAGGCTTGCATGCATAAACTGTTTTACTATTTCCACTGATAAGTCTTATGAACTGTTTATATATGCTATGTTTTGGGCATGAGACCCGTCTGGATTTTATGTGGATTTTGTTTGGGATGTCCGGGGGACATAGGGTAAACTATACTGTTATTGTACTGTACTTTCCTACCTGTGTATATTGTCTCCTCCAGGGAGGGTCGTTGGCCTGGGTGGACCCTGGAGTAGTCACGGGGCTCTGACTGAGTGGAGTTGACCCCCGTTGGGCTGCTTACTCTCAGGAAGGCATGTTCATATACCTCGGGCAGTGACCGGGATACCGGGAGCTAATGTACCTAGAGAGTCTCGGGTGTGAGACCCTGAGTGGCAACGCGTAGCCTTAGAACCGTGACATCATTTGGGTTGGGTTTTACAGTGCACTGATATGTTAGTTTCACCTTTCGATCATTATTGTGGTTTATTTGTTATTATTTCATTATAATATTATATTTTCACTGCATGCAAGATTTGGAAAACGGAGGGGTAAAACCTTATGATTATTTTATTATTAAATTGATTTCTAAACTGTTATTTTTGGCCCACTCACCCTTGTTTTACTGACCCCTCCAGACCCTGACACGGAAATAGAGGAGGAGGACGCGGAGGAGGAGGCAGAGGTTTAGTTTGCCTAGCTGTGCACCTGTACACCCACTTGTGGGTAGGTTGAGCACCGAATAAATGTACTCTGACTAGTGTGCTCACATGTTGTATTTTACTTTCTCTTGTCTGACAGTATCACTTTAAACACTGTGGTTGTACGTTATCTATCTATTTAAGTCTTCAGTTTTTATTTAAGGGTAATTTTGGTATGTTTAGAGTCATTGTCAGACGGGAGCGGGGCACGTCTCCGGGTGGTCCCAGTGGGATTGGGACGGGTCCTGTCAGCTTGGTATCAGAGCATTAGGGTTAGTAGTCAGAGTACTAGGTTAGCGGTTTGTACTTTGTACATGGTCGCTTTCGATGTCTTTTAACCTGTTTGCCTCTTAACAGTTGGATATGCCTCCCCGACGTGAACCCCGTGCACGTGTTGACGAGGGAAATGGAGGAAATGGAGACACTACGAGCATTGAGCGGGCCCAGCGCCTGGGTGCTACGCATTTTAGTGGGGGGACCGACCCCGAGGAAGCACACCAGTGGATTGACCGCTGGGAGAGGATTTTCGAGGTCATGCACTGTCCACCGGAGGAGCGTGTCGTACTGGCGACCTTCCTACTGGATGGGAGCGCCTATCGATGGTGGCATAACCTTGTCCTGGCCGGCTGGACCGTTCACACCATTCCATGGGAGACCTTCCGAGAGCGGTTTCTCAACCAGTTCTATCCACGGTCGTTCCGCAACGCCCGTGAGGCGGAGTTTCTGCAACTCCGGCAGGGAGATCAGACTGTAGCAGAGTACGAGGAGACCTTCCTGATGTTGTCTCGCTTTGCTGAGAACTTCGTGATCACCGAGGCAGACCGATGTCGCAGATTTGAGTGGGGCCTGCGACCTGAGATTCAGGCGATGGTGACTGCAACGCCCTTTGCTTCCATGAGGGATCTGACTGATGCGGCGACCAGGGTTGAGAACAGTATCCTGGCTCGTTAGCGAGCTGAGGGGGAGACACGGCGACGTGATCGCCCACACTTGGGATTCTCGGGCCGTCGTGGCTCGAAGGGAGGACATTCTGGTGGATCTTCGTCTTCTGGCAGCCGAGGACGTTCTGGTCAGTTCAGGAGTCCTCAGAGGTCTGGACAGCGTTCTGGAGCTTGGCAGCGGTCGTACTCACCAATGAGCATCTCACCGGGAGGATACTCGGGTCGACCTAGGGAGGTCACTTGCTTCGCTTGTGGTGAGCCGGGGCACTATGCTTCTGAGTGTCCACTGATTCGGGGCAGTACTACGCCAGCACAGAGCTCAGCATCTCAGACTGACAGCAGCCGGACACGCGGTGTTGTGCGTGGCCGTGATCGAGGAGCTAGAGGATGGGGACGACCTGCAGAGTCTATGGCTCGTGTTTATGCTGTTACCCAGCAGCAGGCCAGATCCATTCCGGGAGTGTTGACAGGTACTGTACATATTTATGGCATGGTTGTTCGTGCATTGATGGATTTGGGGGCAACTCATTCTTTTATTTCACCGCGTTGTGCGAGTCTGTTGGGCCGTGAGGTGACCGCACTTGAGCACGAGATGGGAGTGGGGACACCGATGGGTGTGACCTACCAAGTGAACCAGGAGATACGAGCTTGTCCTGTGGAGATTGAGGGAGTCGAATTTCCGGCAGACTTAATTCTGATGAATGTTCACGACTTCGATGTGATACTTGGAGTTGATTGGTTGTCGGAGTATAATTCACTCATCGACTGTAGTAACATGCGGTTGACTTTGAGAGGTTCGGGATTACCGGAAGTGATATTTCAATGGGAGTGTGGAGACGCATCACCCAAGGTAATATCTGCACTCACAGCTACTAAACTCTTACAGAAGGGATGTCAGGGTTATCTTGCTTATGTGGTAGAGTCTACAGATGAATCTTTGAGTATTGAGGATATTCCGGTTGTGCGGGAATTTCCTGATGTCTTTCCAGGAGATTTACCTGGATTACCACCACCCAGGGAGATCGACTTTACGATCGAGTTACTCCCCGGGACTCGACCGATTTCACAAGCACCGTATCGTATGGCACCGGCGGAGCTACGGGAATTGAAAATCCAATTACAGGAACTGGTGGATCTAGGGTTTATCCGACCCAGTACATCACCATGGGGAGCGCCGGTCTTATTTGTGAAAAAGAAGGAGGGTAGTTTGCGGTTGTGTGTGGATTATCGGCAGTTGAACAAGGCTACGGTAAGGAATCAGTATCCCTTACCCAGGATCGATGATTTGTTTGATCAGTTATGAGGAGCGCGATATTTCTCCAAGATAGATCTGAGGTCAGGATACCATCAACTGAGAATAGCCGAGGGGGATGTTCAGAAAACAGCTTTTTCGAACGAGGTATGGGCATTATGAGTTCTTGGTGATGCCCTTCGGACTGACGAATGCACCAGCTGCATTCATGGACTTGATGAATCGGGTTTTTCAAGCATACTTGGATAAATTTGTGATCGTGTTTATCGACGACATCTTGGTGTATTCCAAGAGTGTCAGGGCTCATGAGGAGCACTTACGAATGGTATTGGGTAAACTACGACAGGAGCAGCTGTATGCAAAGTTAAGCAAGTGCCAATTCTGGCTAAATAGTATTGGATTCTTGGGTCACATTATATCACCCGAGGGGATAAGTGTGGATCCTCAGAAAACGGAGGCTGTGACAAATTGGCCAAGACCGACCACGGTGACGGAAGTGCGAAGTTTTGTTGGGTTAGCAGGCTACTATCGGAGATTCGTAGAGGGTTTCTCCCAGATTGCCGCACCATTGACTCGGTTAACCCGGAAAGGGGTGAAGTTTGTATGGGACGAGCAGTGTGAACAGAGTTTCCAGGAATTAAAGTTCCGATTAACCACTGCACCTGTCCTTGCATTACCAAACAGCAGTGGAGAGTTCGTGGTATATAGTGATGCATCCCTGCAGGGTTTGGGTTGTGTATTGATGCAGAATGGAAAAGTGATTGCTTACACATCCCGGCAGCTGAAGACGCACGAGTTGAACTACCCTACTCATGATTTGGAGTTGGCAGCGGTGGTTCATGCTCTAAAGATCTGGAGACATCATTTGTTCGGTGTGACATGCCGAATATTCACCGATCACCAGAGTCTTAAACATTTGTTCACTCAGAAGGAACTCAACATGAGACAGCGGAGATGGTTGGAATTGTTGAAGGATTATGATTGTACCATCGAGTACCATTCTGGCAAGGCAAATGTTGTGGCTGATGCACTTAGCAGGAAGTCGGCGGGATCAGTTGCACACTTGCGATTGGTGTATCTTCCTTTACTAGTGGAACTTCGGAAGAGCGGAGTTATGTTAGGGATGGACGATCAGAGAGCCTTGTTGGCTAGCTTTCATGTACGACCCGTGTTGGTCGACAGGATCATCGAGGCTCAACTACAGGACCAGATATTCTGTGACTACAGAAATGAGGTTGAATCCGGACAGAGACAAGATTTCTCCGTCAGGGGCGATGGAGCATTAGTAAAGCTTGGGAGATTGTGTGTATCTGCGGTACCAGAGTTGAGGAGAGAGATTTTAGACGAGGCCCTCCAGGAGGGACAAAGATGTACCGTACCCTCCGGGACTATTATTGGTGGCCAGAGATGAAGAGGGAGATAGCTGAGTTTGTCAGCAAATGTTTGATCTGTCAGCAGGTCAAGGCAGAACGGCAGCGTCCGTATGGGGCTATGCAGCCACTTCCAATTCCACAATGGAAGTGGGATCATATTACAATGGACTTTGTCTTCAAGTTACCGAAGACAAGAAGTGGAGTTGATGGGGTCTGGGTAATAGTGGACCGGTTGACTAAATCAGCGCATTTTCTGCCTGTACGTGAGACGTACAAGCTCAACCGTTTGTCCCAGCTATTCATTAATGAGATCATCCGACTACACGGTACCCCAGAGTCGATCGTGTCGGATCGGGATCCGCGTTTCACCTCCAGGTTTTGGAGGAGTCTACAGACTACTTTGGGTACGAAATTGCACTTCAGTACAGCATTCCACCCACAGACCGATGGACAGTCTGAAAGGACAATACAAACTCTCGAGGACATGATGAGAGCCTGTGTGTTGCAATTCCAGGATTCGTGGGCAGATCGATTGCCATTGATGGAGTTTGCCTACAATAACAGCTACCATGCGAGTATAGGGATGGCACCCTATGAGGCACTGTATGGTCGACAGTGCAGAACACCGGTATGCTGGATGGAGATTGGAGAAAGAACCGCAGTGGGGCCGGATCTGATGGATATGACCCAGGAGACAGTTCGGGTTATTCGGGAGAGATTGAAGGCGGCCCAGGATCGTCAGAAGAGCTATGCAGACCAACGGATCCGAGATTTAGAGTTCGAGGTTGGTGATTTTGTCTTTTTAAAGTTATCGCCGTGGAAAGGGATTCTCCGATTTAGACGACGTGGGAGATTGAGTCCTCGTTATATCGGACCATATAAGATTGTCGAGAGGATTGGTCCAGTGGCTTACCGTTTAGCACTCCCTTCGGAGCTTTCCCGAGTACATGACGTGTTTCATGTGTCTATGCTACGGAAGTATCTTCGGGATGACTCTCATGTACTGCCAGAGCAACCACTGGAATTGATGACATATTTGAGTTTCGAGGAACGGCCAGTACAGATTCTGGATAGGAAGGAAAAGGTCTTAAGGAACAAGACGATTTTTTTGGTTAAGGTACTATGGCGGAACCACGAGGTGGAAGAAGCGACATGGGAACCCGAGGAATTGATGAGAGGGCAGTACCCATACTTGTTTGAGTAAATTTCGAGGACGAAATTTCTGTAAGGTGGGTAGGTTGTAACGACCCGAACCGAGAATAATAATATTTTAATGTAAAAAGACTATTTTGCCCCTGAAGGGGGGAAACTTTGACTTTTGACCCGGGAAACAATTTGGACTTTGACCCATGACTATGACGTAGGTCGGGACGTCACAAATCCGTAGACAGGCGGCACGCCGAAATCGGAGTTCGTATGAAGAAGTTATGGTCAAGGAAGCGTTTTAGCGGAATTTACGAACCGAGAACAACGGAATAAAATATTAATTTATTACGGGAATCCGTGCCAACCTAATATTTAAATCCAACCAGTGGATTGGTGACAAGTGTCACCCATCCAAGCCTACATTATTCCCATAAAGCAACTTACACTATTTAATCCATTTTATATTATTTATTTTTCCCTCCAATTGTTTCCAGCCATTGGATTTCTGCCTAAAATGCATCCTAGCCCTTCATTCTCATCTGCTTCCCTTATTCATGCACGATCATCTCTGCCTTTTTCTCCCAAACACACACATTCATCCCCCCATCACCCGTGCATTCTTCCTTCCATTTTCTCTCGACCAAGGCGATCAAACCAGCAGCCCTCACACCACCAGACGACCACCCACAGCACCACCATCACTCACTGATCATCACCGTGCACCACCAGAAACCACCAACCCATTTCCCCGCCTGAAAATCCCGTCCAAAAACACGACCCGAAACACGACGGAAACGGGTCCAAGAAGCAAACCTCAACAGCCACACCACATCGACGCAGGGGAAGCTCCAGTCTGCACCGTGAGGACCCCAGGAGCACAACTGGACGACGGCGAGGCCTATGGCGGCGTGACGGCGGCGGTAAGACCCAAAACCCGAAAGCTCCATTTTACTCCTCTGTTTCGAACCAACCTGTTTTAGTGCTAGGAAATCAGTTGTTTGGTGTTGGAAATGTCCTAGGGTGAGAGACGAGCTGTTTGGGACCAGTTTGGACGACTGAGATGTCGTGGATCGCCGGAGAAGAAGATCGGACTTTGGCCGTGAGTTTCAACGACGAACTGGTGAGTTTTCTCCCGTTTTCTTTCAAGTTGAGGTTGTAGAACCATAGAACAGACCTAGACGACCCTATAGGGATGAACCCCGTCGAAAATGGTGGCCGGAATTGTACGGTTGAATCGGGTCAAGCCGTGGGTCGACGGCGACCCGTGTTCCAGTCAAACGGGTCTGACCCGGTACTGTAGCATGATGATGTCATCATGCTGACGTCACTTCTGACGTCATGATGATGTCATCCTGTCAGATATTGTCAGACCAGGGACCAATCAGAACATGCCATGTGTCACCTGACAAGTGTCAGTGATGATGTCATGCTGACGTCAGCAATACTGTAGCAGCGTTGACCCACGCGTTGACCAGGCGTGTGGGGGCGCGTGTGAACAGTGATTTTGGTGGGGCCGGTACCATTTTCAAGGTTTCGACGATACGGATCCAATGGAGGTGGTTTCGTGTCGATCGGAGATCGTTATGTTAGTCAAAATGGGGTTTGAAGCACCGGGAATAGTGCTCGGGATGCGATTTTGAGGCGGATCTGTTCTAGGGTCTTGGTATTGATGTTATAAGGTCCTTAAGTAACCCTCAGGAATAATAATACAGGTTTATAGAGATCGTTGAGCAGCAAGGACCGAGTGTGAGTGGGCTGTTTGATTTATAAAAGGCTTGCATGCATAAACTGTTTTACTATTTCCACTGATGAGTCTTATGAACTGTTTATATATGCTATGTTTTGGGCATGAGACCCGTCTGGATTATATGTGGATTTTGTTTGGGATGTCCGGGGGACATAGGGTAAACTATACTGTTATTGTACTGTACTTTCCTACCTGTGTATATTGTCTCTTCCAGGGAGGGTCGTTGGCCTGGGTGGACCCTGGAGTAGTCACGGGGCTCTGACTGAGTGGAGTTGACCCCCGTTGGGCTGCTTACTCTCAGGAAGGCATGTTCATATACCTCGGGCAGTGACCGGGATACCGGGAGCTGATGTACCTAGAGAGTCTCAGGTGTGAGACCCTGAGTGGCAACGCGTAGCCTTAGAACCGTGACATCATTTGGGTTGGGTTTTACAGTGCACTGATATGTTAGTTTCACCTTTCGATCATTATTGTGGTTTATTTGTTATGATTTCATTATAATATTATATTTTCACTGCATGCAAGATTTGGAAAACGGAGGGGTAAAATCTTATGATTATTTTATTATTAAATTGATTTCTAAACTGTTATTTTTGGCCCACTCACCCTTGTTTTACTGACCCCTCCAGACCCTGACACGAAAATAGAGGAGGAGGACGCGGAGGAGGAGGCAGAGGTTTAGTTTGCCTAGCTGTGCACCTGTACACCCACTTGTGGGTAGGTTGAGCACCGAATAAATGTACTTTGACTAGTGTGCTCACATGTTGTATTTTACTTTCCCTTGTCTGACAGTATCACTTTAAACATTGTGGTTGTACGTTATCTATCTATTTAAGTCTTCGGTTTTTATTTAAGGGTAATTTTGGTATGTTTAGAGTCATTGTCAGACGGGAGCGGGGCACGTCCCCGGGTGGTCCCAGTGGGATTGGGACGGGTCCTGTCAAGAAGCGTGAAGGGCATTTTGGTAAATTGTCAAAGTAGGGGGAAAATGGTAATTGGAAAATTGATCAAGGAATGGATGGCATCTGGACTGATTCATGCCATGGGATGCCACCCACGGGACATCTGTCATTTGCTAACTCAGATTAGTGGTAATGTGTAATGGTGGGAAGCTTAAAATTTGTTGTTTGGCACAGTGAACAGTGCTGGTGCCATTGAAACTGAAAAAAAAAACAGAGGCTGGTTCCCCATGCTTGATCGACTTCCCAAGACCATTTTAAGAGGAACTGAGTGAGGGGACAGAGGCAGAGGGAGAGCACGGGTGTCTGAATTCGGGGACTGAGTATGTGCTATTGGAGAATGAAAAACAGAGCACTGGGAAATTGTTTTATTCAATTGAGAGTTTTGAGCAGAGCACCGGTTGCATTTTGATTCATTAATTGAAGTGGTTTGATCAGTTGCTGGGAAGGAACGAGAGAAAACAAAGAGGAAAAGAATGGGAAAAACCAGAGAGAATGAGCTGCTGTAAGACCCGAGAGCCAATTATCAAAATTTATTGTGATCAATAGTCGAATTCGAAATTGTGGATGTTTATGACTACAATTGAGATTGTATTTAGCTCTCTGGAACCCAGACGACTCAAATGGCTTCAAAAACGAAGGAAGATGAGGTCGTTTTGACCATGAATGGAGTACCTCGACACCTCAAAAATCCAAGGATTGGTCGTGTAATTAGAGGAGTTAGAAGACGCAATTGAGTTTGGAAACAAGTTTGTGATAATCATACGAAGCTGTTGGCTGGATCAATTGAAGAAAAACGATGAGGATTGATGAACTTCAAGGAATGAACAATGTTTGGATGTTCATCGAAAACTCGAGCTGGAATTGACAGATTAAGGTAAGTTATAATGAAATTAAAGTTACATACCCATAATTAGATTCATAACGATGCTTTTGACTGAATCAATTGAAGAAAACAAGTTGAGATTCGCAGGGATTGAACCGGGTCAAAACGTGGGTTAAATGACCCGTTTAGCAGACAGCCGGGTGAGAACGATGAACAGTGTGCTTACTGTAGCAGCGCGTGAGGGCACGTGGGCCTGATTCTCGAAGTGAGTTCAACACGACTTTTGTCCTATGCAATGTAACGAACATTTTAGCGTTGGTTTCGAGTTAATCAGACACTGTTTCAACTTTGTTTCGAGGGTCCGAAGGTTTATATTACGTTTTTAATTAATATTTAATTCCCGAAAAATTATGGAAAATTAGCATGATGTTATTTGAGTCCTTAGTGACACTGAGGAATCATTTCGGACATGATTTGAGATTTCTGGAAAATGTCGGAAATTACAGAAACGCGTGCAGCGCGAAAACGAGTGTTATGGACGGTGTGTGAGTGGACTTTGCTTTCTAAAGTTTAATACATGCATAAATGTTTCTATGATTTCTATGATTATGATTATGACTTGTGATAATTACGATTTTCGTATTTATACGTATTTTGGTATGCAATACCTAACTGCACGTATTTCGAGACTATGATTTCTCTTATGCCTTGATGATGGTTTGATGATCGATTTTACATGATTTGTGCGTATCATGATTTAAGGATGTTTTGATTATGATTGTGAGTATGACTTACGGTGTTGACACGGATTTCGAGAGTTTTACGGATTTGCGCGTTTGACGAGATTTCGAGTATTTTGTGATTTGATCATGGTTTTTGATGCTTTAACTTTGGGATTTGAAATATGATTTGGTTTCAAAGATTTAAAACGGATTTTGGAAAAGGTGATTTCGGGCTTGATGCCCAATTCATGAAAGTGACTTTGATGAACGAGATTTCGGGTTTCAGAAACTTGAAGGTGGATTTCCGGATTTGGGTTTGGGATGATGTTTCCGGATGCCAGCTTACGGAATCATTATTGCAAACTCGGATTCGGGAATGGATGACGAATATGATTGGGATTTTAATGTGAAATTCGGACATGAGTTCCATTTCGATTAAGTGTGATCTCGAATTTGACTTGGGAAATTGGTTTACGATGGATTCTGGATTTGTTGTGATTTATAAATGGTTTTGGGTTTAAAGACCCGGTACTATTGATGGATGATGTTTTGGGTTTAAAGACCCGGATGAGATATGACGGGGGCGGGCCCAGATTGGGTTTAAAGACCCGGATTGAGTTTAAAGACTCGTGAGTTTAAAGACTCGGCTATTGTGATACCCCCCGGGGCCTATTGATTATGTTCTGAGTTTAAAGACTCGTTGATATCCTGGGAAGGCCTGACATATGTGAGTTTAAAGACTCGGTAATTGATATCCAGCAAATTGATTGACTTGTGGTTTACTATCGATTTCTGATGTTTTCGGATGTGTTGGGCAGTGGCCCGGTTTATATGGTTTGATGGATTTTGGATTATGTTGTGTACTTGGATTTGATTCATGATTTTGGGCTGAGGCCTTGTGTTTATGATTGCGGACTAAGACCCGAAGGTTAAGAAAAGGAAAATGATTTGTTTTTCATATACGGTTTTCTTACGTTGGGAATGAAATGGATTGCAAAATGATTTTCGAATGCATGTATTGGTTTTACGTGGAGGGTAGAAATGTATTTCTATAACCTGTTTTATAAACTGATTCATTTTCGTCCACTCACACCTTTTGTGTTTTATTGACCCTCCAGATCGTGGCGCGTTGATCGAGGCTGATCGAGAGGCGGAGGTATGAGTGAGTACGTGTGTGGCTATCCCTTGTTTGGCAAGTACTGAGGGTAATTTGGGAACTTCAGCCGACTTGCCAGATGGGAACAGGACCGGGCACAGTTATCAATGTCTCTTCGGGGGCGGTCCTGTCATTCTATTCCTCACAATAATTTCCTTTTCTGTTATAGTCAAACAATGCTTACATGCTTCTTGATGAAGTTTTAGATTATCTGCATTAGTTTCTCATAACATTCTTTCCTATGATTCTTACAAATACTTTTCTTATCTATCATATTGTGCTTACAATGAGAAGATTGTATTTCGCAAACATCATGATCAATTTTTTTATGAAGTGAGGGACACTTAAGATCAGGCGATATAATACTTAACCAATATCAGGTGATATAACATATAACATATCGTCTGGCAGTGAGGGACATTTAATATCAGGCGATATAATACTTACCCAATATATCAAAACAAATCGTTTAATCATGAGGTGCAATCAAGCATTGCACAGCTATGCACACAGATTCCTCACAACATTAAGCAATGCTTTGTGAGGAACACTAAAAGTATTTGTAATATCAAAACAGATTGTTTAGTCAGTACTGTAATATCATACTTAGTGAAAAGTATTAAGTATGATATTACTTTTAGTGCTCCAAACTCTATAATATAATAGTGAAAAGTATTAAGTATGATATTAATGTTCTTAGATATATTATCGTCTGATGTAAGCACAATATGACATATAAGAAAAGTATTTTTAAGAATTATAGGAAAGAGAGAAGAAGAAACAACGTTTCGATGTGCATGACAGATACGTACTAAATTTCTCAACCTCAGTGAAAATTTTCTACAATCCCTTATTGAAAACCCAAAATCACGAAATGTGAATGAAAATCCTAAGATATATCCCTCTAAAAGATGCTATGTGATCATAAATACATAGAATGAAGGATTGAATGAAAATTATAGATAACATGAGAAATGTTTCAATCATTTATCCCAAATTGTCTGAGATTTATTTTAAGAGATTGCACAAATTCCCTAATATAAGACCACCAACAACATTCATCAAATATATTGAATGATACATTCTGGATTCATCTTCTCACTTATAATTTCTGGTTTATTGTGTACATAGTTCATTCCTAATATATTATTGAACCCATAACTCAATTTACAAAACACGTGTGTCCATTTATAACATATATTGAACCTAAACTGTCAGGACCCACCCCGAAGTCCGAGGTAAATCCTGCTCCCGTCTGACACCCCGACACGCAACTAAAGTAAACTCACGAAAAACCACCAAACTACATGCCAGACGCAGGAGAAAATTTAAACATCTCGAAGTCAAAGTTTTACAGAGCATAGTACCAAATACAAAGGAAAGAAAACTGATAAACAAGGTACACGCACAACGGAAAATGTAAAGCACTCCGGGGTCATTCTCGAGTATTCTATGCCTCTGACGCTGCCTCAACGTCAAACCCCGCGCTAGCTCCACGACATGAAGGGAAATTTAAAACAGAAGGTGTGAGTGGACCATAAATAAAAGAAAAGTTTCCAAAAACCATTTCATAAGAAAACCAGGGTTTTAGCCCTCCGTTTTGAAATCACACATGCATAACCCATTTACTGAAATCAGTTATAAATCACATATAGATTGTCATAAAAACATTTGCAGAATCATTATAAAAAACAATTATAGAAATCATGTCATAAGCATCCAAAAAACTACGTCATAAAACATAAGTTTCAACCAATCATTATCCGATCAAACTTGCTGGACCTATCCGAGTCTTTAAACTCCCGAGTCTTTAAACTCAATCCAGGCCTCAATAATATCCGAGTCTTTAAACTCCCGAGTCTTTAAACTCAACAGGCCTACGGGGGAAATATCAATATATCCAAGTCTTTAAACTCCCGAGTTTTTAAACTCAATCCGGGTCTTTAAGTCCAATCCGGGCCCGTCCCCCGTCAATCGCAATATCCGGGTCTTTAAACCCAATAACCAGATCCAGCAAATCCAATCCAAAACCGTTTGAAAACCATTTCTAAATCCACATCCAAACCCAAATCCGAAATCACTAGTTTGAAACCCTTCCGGCATCCAGAACCGTCATTCCGAACCCAAATCCGGAATTCCACTTTTCAACTTTAAAACCAAATCTCGTTACCGAAATCCGATTCAAAAACCGAAAGCCCTGGATTATAAAATCACGTCTCAAAATCCATTTATAATCATTGAAAATCACTTATCGTTTAAAAACCCCAAATCATGGCATCGAAATCAGAATCCCACATTTTCTCGTAAAACGTGCCAAATATGTAATTTCCTCGAAAACCATGCCATTTCATAAAACAGATATAAAGCATTCAATAATAATGAAATCATAATGAAAACCATAAAACAAGTAATTAAAAGCAGTTATGCATGCTCGAGATTAGAGAAGGGGTCCACTCACAGATACCGGGCACGTCACTCGCGTCCCAAACGTCCTGCACGTTCCTCGACCTCCTCGGGGACTCCCGATCCTATCACAAGTCACCAACGTACGTCACTAACACATTCATTACGGTCCTCCTAATTTTCCCCAAAAATCCCTGGATCCTAAACGTAACGAACCGAGACCTTAAGCCTTCAACCTCACAGAACTAACTCGATTCGACGTTCGATTAACCCGAAACTTATTCCACTAGACTCGTTACAACTTCTAGACCAAAAACCTAGTTGAACGTTTCCCCAAAAACTACCACACGCGCCTCCACGTGCCACCCAAAGTGGCTACGCGTGGGCCTCACGCGCCTGAACAGAAACACTGTTCATCGTCTTCCTCAGCTACTCGACCAGTCTGAACCGGCGAGGGCGGTTCTCCGTCATTTCCAGTCCGTTTTTGTTCCTTTCAAGCCCAGTAGTTTCATCCTATCCTAAGCAACTCAACCCAACCTTAAAAACTCGACAATTCTACCTCTAACCCATCGTCTCTAGCTCGACACAGGAACACCCGAATACCCCTGTTTGCACTCCCGGCCAACCAGGCAATCCCTCAGCCTCAAATTGTTTCCCTAAGCTCAAATACCACTCAATGGACTCCTCAAAACCCCTAAAACAGTTCGAATCAACCTCAAAACTCACGACTTTAAGTTTGAACCCAAACTGAAAAACAGAGAACATAGTAACTCACCTTCGTTCTAGCTTCTACCGTGCAATCCCCCATCACGGCAGCACAACCAGCAACTTCCTAGGACCTCACTGAGTCGACTAACACTCACCAAACCCTTCGACTCGACCCCAGACTTCACGACTATCGACTTGAACTTCCACGGAAAAACAGAGCAAAGATACGGGGGGAAGAAATTACCCACCTATCGATCACCGCCGTGAGCTCAGCCGTGATTATGCGACCCCTCTAAGTCTCCTCCGTCCTCTGGACACCACCACCAGCCTTGATCGATCAATTAAACATCAACACCACTACCAAACTCCCTCGACACTCTCTGTGTTTTCCCGAAATCTTACCTCCCTCACACACACAACCACCCAACTTCTTAGCCCAGTCCTTGCACTCCCCGCCTCCTCTGAACACACTCTCATACCCACAAACTCACACACTCACCCAAAACCCGATCAATTCCTCTCAACCTCACTCTTTGTTTTTCTCTTCTTCGAACACGACTTCACAGGTTTAAAACACACACACCGTGCACTTGTGTAGAAGCCACTACACACACTGCACGTGTCACCATCCCAAGGGCCCTCTCACAAATATCCCAATCTCCATTGTACACTTGGCCCTATCTGATTGGCCCAAATCCCAATCCACCCAAAAGACCAAAATGCCCCTATGAGTTAAAATTACTGTTTTGCCCTTCACCTTTCTAGACCCGTATCTCGCCCGTCCAATGTCCGATGAAGGCATGCCGCCTGTCGTTGAACTCAGGATGACGAGATCTACCTAATGGTCCTCGGTCTACGTATAAAAATCCTATAGTGCTAAAATTCAACTTTTCCCCCTTCGTTTACCCAAATTACGGTAATGCCCTTAACCTTCCGAACATCATAACTTCCTCCTCGAATGTCGGAATCGGGCGTACCACCTGTCTACGTACTCGTGACGTCCCTAACTACGTCACGGTCATCGGTCAATATCCAATTGACCACCCGAACTCAAAGTCAACATTTTACCCAAACCAGGGGTAAAATCGTCATTCTACGCTAACGGGCCAAACGTAACCAACTAACCACCGATTAAGCTCACTAATCCGTTACTAATCAGTTTACTAATCCCGGCTCTCGGGACGGGTCATTACATAAACATCCACTTAATTTTAAAAACATATAACGACATGCATGAATCCGAACTGAGCAGCAAAAAATTAAATTGTCAGAAATGAAATTTTGTTGAAAAAAACATTTGAAAAATAACTATACATGTAATTCTATTTCTCCTCTTTGTGTAGTATCACTACTCCCAGCACGAAAGTATAGGAAATCCGAAACTGAGTATGAACGCAATTTGCATGTCAACTAACACAAACAATAGCTAATGAAATTGAACACAGATAGGAAACCCACAAACAAATGGCAATTAAATCCAAAAAATCACCCACAAAATAGCCATATATACTTATATTTATATAGTAACATAGTAAATTGAAATGAAACAGGTAAATACATGAACATAGAGGCAATAACGTGGCCACAAATGGAGATGCATCGTCGCTAGGTGACGTGTAGCAACCAGATGACATAGTGTCGTGGAGCCAGGGCGCCAAGGTTAGACGTCTGCCATTGGCGATCAATTGGCTGAACGAGCAACGCGACGAAATTGCTGGCAGTTGGTAGTTGGTCGAAGGCAGAGAGGGGAAGAGTGCGATTTTAGTTAGAGAGAGAGAGGAGAACGCTACAAATTAGGGTTAAGAAAAACAGTGGGTTTTGGGTTTTCTTCTGAGAATGAGAGTGAAAAAAGAGGTTGTGATTGGGGCTCTGCTTGATGCTTCTCTGCTCAAACGATGAGTCGGTGATGGGAAGACATCGAAGATAAACAATGGAAAATGGAAATATCGAAGGGAAATATCCAATGGTGTAAAGTTCGAGGATAGAATTGTCCAATCACTGAGTGAAATACCAAATATCAATTGGAGAATAGTAGATGTCAAGGGTATTTTTGGAATTGCACTGTCCATGAACAGTGCAAAGCTGCTTGCCTTTTAGTATATTTATAATTTACCATCAACTTACTCTATTGTGTTGCTTAGTTTAAATTTACCATTTTCCTCTATATTAAATTACCACTCAAGATAATAAATTATTTACATTTAGATGTGTCAATGGATTAGAACGTACATGTGAACAAACGTAATAATACTTATCAAATGGCTTCTTAATTTTGATGGAAGATAGGAGTTTGGAAGAAAATTTAAGTAAACCAGAGAATATAAAACCTTGAATAATAAAGTATCATACAACACAATGAAAAAAAGGAAAGATCAATACAAAAATACTACATCACTAACCTCATCCCTTTTTAGCACCGGCCTTACCCTCTATTCGAACTGACTCACTCATTCTCATAAGCAATTACATTTCCAACTACAAAGCACAAAAGTGGGCACGAAAGAATCGAGAACAAGTTTAGCTGACAACATACAAAGTGAAATTCAGAAAAATAAGGTAGCATACATCCTCATGATGAGGCAGTGACATCCACGACATGCAGCAATTCCCCACATGTATCAAATGTAAGGGTTTACATAGCTGATGTGTTGCCAAACTTTCCATGTATTGAGAAACCTGTTTCATTGTTGGACGACATTGTAGACTGGGATTCAGGCAAACGTTGTCGTCGCAAGAAACTCCACTTCCACCCCCTTGTTGTCCTCGGTGGTGATATGCGTTGGTCCAAAATATCCACGAATGGCATTTGATCCGCAGGTAATGCAAATGATGAGGAGGAGGAGGAGGAATGCACTGAAGATAAAAAAAAATCTCCTGGATGCCTTCCCAGTTAAATTGGAAGGCTCAATTACTTATTTTATTTTTCTCATAAATTGAGGTATTTATATAATGTCCAAAAGATGTAAACCCTAAATTAAAAAGGAAATAAACTAATTATAGGAAACCTACTAATTACAAGGTCCTAAAAGGAAAAAGAATCAAACATACAGCTGAATTCAACATTTTCCCTCAAGTTGGTGCATAGATATCGTTCATGCCCAACTTGTCAATACAGCTGTTAAATATCGGAATAGATACTATTTTAGTCAACACATCTGCTAATTGTTCTTCTGATATAATCTCAGGGACTTCAATGATTTTCTTCTCTAACTTCTCTTTTATGAAGTGTCTGTCTACCTGCACGTGTTTAGTCCTATCATGTTGCACATCATTATGAGCAATATCACGCTCAGCCTTATTGTCACAATACAATCTGATTGTTGCTTTGATAGGGAAGCCCAACTCACTCATTAAGTTCTTCAATAAAAAAAAATCACATATTCCTTCCGACATTCCTCAATACTCAGATTCCGCACTTGATCGAACTACAACCTTTTGTTTCTTACTTCGCCAGGTTACCAAATTACCACCCACAAAAGTGAAATAGCCATATGTCGAATGCCTATCACCAATATCTCCAGTCCAATCAGCATCAGTATATCTTACAATGCACATGTCACTATTCTTAGTAAACATTATTCCTTTACCTGGTGAGGATTTTAAGTATCGCAGAATTCGAATAACTACATTCATATGATCTTCACTTAAATTGGCTAATAACACTCAAGGGATAAGCCAAGTCTGGTCTTGTATGAGCTAAGTACATTCATCTCCATACTAACCTCTGATAGCGTTTCTTATTGGTTGGTACTTGATCAGGATGCAATCCTAACTTCGCATTGTCATCCATAAAATTATCGATCGGTTGACACACTAGCATGCCAGTCTCGCTCAATCAATATAATGCATACTTACATTGAGACAAGACTATACCCTTCTTAGACTGTGTAACTTCAATACCTAGAAAATATTTCAGAGAACCGAGATCTTTCATTTCAAACTCTTGAGCCAAATACTTAAGTAGTGCTTCTCTTTCATAGGCATCATTTCCGGTTACAACCATATCATCAACATACACAATTAGAGTTGTAACGAGCCCGTGATTATGTTTCAAGAACAATGTGTGATCAACATTACTTTGCTTATACCCAAAGTTCTTCATGGACTTGGTGAATCTACCAAACCATGCCCTAGGCGATTGCTTCAACCCGTATAAAGACTTTCTTGTTTGCACACCTTTGTTGTATTTGCAGTATCTTCCTTGCAACCAGAAGGAAGATCCATATACACCTCTTCATCCAACTTACCATGTAGGAATGCATTCTTCACGTCAAACTGTTGTAGTGGCCAATCCATAGTTGTTAGGGTTAACAAAACATGTACCGTGTTAATCTTGGTGACAGTAGCAAACATCTCATGGTAATCAACTCCATATGTCTGCTTGTACCTTTTAGCAACCAGCCTTGCTTTAAATCTCTCAATCGAGCCATCAGCCTTGTACTTAACTGTGTATATCCAACAACACCCAACAGGTTCCTTTCCCTTGAGTAGATCTACAACCTCCCATGCTCTATTCTTTTGTAGTGCCTTCATCTCTTCATTCATAGCCTCATTCCACTTGGGATCCTGCAAAGCATCACGCACACTACTAGGAATAGATACAATAGATAATTGATTTACAAAAGATACACGTGACTTTGACAACCTATGGATTGACGCATAGTTACTTATGGGGTACTTTACTCGAGAATTGGGATCAGGCTCATATTGAGTTTTAGGGACACCCATATTAACTAGATTTGGGAGTTGCCTTCGTGTAGTTGTAGAAGGTACTAGGGGTTCAGACGTGGCCGAAGAAGACAATTGCTCTTGTGATGTGGGTGGCATAGGTGCTGGAATAGAAGGTGTAATGGCTGCTTGTAGTAACACAACATGTTTTGATTCATGCACTGGAAGAGGTAACACAACAGGTTCTAGTTCATGCATTGGAAGAAGTTCAGGTACTTGACTTAGTGAGTCGGCTTGTGAATCATCACCACTAGACTGCAATAATCTACCGCTTAGATCCAATGGATTCACAACCAATGGTGCATACGCAGTAGCCGACCGAGGAAGGGGCAAGGAGGGTCACTTGACCCTCTGATTGCCAGAAAACCCTTCAGGTAGGGAGGTGTTGACCCCTTACTCTTGCACAGCTAGTTACCTGGGTTGCCCACCAGGTGTTTGATGATTTGCATCAGAGAAGAGACCATTGGAGAAAAAGACTTATGTTTTCTTCTTTTTGGTTTGTTTAACTCATGAAACGACGACATTTCATTTAGTGAAATTTTTTTTGTATTACCAAAACGACGCCGGCCTATTTCTATTAAATGGAAAAAGGAAGGTTAAACAAAGAAATCTCATTTGAACAGAATTATCTTTGATTTGGATTAAGGGAACACTCGGCAACAGAGGAAGATAGAGCTGGATCTCGGACATTTGGTCGCTCGCCTACCATGACCAACGCTATCGACGGTCGCACTAGGTGGCTGAAATCAAACAAGAGAATTGTGAAGGCAGCAGAGCCATGGAGATCCACAATTTCTTCCATTAAATTAAGGTAAATTTCTAATTTTCAAATAGCCTAAATTCATAAACCCTAAATTGTTATATCTAATTCATACTATGCTTCCTTCCTTTATTGGAGGCGTGAATGAAGATGATGTTGAATTATTTATGTTATAAGGCTGATGTTGAATTGTTTTAACAGAGGTTGCTGTTGAATTTTTTTAACAGAGGTTGATGTTGAATGGTTATATCCATGAGTCGTGGGCTATGAATTGGTATATAAGGGCATAAGGCTGATGTTTAATTGGATACTAGAAGACACCTACTTTTCAGATCAAAAAAGAAGATACCTACTTTTTTTAACTCAGACAAAACCTAATAAAATGTCATGTAACTTTATAGAAATTCTTTTGTCTAATTTCTTTTTTTGGCATTCCAAATGTTACTGTCAGGACTCGACCCTTCTCGGTTAGAACCCGACTCTAACACGATATTGTCCGCTTTGGGCCTCCTCGCCCTCACAGTTTTGTTTTCGAGAGTTCACAGTGCAACTTCTCAGGGGGTCACCCATCATGAAATTGCACCAGCCTCAACTCGCTTAACTTTGGAGTTCCAACCAAACCCAAAGCCACTGAGCTCCCAAAAGGCCTCGTGCTAGATAGGTGTGTGCTTACACCTTTAAGGCACACCACCAATCCCCTCCCAGACTATTCCTCTCGCAGGAATGTGGGATAGTTCATCGTTCCCTCCAGGACACGAGTCGTAAAATCCACCCCCCCCTTAGGGCCCAGCATCCTCGCTGACGCATTTCTCGGTCGGGATTTGGCTCTGATACCATTCTGTTACGACCCGACCCATCTAACACAATATTGTCCGCTTTGGGACCATCCACGATTTTGTTTCTGGGAGCTCACGTGCAACTTCCCAGTAGGTCGCCCATCCTGAGATTGCAGCAGTCCAAACTCGCTTAACTTTGAAGTTCCAACCAAACTCAAAGCCAATGAGCTCCCAAAAGGCCTCATGCTAGATACATACGTGCCCACACATTTAAGGCACTTGGCCTTTCCCTCCCCGAGTGATGTGGGATTGTTCACCGTTCTTCCCAAGAAATGGGTCTTACAATCCACCCCCTTGGGGCCCAGCATCCTCACTGGCACACTTCCGATCGGTGTCCAGCTCTGATACCATTCTGTCAGGACCCGACCCTTCTCGATCACGACCCGACTCTAGCACAATATTGTCCCCTTTGGGCCTCCTCGCCCTCACGGTTTTGTTTTTGAGAGCTCACAGTGTAACTTCCCAGGGGGATCACCCATCATGGAATTGCATCAGCCCCAATTCGCTTAACTTTGGAGTTCTAACCAAACCCAAAGTCACTGAGCTCCCAAAAGACCTCGTACTAGATAAGTGTGTGCCTACACTTTTAAGGCATACCACCAATCCTCTCCCAAACCATTCCCCTCGCAGGAATGTGGGATCGTTCATCGTTCCCTTGACATGACCCACCCTCAATCCCCCGGGATTAAGGGCTAAGTCATGCTCCCGTCTAACTTACGCGTGACACGAAGGCTAAACCGACATCCAACCTCCATGTAACACGTAAGTCGGACAAGGGATTTCCAAAAGAACCGTTCACAAGTTCCGGATTTCCCAGAGCGCGCAGAATCTACTGTGGAGCGCGTGTGTGATGTCTCCGTCTCTCTCTACCAACAGCCTGCACCGCAACAACCTGGAGGGTATAGAAAACATAAAAGACTGTGAGTGGACAAAATAAATAGTACATTCAGAAAAAAGTTTATAAAAAAGTGCATTTATACCCTCCATTTAAAAACCAATGCATGCATATGAAAAACCAATTCAAAAAACCATTTCATACCCAAAACCATAAATGAAAACCAGAATCGTTTCTTTCCTCAAATCTGCAATTGAAATCCAGGGCAACAGCCCAAAATCATAAATCCTCATCAAGTACGGGAACTCAGCCCAAAACTCATTAAATCCAAATCATCCATGCTACTGCCCAAAACCTCTGAAAACCAGTGAAAAACATCAATCAATCGAGTTGCTGGATCTCAAGTGCTCCCGAGTCTTTAAACTCAAAACACATGTGCATAATCAGGCCTTCCCGGGATATCAACGAGTCTTTAAACTCAAAAACACAATCAACAGGCCTCAGGGGGATATCACAATAACAAAGTCTTTAAACTCAAAACATATCAATCCAGGACCCTCCCCCGTCAATCAACCGAGTCTTTAAACTCAAAACCAGATCTAGCCGTTTTCCGGATCTTTAAACCCAAAATCATTTTTCAACGGGTCTTTAAACCCAAAACCAAGTGAAAATTCATATCCGAATTCGCAATAATGATTCCGTAAGCCGGCATCCGAAACCATCATCCTGAATCCAAATCCAGAATTTCTCTTCCAAGTTCCAAAACCGAGAATCATCTTTCTGAAATCCAATTCCAAAACTGAAATCACGTTTACCGAAATCACATGAACATGGCTTTATGTCCAAAATCCCTTTTCCAAAATCCATTACGAATCATTGAAATTAAATCATATGTCAAATCCCAAAATCAAATCATCAAAACCATAATCAAATCAAAGCAGAAAACCATAGCTCGTAAAACGTGCAATTCCGTAAATATCTCCAAATACGTGTAAAACCTTAAATCATCAAGATCATATCATAAACATAGAAATCGCGTATAGAAAACATATAAAAACATATATGCATGCATCATAAGTCAGAAAGCAAAGTCCACTCACAGACCGTTTACGCCGCTACCTCGATACGCGTGCACTTACGCCGTTCCCGGCCAATCCACTATCACCGGCTTTCCCAAACCTGTCCAAATCCCATAATAAGGTTACTAACTACATCATAAAGCTTCTACGAAAGTCCCGTAATTTTCTCAAACTTTTAACTATTTTTAAACGAGCCCTTAAAACCTTCGGACATCCCGAAACATATCGAGACGATGTCCGATCGACTCGAAACCAGTGCCAAAATGTTCGTTACGTCGAATACTTTAAAAGTCGTGTTGGAATCATCCTAAAAATCGTGACACGTGCCCACACGCGCCGTCCAAAGGGGCTGCACATGGGCCTCACGCGCTGCTACAGTGTCGTCTTCAACCTCTGTCCAATCCGGTTTGAACCGGTTGGAACCGGCCCGGTTCGACCGAACTGGCGCAGGCGGTCCAGCATCCTAACCTGTTCAATTTTTGTTTATTTTTAATCCTATTTCATCCTACATCTACGTCTCTTCATTCCCCACACTTCTACATCTTTAAATCACAAAATTGGGGTTTGAAGCATACCTTCCTGCTTAACCTTCAAACCTCCAAGTTCCCATGATTCTGACCATCATGTCCCTTGGTTTTAGGCTTGATAGCTTTGTACTATCCCTTAAAAGATCATACAAATAATTAAATCGATTAATACAAGTTAGATCCATGGTTGCCATTTTCGGATTAAAACTCGAAGTTCATGGGAGTTTCACTTACTGTCTATTCCAAGCTTCAAAACCAAGCTTATTCGATTCCCCAGACCTCCAGTAACATCGTTCATCCATCACAATCGATCAAGCCGTCAAGAAACAAGGTTTTCCATTTCAAAGGTCTTAGAACTTCTCGATTTTTTTCTTCCTCAAGGCGCCGCCGTAGGCACCACCGTGACCACCATCTTCATCAGTTCACTCTTCTTTCTCACTCTCATTCACACCCAATGACCAATTAATGAAGATTGAATGAATTAAGTGGAAAGGTTCTCACAATCTCCTCTGTTTCTCTGTTTTCCCATAGCCGGGCAACCAAGGTTTAAAACTTGAGAATTGGTGAGGCGGTGAGAGGATTCTACAAACCTCCAGATTGGGCCAGGTGTCCATTTCTCTGTGGCCAGAACTCCCAAGAACAGCCAAGTGTCTCCTGATCACTAGGCACCAATCCCAATGCAAGCCAATTGACCAAAATGCCCTTGAATGACAAATTACCATTTTGCCCCTCATGTTCCTAGACCCATAACGTTGACGTCCAAACCTCAATTGACGCATGTCGCCTGTCGTTGTACTCAGGGGATCGAGACCTACCTAATGGTCCTCGAATTACATGAAAATTCCATGTTGTTTGAAAAGTCAATAAATTGCCTCTTTTTAACCAAATTACCAAATTACTCTTAAACTTCCGAACATTATAACTTTTTCCTCGAATGTCGGAATCAGACGTGTCACCTGTCTATGAACTCGTGACGTCCCGAACTACGTCACAGTCATCAGTCAAAGTCCATTTGACCGGCCGAACCAAAAGTTAACCATTCACCCAATTCCAAGGTAAAATCATCATTTCGCACCGTCCGTCCGAAATTATCCAACTAATCACCAATTATCTTCACTAATCCGTCATTAACCACTAATCTAATCTCGGTTTCCGGGACGGGTCGTTACATCCCTGCAAGACACGGATCTTACAATCAACCCCCCTTAGGGCCTAGCGTCCTGGCTGACACATTTTATAGTCGGGGTTTGGCTCTGATACCATTCTGTCACGACCCGACCAATCTAGCACAATACTGTCTGTTTTGGGCACATCCCTCACAGTTTTGTGTCTAGGAGCTCATGCGTAACTTCCCAGTAGGTCGCCCATCCTGAGATTTCAGCAGCTCAAACTCGCTTAACTTTGGAGTTCCAACCAAACTCAAAGCCAATGAGCTCCCAAAAGGCCTCATGCTAGATACAGACGTGCCCACACATTTAAGGCGCTTGACCTTTCCCTCCCCGAGCGATGTGGGATTGTTCACCGTTCTTCCCAAGAAACGGGTCTTACAATCCACCCCCTTGGGGCCCAGCATCCTCGCTGGCACACTTCCGGTCAAGATCCAGCTCTGATACCATTCTGTTATGACCCGACCCTACTCGGTCAGGACCCGACTCTAGCACGATATTGTCTGTTTTGGGCCTCCTCGCCCTCACGGTTTTGTTTTCGAGAGCTCACGGTGCAACTTCATAGGGGGTCACCCATCATGGAATTGCATCAGCCTCAACTCACTTAACTTTGGAGTTCCAACCGAACCCAAAGCCACTGAGCTATTAAAAGGCCTCGTGCTAGATAGGTGTGTGCCTACACCTTTAAGGCACACCATCAATCCCCTCCCAGACCATTCCCCTCGCAGGAATGTGGGATCGTTCACCGTTCCTTCCAGGACAAGGGTCTTACATTGACCCTTCACAAAATATTTTTTGGATCTGTCATTGTGCACACATAAGAGTCTGTACTTCATATAAACTCTCCCCTTATAGTGGAGGCTCTGAAGTAGGGAAGAACATAACATCCTCGTGAAAAGTCACATTCAGTGTAACATAGAGCTTATGAAAGGACAGATGATAACACCAACATCCTTTCTGGTTCTGAGCATACCCAACAAAGATACACTTCTCTGCACGTGGCTCCAATTTTTTGCACATCTATTTGGGAAAATGAACAAACGCCACACAACCAAACACTCGTGGTTCAAGGTTAGGAACTGATGGTGCAGTAAAGGCACTAGATAACGTCTGGAAAGGCGTCTGAAATTGGAGGACCCGAGAAGGGACCCTATTGATAAGATAAACAGCAACGGAAAAAGCTTTTCTTCAATAAGCCAAAGGGAGTTTAGCCTCAAGAAGAGAGGCATGAACCACCTCCAAAAGGTGACGATTCTTACGTTTAACAACTCCATTATGTTCTGGTGTATAAGGGCACGTTTTCTGATGAGTTATACCATGTTGTGACAAGTACTCTCTAAGCTCAGAATTAACAAACTCACCACCATTATCTGTACAAAGGACACGAATAGAGGATTGAAATTGTGTAAGCACCATTTTATGAAATTTCTGAAATATGGCAGTCACTTCACTTTTAGTTTTCATAAGACACAGCCATGTCATTCGAGTACAATCATCAATAATGGTCACAAACCATCGTCCACCACTTAATAAAGAAACTTTAGAGGGTCCCCACACATCAGAATGAATAATCATAAATGGAACAAAAAAATTATTGAAGTTGATAGGGAAAGGAATACGATGGCTTTTAGACATTTCACAAATGTCACATGTAAACTCAGACATATCACTAGTAGAAAACAACTTAGGAAACAACTTCTAAAGATACCGAAAGGAGGCATGGTCTAAACGTCGATGCCATAACTAAATAGCTGAACTCTTAGACCTAGTAATTGACCCAGCAACCCCAAACTCTTGCGTTAACTTCTTTGAACTCCCCGGTGACAGATCCAAGTAGTAGAGTTTCCCACGCCTAGTACCACATCCAATTGTCTTCCTCATTTGTATGTCCTTAAAAACACAATAATGGGGCCAAAAAATCACAACACAACGTAAAGAATGGGTAATTTGGGCAATAGATAACAAGTTATAGTTAAGAGAAGGAACAACTAAAACGGAGTGTAGGTCAAGGGTCTTATTTAAAGTAACTGTGCCTTCTCCTAGAACAGGTGATGGTGTCCTGTTGGCTATAGACACGATGGGTTGTTTAGAGGGTTTTAAAGAATTTAGTTGACCAGGGTCAAACGTCATGTGATCAGTGGCACCTGAATCAATAATTCATATATTGTTTGTCAGGACCCGTCCCAAATATCGCCTCGATACCCGGGACGAACCCTGCTCCCGTCTGACAATCACACCTAAAGTACCAAAATAACCTCAACACCACAATAAGCATAACTATCAGACGAAGGAGTAAGTATATACAACTGTAAGTCAGAGCATAGTTCTACAAAATGGGCACAAAATCCTACTATGCTAGTCTCGCAACGGAAGAACGTCGTAAGCTCTATGCCTCGATTCCTACCTCAACGTTCACCCCAGCGCTATCACCACGACTTGGAGGGAAAATTTAAAACCAAAAGTGTGAGTGGACTAGAATAAATGAAAGTTGCAAACATAGTTTATCATCATTTCAAAGTTAAGGAAAAACAATAATAACTTTTGTTCCCTCCGTTTTGAAAATATGCATGCCCAACTACGTATCAGAAAAATCATAACATAGAACATCATAAGAAACAGAAACACTATAAACTGCATCATGAATCGTGAATACCAAAGTATCATTTTTCGATCAAACCTGCTGGACCTATCCGAGTCTTTAAACTCAACCAGGCCTCTATAATATCCGAGTCTTTAAACTCCCGAGTCTTTAAACTCAATAGGCCTACGGGGGTAATATCATAAATGTCCGAGTCTTTAAACTCAATCCGGGCCCGTCCCCCATCCATCAGAATATCCGGGTCTTTAAACCCATATCCAGATCCAGCAAATCCAATCCAAATTCAATGTAAAACCATTTCTAAATCCATAGCCAAACTCAAATTCGAAATCCCCGGTTCGAAGCCCTTCCGGCGTTCAGAACCGTCATTCCGAACCCAAATCCGGAAATCTACTTTTTAATCAAAAACCCACATTTACTCACAGATTATGTTTCACAATCCATTTATCATCATCAGAAAACAATTATAGTTTGAAATCCCCAAATATGGTATCAAAATCCGAAAACCAGCTTTTTCTCGAAAAACGTGCAAATCCCGAAAATGTCTCGGAAAACGAGCAAACACATCAACCATATATAAGCATCATTAAGAAGCATAAAAACACATTTAATAACATAAAACATCAATAAAAACAGTTAGGCATGCCCGAAAGAAAAGAAAGAGTCCACTCACAAATCAGAACGAGTCAATCGCGCTCCGTGCACTCCTCGACCGTCTCAGGCGTCTCCCGTCCTGTCAATATGCACCAAATAGAGTCACAAATACATCAAGGATACTAACCCTAATTTCCCCAATTTTTCGGGAATTTATTAATATTTTAATCCTAAACCCTAAACCGTCCGGATTCCCGAACTATCTCACAACACCGTCCAATTAACTCGAAAATCATACCAATGGATTCCTTAGGACATTTAGAACCAAAACCATGTTGGAAGCTTGGCCGGAATCCTCCCCACGCGCCTCCACGCGCAGCCCAAAGTGGCTGCGCTTGGGCCTCACGCACCTGCTACAGTGCTCATTCTTCCTCGAGTCACCCGGTTCAACACAGTTGAACCGGCGTGACCGGTTCTCTGTGAGTCCTCCACTGTTTCAGTTCAATCCAATCCCAAGAGCTTCGTCCCATCCTAAGCAAGCTAACCCCGTCCTAACATCGAAGAATCATGGCCCAAAACCTCACGACTCTCCCTCGAAAAACTGAGCCCGTGACCCCTATTTTGGCCGCCGGCCGCCCAGGTCCTCCCCCGACACGGCACCACAACCAAACGACTCCTGGGACCTCTAGGAGTTTCACCATGACCACCACATCTCTCGACTCTACGCCTAACTCGACGACTTTTGAATTGAAACTCACGGGAAAAACAGAGGAAGGAAGCTTACCCTTCGATTCAGTCTCCGCCGTGTGCACCGCCGCGTACCACGGTGCTTGTTGGGTTCCCTGTAACCTCCTGAGTCTCCTATTGGCTTGAATCGATCCACCACACGGCACAACCACCGCCACAGTCCACCGTATCTCTCTGTTTTCTCCAAAATCCAGCCGTCCACCGTTTAGCCTCCGTGCACGGTTGCAGCTCCAAAACGTGGTCAATAGCTCACCCTCATCTCTCTTTCACTTTCACCAGTCATCAAATCCCTCACCCTTGCACGAAATCAATCGAAGTCTCTCCAATTTTCCTCTCTGTTTTCTGTGTTCAAACGGGTGTACGGTTTGAAAACGTGCAAAGTGTGCCCGTGCACATTTTAGAATTCCCTGGAACCATCCAGTGTCCCCCACGTGTCCATCATCCATTGGCTCCAAATAAATATCCCAGCCCACTTCTGCCACTTGCCCTTATCTGATTGGGCTGAGGCAAAAGACCAATTTACCCCTCATTTTACTAATTACCGTTTTGCCCTCGAACTTCTCAGACCCATAACTATTCCATCAGACATCCGATGACAGCGTGCCGCCTGTCGTGGTACTCAGGACGTCGAGACCTATCTAACGGTCCTCGGTCTACGTGAAAATCACAAGTCCACCAAAAAGTCAACATTTTCCTCATTTAGTCAAAATTACGGTAACGCCCTCAATCTCCCGAACGTCATAACTTTTTCTCCGATTGTCCGAATCGAACCTGCCACCTGTCTACGAACTCGTGATGTCCTAAACTACGTCACGGTCAAGGGTTAACACACATCCAACTGGTAAATCAAAAAGTCAACTTTTAACGCACTATTCACAAGGGCAAAATCGTCCTTTCATCCAAATATTTACAAAAATTACATTTATACCCTTCCCGAAGGTACGGGTTGTTACATTGTTACTAATAGGAGCTGAGACATTAAGGCACTTACCAGTATTACCTGAGGTTGCAATTAAAGCATAAGCTTGATCTGGCCCTTCAGATGTTTTAGTTACAGCAGTAGTGGAGTTGCATGCCTTTGGGACTGGTTTGGTCCACCAATCCGAATAACCAATAAGGTCAAAACAACGAGATTGTGTGTCCTACTTCTTCACAATGATCACACTGAAACTGAGAACGACGATCAGCACCCATATTACACAGAGTGAGAGACGGCACAAGAACTCGACAGTTGGTGTTTGCGAAGAACAAGGTTTATTGCTAAACCTAGCTTTGATATCAAGTTAAATTGGAAGGTACAATTACTTATTTTATTCTTCTTATAAACTGAGGTATTTATATAATGTATAAAAGATGTAAACCCTAAACTAAAAAAAGAAATAAACTAATTATAGAAAACCTACTAATTACAAAGTCCTAAAAGGAAAAGGAATCAAACATCCTGGATTCAACACTCTCATGATTGTTTCCAGTGCAATTACACCAAAGCTATAACATCGCATTCTTCATTCACTTTCTTTGTATAAGAAACCTCTGCACATATCAAATTTCACAATATTATATTTTTTGAAACAAATTTTAAAAATCAAAGTCATAATTGAACAGGCCCTTAATGAACCTACACTGGCCATGCAAAGAACTCACTGCCTATAGCAAAGACATATATATATTAGAAAATAGAAAGAACAAGATCACCATTTCATTTTCGGTTCCTATACTTGGACATAAATGCATACTCAGAAAGGAGGAGGGAAGAAGAGCAAATCAAAGGAATAATATCGTGAAAGAGATAAAGAACAAATACAAAACATGAAAATTGAAAACTAAAGTGATAAGCTTATCACACGGCCTCTTATTTTACCTAACCTAGCCATGAAAAGGACTCACTGGATTGGAAGAAAATAAGAAGACCACCTAGTGCTACATATCCATATGTGCCTACAATGGCGGTCCAATTCGCCAATTGTGTGTCTAGGAACAAAGCAGAGCCATAGCTTGAAACAGAGACCTCATATTCGAAATCCAACATAACATTGTTGCTTGATATGTCAGGATGAAGAATCGGCGACAAGTAATCATGGTGCATGTAAGACAAGGCATGAGCTACACCTTTAATTACATTCTCCCATTTGCTTCACCCCAACTCTTTAGCGTCACAATCGTTGCTCAACATTGCACCCAAACTAACTCTGTCAAGATGCTCATACACTAAGAATGAGTGTCTTCGGTGATAGCATAAACCATAAAGCTTTGCAATGTTTCGGTGTCTGATAAAAGTCAGCGCCTGGATTTCATTTACAAACTCCTCAAGATTCTTGTCTCCGTACCATTGCCGGTTTAGTTTCTTCACAGCCACTGTGTCGTAAGAACACAGATTTTCTTTGTAGACGTTTCCATGTCCCCTTTTCCCGATGCAATATGTCGAATTGAAATCTTCTGTTGCCACTATGATTTCCTCATACATCAACTTCCCATCAAAATCTATTACCATTGTGGGAAAGGGACGTTTTTGCACGTAGGCTCTCCTTAAATCAATGTGTTTGTTATTAAATCGTCACGAAAACTGTTAGAAGTACGAAAAAATGATGATAAAATGGATAATATGATTACTAATATCCATTTGTGGCTCTTTTTTGAGACATGCTGTTTGTAGGGTTGCAAATAAGGTCCAATGTTGTCGCAAAATCCTATGTTGCCTTGTAATGCTTGTGGTGAAGCTTCTCGAAATGCAGTGTTGTTGGGGAGGGCACCTTCCAACTCATTGTAAGATATGTCAATGTGAGACAAGTTGTTCATGGTTTCAAAACTTATTGGGACGAAACCCGAAAGATTGTTGTGGGAAAGATTGAGCGTCACCAAATTTGCCATATTGGTTTTTTCGGATGGTATCCGACCTTCAAGTGAGTTATGGCTTAAATCTAGTTCGCTCAATTGCACCAACAAGTGTAACTTAAATGGAATTGTTTGACCAAACTTCTTGTTGCTCAAGTTGAGATGGTATAATTTGAAAAAGTCCCCAAGAATGCTCGGAATTGACTCATTTGTTGTAAATTGTATTAAGTGATATGTCTATTTATGTAAATGGGTACAAGGGGTAGATAGGTAATTGTACTTATATTAACCCTAACCATATATAAGTGAGTTAATTAGTCTTGTATAGTACACTCTCATTATTCAAAAAAAATATTTTCTTCCTCTACCTCCTTCTCTAATTTACTCCCTCCTAAATTCTTCACAACACGTTATCAGCACGATCGTCTCCAAATCAATGATTGCTCAAGAGAATGATAAATTCAATCAACACGATCGTCTCCAAATCGGTGATTGCTCAAGAGAAGGATAAATTCAATCAAGTAGGTTTTCTAAATCCAAATTTGATTGGAATCAATAATTATCATGTTTGTAATCACATGAATTAATGATCATTGATATGTTCAATTGAATTATTTGACACAATCTTCATGATTTTCGTTCCATGTTTGTAATCACATGAATTAATGATCATTGATATGTTCAATTGAATTATTTGACATAATCTTCATGATTTTTCGTTTCATGTTTGTAATCACATGAATTAATGATCATTGATATGTTCATTGAATTATTTGACATAATCTTCATGATTTTCGTTTCATGTTTGTAATCACATGAATTAATGATCATTGATATGTTCAACTGAATTATTTGACATAATCTTCATGATTTTACGTTCCATTGTTTGTAATCACATGAATTAATGATCATTGATATGTTCAATTGAATTATTTGACATAATCTTCATGATTTTTTTGTTTCATGTTTGTAATCACATGAATTAATGATCATTGATAAGTTCAATTGAATTATTTGACATAATCTTCATGATTTTTCCGTTCCATATTTGCTGAATTGATGGTTCATCATGAAGTTGCAAACACCATGATTTTTTGTTGAATTGATGGTTCATCATGAGGTTGCAAACACCATGATTTTTTATTATTTGTTGAATTGATGGTTCATCATGAGGTTGCAAACCCACAATTAGTGGAAAATATAAAAGAAGCTATGATGGTCCATCCTTCCTCATTTTGTGCCACAATTAGTGAAAAATATAAAAGAAGCTTTGATGGTGCCACAATTAGTGGAAAATATAAAAGAAGCTTTGAAAGTCCATCCTTCCTCATTTTGTGCCAAAATTAGTGAAAAATATAAAAAAAAAAGTTTTGATGGTCCATCCTTCCTCATTTTGTGCCACAATTAGTGGACAATATAAAAGAAGCTTTGATGGTCTATCCTTCCTCATTATATACATGATCATATGGCATGATAATTATGTTTATGATATGATGATATACATATGATGTATCTATAATGATGATATATATATATGATGTATCTATAATGATGATATACATGATGCATATGAAAATATATGATATATATGAATATATGTATGATGCAATGACAATGATGTGAATAATATGATGATGATAAGCTATGATGATAATGGATGATGTATTGGGCAATTGATTACTGTGGTAATGGATGATGATAACGATGGTAATTACCAACGGAATAACAGTTTAAACGACTGCAATGCAAGCCCTGAAGGCTACACAACTTAATTATCACTATTGACATAAATTAATTGCCATTAAGTTGAGTCCATGCCCATAGCCCTGAAGGCTACACAGTCCAAGCCCAGAAGGATACCAATTTAATTCAAGCACAGAAGGTTGGACCAGGCCCAGAAGGCCTACAAACACCAAAGGCCCATGACTTAGATTTGCCCGACCCAGTCTGCTCCAATCAAATCGGTCCAATCATAACAAATCGATCTAACTGTATCGAATTGGTCTAATCAAACAGAACTAGTCTATTTGAACCAAATTATTCTAATCAAACGGTCCAGTCGAACCAAACCATATGAATCGGACCATCACATTCTGAAAAGAAAAGAAAACATTTTATTTTTCTTTATTTTCTTTATTTTTCACTTATGTGTTTGAAGCATGGATCTTAATGTCCGAAGCATTATGTCAATTTATTTAAACTTTATGCCCAAAGTATTTATTTAACGTATGAAATCATCTTATGCCAGAAGTATTCATTCAAACTATTATTACGTGCTATTTAATTACATTGTTTAATGATTTTAAATTTATATATTTATTTTATTTAGAAAATGTATGCGTTTAAATGAATAAGATGTTCATCAATAAACTAGAGATTTATAAATGAGCTCATAGTCCATACTAATCACCGAACCCGTAATTTCGGCAAAGTTAAGAAAAAAGGGACCTGCAGATTCCTTCATGAATTCACTCGACATGATAAAACAAGTAGATTTTACATTTTAAATCTGATTTATCATACCATTTGTTAAAACTTGAAGTTCTTATTTGCTGCTTATGGATGAGTTTTCTCAAAACATTAAATGCAATGATTTGTCCCTTATATAGACTCTAGAAAAGCAGTTTAACCACTATAGGGACAATTTCTTGCCTGAAGTAAGACATGAATGACCCATCATCCATTCTAAGGATTTCAAATCCATGTATAAATATCATTTGGAACATGTGTTTTTTTTTTCTCGCTCGAATAAGATTTAATTCAATTCAAACACTTATTCTCATGCATGTGACCCATTGAATTAAATCTATAAATATGTATATTTTTTGGGGACGTTTATTGTCTGACTGACAATATTATACTCCGAAAGATATAACCAAAGAACATTGTTGAATGGTACTGAATTACCATCAATAAGATTCTTTATTCTCCAAAGTTCCAGAAGAACATTGTCTAGATTTACGGATATTCGAGTCAACGGTTATCACATTGAAAACACTAATGACAAGAAAGTGGAATATCTTTGCATAACCTCCAATCAGTATGACTAGAAGTATACATTGGAGAAACTAGCCTGAAGCTAGCCAAAAGTTAGCTAGAAGCTAACTAGTACGAGCAATTTCTCATTATGACATGACCGGTTGGGACACCTAGGTCAGAGTAATGATGCGCCGTATCCTCAATATTGCACGTGCATCCTTTTACTCATAAACACCTTTGTGTTAATGAGATATTATGCCAAGTTTGCTCATTAGCAGAAATCGAATATTAGACCATTATATGCAAAGATGAGTTAAGACTCCACCATTTTCTTGTACATAATACAATGGAAATTTCGTGGACTTTCCAACCACCATGCAGACCATTCTGAAAACTTTCATGGTTCAGGTTGAGATACCGACAAAGTGGTCACATGCTACACTTTTGTCCACACGCATACTGTGTTTGCTAAACTCTTAGCCCAAATCATTACATTAAGGGCCACACCACCAGGAGTCTCTTATATAGTCTATAAGACTCGATAATACCAGAGAGTTTACATCGACATACTTCGATGACTATTGCATGCCTCTTAGGATTGCTGATGAACATTTGGTTCCTCATGTTCACACCTATAATGGTCTCGTAGAAACACTAATTCACCTTGGTAATGCGCACCAAGCTTCTAGTTTTTAGCGGGGGCAATTCAATTTTGCATGCAGTAATATTGGTCCGGTTGAGTTCAATGCCACCCAACGATGTTCTGCGTTACAGCTGGTGACTGGGTATGAATCAGATGTTTCGTACTTACGCATTTCTAGGTGTGCAGTTACGTGCCAATTGTGCCACCACAACGTACACATATGGGACCTCAACAAAGAATGGGCATACATGTCGGTTATGCATCTCTCTTCATTATACGCTATTTGGATCCCTTGGTACGCGATCTCATTCCCACAATATTGCGGATGGTCACTTTGATGAGACAATCTTCCAGTCGTTAGGGGGAGATAAGAACGTAAAATGTTCCTGAAGAACGACGTGAATTAACGTGGAATGTCCCCACTATGTCTCATCTTAATCTCCGAACGCACAAAATAAGAACATAATGCGGAGAATTCTAGATTTACAGAGTGTAGCTAATAATATGGCAGACGATTTCTCTAATCTAGCTAAAGTGACGAGATCACATATACATGCTGCAAACTTCCCTGCAAGGATAGAAGTCCCAGTAGGACGTGTCGTCCCAGACGGACGAGGTACGACCATGGCAGCTAACCAGTCATATGTCCCTACCCAGAAGTGAGTTAGACTAATAGGTTCGAAGGATTCTTATCCCTGGAAGAGGATATTTGGCACAATTGAATCCCTTCACAATATCATCTGATCCATCTCATGAGATAATTTCGGATTATGGGTCTGTCTTAGAAGAGACGATGTTGGGGGACGCCTCAACGTTTGAACCCACTCACGAGAATAAAAAGATCTCGGTTAATCATGCATGCTTATGTGAGATAGGGAATCAGAATGATATTATTATCGATGATTTATATGTATTCGCGGTAACTATCGAAATAATAACTAGAAATGAAATTGAACCTTACTTTGTTGATGAATTAATTTCAACGTAGAGAAGACTGGCTAAAATAGAAAGAACCAATCCAGGTCAAATTAGATTCCTTGACAAAAAAAGGTGTTTGGACCTGTAGTTCCCACACCTCCCCATGTTAAACCTGCGAAATTTAAATGGATAGTCATAAGGAAACTTAATGAGAAAAATGAAGTTGTTAGATGTACAACTCATTTAATGGCGCATAGTTTTCTCAACGCCCTGAGATTGATTACGAGGAGACGTATTCTCCCGTAACGAATGTCATAATGATTATTCTACCTTATCAGTTTGGTAGTTTCCAGAAAAACTGAATATGCAGCTTATAAACGTAGTTAATGTTTATCTCTATAGGGAATCTAAATAGAGATATGTTTGAAAATTCTTGAAGGACTTAAGATATCTGATGCAAATAATTCCAAACCACGGAACACGCTCTTCATTCGTTTGAGGCGTTCACTTTATGGATTGAAACAATCCGGACGGATATAGTATAACTGTCTAAGTGAATATTTGATCATATTGGGATATGTTAATAATGAACTGTGTCCATGCGTGTTTATTCAGAAAACAAGTTTCGGGTTCGCTATAGTGACAGTTTATGCCGATGACATGAATCTGATTGGTACTCCTGAAGAGATCCAAGAAACCGTTAAGCACCTGAAGTTAGAATTTGAAATGGAGGATCTTGGGAGAACACACTTCTGTCTCGGCCTGGAGCTCGAGCACCGTGCAGATGGAATTTTGGTCCATCAATCGAATTACATCCAGAAGATGTTGAGACGCTTTAATGAGGATAAAGTGAAACCTTCAAGCACGCCCATGATCGTCTGAAGTCTAGATCCTAAAAAGGACCTGTTTCGTCCAGCAGATGACAACGAAGAGATATTGACACCAGAAGTGTCATATCTAAGTGCAATAGGTGCACTATTGTACTTGGATCAATGCACTAAACCGGACATTTCATTCGCTGTGAATTTGCTAGCTAAATTTAGCTCTACGCCAACACGCCGCCACTAGAATGGCATAAAAGATATCTTTCGATACCTTAGAGGTACAATGAATATGGGCTTATTCTATCCTTATGCATTAAGGAATGAATCAAACCCTCTTGGTCCTCGAAATGATGCACGCCTCGTTGGGTATGCTGATGCAGGTTACCTATCAGACCCACACAAGACACGTCCCCAATCCGGTTATGTCTTTACCATTGGGAACACAGTAATATCTTGGAGGTCTACGAAACAGACCCTTATTACTACGTCTTCGAATCATGCAGAGATTTTAGCCCTGCACGAAGCAGTTCGTGAATGCATATGGCTAAGAGCTATTATTGGGCATATTCGAAGTACATGTGGACTGAATTCCACCCATAATGAACCGACAGTTATCTACGAAGATAATATTGCATGCATAGAGCAGATGAAGACCGGTTTCATTAAGGGAGACAACACCAAGCATATTGCACCGAAGTTCTTCTTTAACCAACAACAGCAAGAACATCGGAAGATTGAGATCAAGCCAATACGATCTCAAGATAATCATGCAGACTTGTTCACTAAGTCATTGCCAAAGGCCACATTCCAGCAGCATGTGCGAGGTATTAGTTTACGTAGACTGGCTGATCTACCTAATCTGTAATTTTCAGGGGGAGTCAAGATCAGGGGGAGTATCCTGAAGTATACCAAATATCGAGAAGTGTACTAAGTATCCCGAAGTATACTCACATGATCATCGTGTACTCTTTTGTCCTACGACTAGGGTTATTTTTTCCCATTGGGTTTTGTTACCTGACTAGGTTTTAATGAGGCACATTTTGGTATGATCACCCCGCTAACCATGCATCCTGAAGATGCCATAATTTGGCTCATATGCATTTGCACATCTTTTCCCTTCGATCACGGGTTTTTCCCACTGGGTTTACCGGGCAAGGTTTTTGGTGGAGCAACTCTAATGCATTTTATCTCAAAGGCGAACTATCTACCTGTATTCCAGAAGAGACGACATCAGCTACCTCAGAAGATTCCGATATGATCGTTTACACGCGCATTGCACTCTTTTTTTCGACCAGGGTTATTTTTGTCCCATAGGGTTTTTATCACCTGGCAAGGTTTTAACGAGTCAACACATAGGTGTGTAGTCCAGCGACACCATTACATGAAATATCCAAGGGGGAGTGTTGTAAATTATATTAAGTGATATGTCTATTTATGTAAATGGGTACAAGGGGTCGATAAGTAATTGTATTTATATTAACCCTAACCATATATGTGGGTTAATTAATCTTGTATAGTACACTCTCATTATTCAAGAACATTTTCTTCCTCTACCTCCTTCTCTAATTCACTCCCTCCTAAATTCTTCACAACATCATTGAATTTGTTTCTTGACAAGTCTAGATATTCAAGATCAGCCAAGGATCCAAATTGTAGTGGGAGTCTCCCAACTATCTGATGAGTTTGGAGAGAGAACTAATCTGCGGCGGGATGGAATCAAAGAGATCATTGATGCTGAGGTCACGATGCTCAAGATTAAGGAACGACGAGAATGAAAATTCATGTAGTGTACCTTGTAAACCGGAACTGATAAGGTTTATCCGGGTGACACTTCCGGCCCCGTTGCATGAAATACCGGTCCAATTAATGCAAGGGCTTGCTTGTGTTTTAGGGTTGCTGGCATTGCTATTAGCCGGAAGGTAAGTCCATGAGGCGAGGTTTTGGAGGTGGGTTTGGTTTTGAAAGCTAGCTTTCCATTTGAGAAGAGCTTCGGCTTCTGAGGCAGTAAAAGCAACATGATTTGGTGATGATAAAATAAGATGAACATACAATGACAACAAAAGGCAATAGCAAGAAGATCGAAAATTCATAAGGTGGTTGTAATTGAAGGCCTGAATTATACGTGCTCTCTGTTCTGTTTTCCACTAAAAATTGTTGCACAAAGTCTTGGCAGATCAGACTTGGAAGGCCTTTGAGGCATCTTCTGTCAAATTTCACCACAGTTTCGTGGCAAAGGCTTGGTAGTTTATATGCCACACTGCTTGACTTGGAGTCAAAGTCTGTCTTTCAGGCATCATCTTCGTAATTTCAGTACGTCTTGGTGGTAGAGATGTGCCCCACCTGAATTCTTTGGTCTTTCCTTTTGTTAGGAATGTTGGTTCTCTTTGGCCAATAATATTACAATTTAATGATATTTTTATCTTATTTATCATAAATTGTATCTTGTTATACTTACATGAAAGACAAGAACAAGATGTCAGGTTCAACTTATATGGATGACGATGATGATTATATTTGTGTTAAGTTTAATATATCTAATTGGATTGATTTATTGTGTGATTTAACTTAAATTCACGGTCTTTCTTTAAAGTAAAAAATAATAAATTACTTACATGTAGCTGTGTCAATGAATTAGTACATGTGAACAAACGTAAGGGAATTTAGAATAGAAGGGATGAATAAGAGAATTGAGTGACTTCTTCTACATTTTTCATCTTTCTCTAAAGTAAAATGTCAGCCGAAATAATAAATTACTTGCATGTAGCTGTGCCAATGGATTAGAACATGTGAACAAATGTAAGTGGATTTAAAATAAAAGAAAATTGAGTAACTTTTCCTACAATTTCTATATATCTCATGCACAAGAAGAAAAAATTACAAATGAAAAGACGAAATACTTATCAAACAGTTTCTGAATTTCGACGGAGGATTGGCGTTCGGAAACAAATTTAAGAAAACAAGTGGATAAAATCTTGAATAATATCATACAACACAATGAAAGAAGAAAAGATCAATACAAAAATACTACAGCATTAACCTCATCTCTCTGGTTCCTGTCTGCAAACCAATGTTCAGAGCATCAAACCTAGAACGCATAAAACAAAAGCATAACAATAAACTGATATCACATCTAACTTGGTTGTTCCGGTGGCGGCTCAGCTGCTGCTGCATCGCTGTTCTGTTTCTGCAACGCCGGCCCAGCACACGAAAAAATCGACGGCTTCTGCCTCCTCAACTTAACCCCAAACAAGAATGACCTCAAAGGAATTCGAGTCTTACTTGTAGGTCGTTTCGGGTTCATGCTCTTTGACGCCATAGATATCCCAAATTCATCATCAACTCTCTCCAGCGTCTTATCAACCTCCGTTTTGAGTCCTTTCACACGAGTGAGACCCACCTGCAACTCATCAGCAACCTTGTGATTCTCCTGCTTCATGTTCAGAACCTCGCCCTGAAACTTCGCTGCCTGATACTTGCTTATGAGCTCCATCATCTTTTCTCCTTCAGAATTCAAATTCGAAAGTCTCGAAATCTCATCTTGGATGTGACACAAAGACATGAATCTTCCATGTAAGTCGTCTTTTAGAACTGCATTGTGTTCCAACCATAAAGACAGCTCAGTTTGGATCTCTCTCAAGTGTCTGTAAATCGGCTTGGCATCAGATTGTATAGCCTGCAATCTAGACCCTCCCTCGTTTTTCTTCTTGTTTCTTAATTTCGTCAACTCTGACTGCAAATCCTGAATCGAAGTCTTAAACTTTTGTATCTGATGAACCGAGGTGCTAAACCTTAACCAGAATTCTAAGTTCTCCTCCAGCAACTCATCAATGTCTGTTCTGAATCTCCCTTCAATTGCTGAAATCGAATGAGGTCTAACAGTATTCCTCCTCCTCATTATTTTCTCTTCCTCCTTTCTACCTACGAAGTCAAGTTTCTCGGTACCTTGTTCATCAAGATACCCAGACATTGTGTCTCTCTCCAAATTTTGAGAGTATGGAGATGCAACTGGTTGAGCAGGGCTCTCCAAGGGGCCTTCATGCATCGGGTATTTATACACCGTCACAGGACTGTTCTCCACACTGGCTTCTGGAGACCCCAGTTTTTGCCTCAAAGATTTAATCTCTTTGTCCTTTGAAGAAACAATACTCCTCAATTCCCTTATCTCCATTGCCAGATCAAAGATATTGTCCCGGCTTTTCTTCTCTGCGTCGCTCAGCTTCCTCCTCGCGTCCTTATAATCCCGAAGAATTGAAGTATACTCCTCCAGCAGAACCTTCTCTCTATCCTCTAACCCTTTCAGGAACAGTTGCCTCCAGTTTGGTTGATCTCCTTCCTTTTCCATTTCTAATTCGTGTGGCTCACCATCAACATTTTCGTCTGCTGTCTCAGGCAAATCCTGTCTCTCGTCCGTCACAGATTTTTCAAGCACCGAAATATCCTCTTTCTTAATGTCCTCATCCGTCATTTTTTCCTCCAAAACCACAGGAACTGCCTTATCCGAATCTTCTTTAATCTCTTCTTCGGGTTTTGCATCAGCTGCTCTCGTTTCCTGAAATAGTACTGGATTCTCATCGTCCTCTTCGAGCTTCACATTATTCAATTTCCCAGAGAGATGATCAAGCTTACAACTAGCTTCAGTAAAATGTACATGGAGGTTGCTACTTTGGTCTTCCACAGTTCTCTTTAAGTTTCGAATTCTCTGCAACTCTTCCTCCAACTCCTTTACCCTTTGTCTCATTTTGTCCGAATCTTCAATCAGAACCTCCTTTTCCTCTTCCAACGTCCGAATGTGTTCCTGAAGTTCATCATTTTCCGATTTCAATCTACTCACTAGAGCATTCTGAGAAGTGACTGCAGTTTCAAGACTAACAACCTTGCTCACAAGTCCATCAATTTTCTCAGCCAGTTCAGTCATAGTGATGGCAGTGTCTGAACTTGTATCAAGCTGTTCGAAAATCTTAGACCGCAACATTTCCTCATCATGTCTCTCTTGATCCATACTTCTTGATTCTAAATCAATGCTGTAAGCCTCATCATCTGACCAATCTCCGTGCTTTGAACGAAATTCATGCCTGAGGCTTTCAAACTTCATGCAGGCTTCCCTAACCCTTTGGCGCTCGGCTCTTGCCTCTTCTTCAGATCTCTCTCGCTTCTCCTGCAAGTTATTCAAACTCTCTTTGCATGATTTCAAAGCTGTGGAAGCCATCAAATTTCGAGCATCATTATCTTCAATCACAGTTCCAATTCCATACTCATCTTGTAATCTACAAACCCTTTTCTGCATATCAGTGATCTCATTTTCGAACTCCCAGTACCTGTCATATCCGCGCTCATACAAAATCTTTACAAACTCCTTCTCAGTTTGAAGCCCCAAAATATCCTTCTGAAGCTTATCAATTTCTTCCAGTGCCTCTTCCTTTGTCAGCCCCGACCTTGGAGTTGTGGGACTGCGAGTTGCACTCATATTCCTCCTGAGTGGGCCCTTCCTTGACAGCAACATTGATTTGCTCCTGAAATCTTTACCTGGGGCCTTGGGGACTTTTGGGATACGTTTTGAAGCATCTTGTGAGGTTTTCGTGACACCATCAGAAGATGTCGATGTTTGTGAAGCGATCTCATCATCCTCATCCTCCATTGCATACTGAACTCTCTCTGGGAAAACTGTGGAAATGGTTCGATTGGCACTCTGCAGATCTCTTGATAAGTGATCATATCTTTCTGCTAGAGCTCGGTATGCGCGAAATGATTCTTCGACATAGGCCACTAGCTCTGGCCTCTTCCTGTAATACATTTCTGCCCTCTTTGCAAATGAGTCCCCATCATCATCAATGATTTTGAGTGTACTTTGAACCTTCTCCTCCATATCTGTAATTCAACACAAACTTTGATTACTTTAATGTTTCACCTCATAAAGTTCTGGAAGGGGATTATAGAGAACCAAGATCTTTGAATAAATTAAATTGAATTCATGATGTCATTTCATTTTTCTATTTGAACGTTATTCTATTTTAATCTAATCTAAACTACTGGAAGAGAAAATTAAACTCGGATTCAAAAGGGGAGCATGCCCTAGTAATTCTAGCAATTTCTTTGGGGAATTTCATCAAACATGTTCTAGCAATTCTAGAAATTTCTTTGGGGAAATTCATCAAGCATGTTCTAGGTGCAACAGTAAATATTTTTCACCAAATCGGATCTGGGTTTTTGCTGATGTCAAATTTATACAACCCTGGTAAGTAATTTTAATGAAAGGGGAATTAAAGGCAACAACTTTATCAATGGGGTTAAAAAAGATCAAAACTAAAAGGAAGAGCAAATGGATCCAATCAAATTCAAAAGCTAAAAGGAAGAACATATATTGGATCATCATGAATGGCATACCTTGAAGGTTTTGTTCAAGCCATTTAGACTGCTTTGTCCTGATGTGGCTGGCCCACCACCATGAATATGCATTGCTTGCAGCTCTCTGCAACATTCTATAACTCTCTCTCACTCACTCCACTCCTCCCTCTCTAAAGAAAGAGAAAGCAATTCATGAAACTATGGCACAAAATCCAAGCACATTTTAGAGGAAACCCAAATCCTTAAATGCAAACCAGAATATTATCATTATCAATCCCAAGCTCCTCTTTCTTTCTGCGAACCAAACACCTCCGAAATGACGAAAACATGGCCTACATTTTTGACAAATGGCTTGATGTGAACCAGACATGGAGGAGAGGATAGTTAGCCTGGATTATAGGTGTTGGATCCTTCAGTTTGAAAAGCTCAAAAATGCAGAGGCTTTCAGTGAGTTTATCCACGTGCCATGCACCCTTTTTGCCAGGTTGGTGGTGCCCCAAGGGGAAAGAATGAGAACTCATGAATTTGTTAGTTTTCGAATTTGGATACTTCTCTTGTTTTGTCTAATTTTTGTTGGAAATAAGAAGGCGGTTGGTATTGAGCTTTGCCTATTTCTGAAAGAGTCGTATCTTCTAGAGTTCATCTTCATCAGTTACTCTTGTAAGGCTAGCTATGATCCTTTAATTTCTTTGTATAAAGTTGGATATCCTATTTAAATTTTACGAAACTGTATAGTGGTTGAAGTGGTCTAGATAGGACGGTAAGTGACAGGCATATTACTAATTAATGAATAATTAACTTTAAATTAATCGTATTTCTCTTTTTCAATATTAAAAAATGTCTCAAATTTGAATCTCTCATTTATTTATTCATAAAAATAAAAATGCATCAAACATGGACTACCATTTTATTTCTTCACCATTTTATTTGAAGAAATCGTAAATAAATTAAAATCATTAAATACTCTTTGATCTACTGAGCTGATAAGTGCATAATGAACATTAGAAAGTGCATAATGAACATTAGAAAGTGCACAATGAGCATGAGAAAGTGCCCAAGACTTTCCTTTGGCCCTTAGGCTATGAGTACTATGTTCACCAATAATGTCCTACAAGTATAGGTCATTACATCCAACTTATCCAACAATTAGATCAAGTCATAGTTTTGATAAGAATAATGTCAAACTTTGATACTTTCTTGCTATTATTTTGATCCCTTTAGTATGTACAAGATTTTGTCAACGCTATAAGTTCCCACTTTCAAGGAAGTGCTTCTACTCAGTAAAATATCCAATAACACCTTATGTTAATATCATATGCATTATTGGTTTATCTACATTGGTAAAGTAGATACGTTCGCTCATATAAATATTTGTGCTTGATTTTACCAAGCACAAGGGGAAATTCGGATTAGAATCTATTAAACATTAAAAAGATAAATATCACTATAGTAAAAATAGTTAATACCTTTACCATTCTCAAAAACATCAAAGCACTTCCAGCCTACTTTTGCATACATAGCTACCAAAGAAAACATTTTGAATGAAATGCAAAATCAAGTGAGGCGGAGACGTATATATACATATATATATATATATATAATTCATGTGTGTATGTTTTGCATAATTCACAACCTTTTATTATCATTATTTACAGATGGTTTACAACAGTATTATTCCCAAGTCATTTAGAACTTCATTGAGAGGAAGCTCTCAGGGAGAGAGTCATTGGGTTCTATTCACATAATATTTACAATTTTATAAACAGTTTATCTACAACAAATATTGGGGAGAAGCATTAAGCATCAAACAGAGTCCGGTCTCTCAGTACATTCAGCATATTTACATCCAAGAATCACAAGCCAAATTCAAACATTCTAACAATAACCTTCTTCTTTTTTCCTTTCCTTTCCTTTTCTGTTTTCATTTTTCTTCATTTTCTGATGAGATTCCCAAGCCTAAATTCTTTTTCTTTTTTTCAGTTTTTCAGCTATGCACTTATAAAACAAAGTACCATATCCTCAATTTTGAACCTCAAGAAAGATGTCAGCACCTAACTCCTTCCTAGTCAAGCCCAATGGACAGGCAGCAAGAAAGCGAAGCCACCTTCCGGCAATAATGGCACTACAATCATCGATTAATCTGCCATGTCTGCTACTCAAAAGTTATATTAGCCTGTCCTCTTCTACTACTAAGTAACTACATCAAGCAAGACCAGAACCGATTCCATTTTGGCATCAGCTGTTCCTTAGAGACGAGAGCCACTCTTCTATATATTTTGTGCTCTCTGCACAACCAAGCAAGATGAAGAGAACAAGTCAGCATAAGTTGGTCATTTTACTTGTGAAATACAATTCGCTTTTGGAATTAACTCAAATGTAATTGAATTTCAGATTTTCAACAAGAAACTGAATTAATCCAATCTGCATATATGTTGATGGCAGAGAATCGACAAAAGAATCACGAAGTAGACAGAAATGAATCAGGACTGAAGACCATAAGTTCACGGTAACCCCGAAAACAGAATGCAAGGAACAAGACTAGCAAACAAGCTTATGATAAGATCAAAACATAAACAACTTCATCATCGGATATCTGAACCAATTGGATCAAATATCCGTTCCCAACAACCCCAATCATCTCATAAGCCTTCATAGTAAGATAAAGAGCTTCAGTAAAACTTCAATAGATGTCAATAGATGTCAAACCTATATACTCGGCAGCCAAGAGAAACTACAACACATATAAGATGTCAAACATATGGCAACCTGGATACAAAATTCTGGAATGTAGAAAATATCTTGAAGAAAATCAAGAAATATTTGGGACCATGCCTTTGTTACTTCTACGGTCAGTTCCTTAGTTTTTACTTGCGTTTATTCCTGTTGTAGTTTCAATGTGGAAGCATCATAGTTCGTTCGATCGCAGCATCAATATAATGACGTAAAACATAAAATATGCATATAATCTGGGCCAAAGTGACATGAAAGCAACAGGGTAGGTCAAGATTCACCAAGCTGTGAAATATCTGACTGTTTTCTTGCACCATTTCTATATAGACCTCAAGATCCCAGAATATATGGTATTAAACTATCTATTTCCTACCACTTAAGCCGTGTGAGTATCAATTGGCAATCAAGGAAAAAATCATTTTCCTAAAACTGGTAATTCTATCGGTTGTCCAGTGCATTCTACCAATGATAACATATTACTAAGCTTACGCAGAGTTCCTTCACAATCATGCTAAAGTTAAAATACTCAATTACTAATTTGAAAAAGTCTTTTACATTCCTATCACGGAATGGATGTCTGGGAGTAAAAAAAAAATATATTCATTTTGTATTTAACACAAAAACAACAATAGAATACAATTTTGCTCCTAAAGATGGTATTCAAAATCTTGAAACATAGCCTATCAAGCCCAAACTCAATCCTTAAACCAAATTTTGTGTAGTCTTATCCAGTAAACACATGGCGTTGCACACCAGTTCTATGACAGAGGCTATATCATCTTAGCTATTCCCAGTTATGGATAATCAAATCTGTATTTGAAAGAGCAAGGCCCCAAATTCAAGATGATCATTGAAAAGGCGGAAAGGATATATCTAGCCATCAAATATTGGCATAATTAACTAGAAATAACTCATTAAAACTCCTAACTTGCAATATATCAGATCCAGTTACAGTAACAACTGAATTCATTGTAGTTAGACGCAACTCACTTTCCTTTTACAATAATAACAAATTCTAAGCACCACTTTTATATGTTCCACAAATGAGTATGAGAAAAAACCCCCGAAGGATACCCAGATCTAGCAATGGAAGGATTGCAAAATGAAATCAGTAGAGGCAAAAACCCTTTTTCAAAAGGGGAACAAAAATCAAAAGATATCGAGCATCTGTAATGAAGGTTTCAATTAAAGATTTCCTATCATCCATGACATGGCATTACATAGCAGGATAAGTGAAAGCATTTTATAAAGATATTATAAGAGAAAGCTCTTACCATCTGAATAGCCATCTGGGATGTTCCCAATAGCACTGAAGATATTGTTCATTGGATCCTTCACCATACCATGAATAACATGCCCATAACATGGAACTAGCACTGCAAAACTATCATCTGTCTCGTCATCACTCTGGAACCCAGGTCCATGAGGCTCTAACCATCCAACTGACCAATCTGATTCATCAGACTCCGAATCAGAGAAACATCCTTCCTCAGATGGAACCAGAACAAGATCATACTCCCTGTCAATTTTCCGCTCTTCCCGACTATGCCATTTTCGCTTCACCTTTCTTGACGGCGTTGAGGTCATATTGGCCCCTTTAACTTTAGGAAATTTTAAAGCATCAGATTCCCACAAACCTGAGTCGGGTGAAGAATTTAAAGAGGATCCCTTGGAGATTCTAGGCTCTTTTTGCTTTCCACTCCACAACCACCATGAAAGCTGCGTAAAAGCCACAGCCATTGTTTCAATCAACGATCTTCTGCCAGTTGCACAGGCTCAAGAACTGGACGTGGAAACAAAAATATGTTAGGTAGTTTCAGCCTGTCCATAAGAATTTTATAAGATGAGAATATCTACGAAAATGTTTATAAGCAGAGAATTAATAGATGAAAATAGTACACAGATAATGATATAATTAGGAGGCATATGCTAGATCAATGAAATAAATACATGATACTGACAATTACAGAAAAAAGAAAATTGCTCAAATTCATAACACATGAGAAAAAGCTTTGGCTTTATGGCAATAAAGCAAGTTTGGTTGCTGAGAAAAAAGAATACTCTCAATGTAAATTGCAAAATGAAACAGGAAATGGCATCCGCAAAGTATAATTCCTTTTTGGCTAAGTCAATAAAAGTTTCCCATTTAGAGTTTCCAAATTCCAAGCAAAGTCAATTTTCCCCCTTATAACATTCAGTTTTCTGGGCAACCAAACAAAAGGTGAGGTCTAAAGAAGAAAAAACAAAAACAAAAAAAAAACAATGAATATAGACACAAAAAAAAAAAAACAAAAACAAAGTGAATGTGACCCAGAAAATTTTCTTCGTCAGAAACCCGATTTTCCCAAAGAAGAAAACGCGTTTTTTTTTTCTCCCAAATTTAGCTACGTTTGCAATGGCCGAATGGAACGGATTTTGAAGATTTCAGAGCCAAAAATAAAAAAGCAACTCAATTTCCTCAAACCATTATAAATCCAATAGAAATTCACACACACCGAAAGAAAATTATCTATCAAATCACAAATTCACATTTTCAGATCCCTGAAATTAGCAAAACAAATACTTCAACTTTCGATTTCGTAAACAAAAAATAAAAGCATTGAAATTGACTCAAAAAGCTCAAGCATTTCGATCTTTCTTGCTTCCGAAACAACTTCACCACACGAAAATTAATCTTTCATGGTCGTGATCCAAGTAACCCATAAGAATAGGGCGATCAAAATTCTTGCCTTGTGGCTCAAAATTGGAATATCACATCGAGATTCAAAGAATATGTAGAAAATTTCCGATTAAAAACAAAAAGCTAGAATCAGCCACTTTGATTAATATACCTTGGAGCCTGCACTTTAGATTTAATTTTCAGGGTTTTCTTCCAGAAAGTTGACCAAATTTTCGTCTGTCTTCAGTCAGAATTCAGGGATCGGAAAGAGAAAAAGGGATGGGAGGGATCCTTCCAACTTTAAAGATAAGGGCTGTTATGTAGTGCAAGCGAGCGCATCAAATAAACGAAGGATAACGTGCACGTGTGCAGCCCGGAACATCCATCTACGTAAGAAATTGACCACAAATTACAGGATATATATAATTCATCCTTAGAGCTTACTTTTTTCCTTTTGTGTTAGGTTAGAATCCTTAGAACTTACTTCAATATTAGTTTCAACAACTGAGTATAACAGTTATAGGACACGGTTATTTTAGGTACATATAATAAGTGGTGTTCTTAAGTAATTAGAGATTAATAGAAAGTTTTGTTTATTAATTGTGGAATTCGTTTTATTTTTGTTAAGCATAAATAATTAATCATTCCAAGGAGATTTTCTATATAGAAATAAATTATTACGGTTGAATAGTAATTCTTCTTATAAGGTAATAGAAAGTTTCGAATTAAATTCTGATAAAAAAAATGAGACTCGGACCCATGGTCTATAAATCTTCCATTTGTATACGCCTTTCTTTTCTACCACAATTTCCTAGCTACCAAATCATTTTCAAAAAGTTAATTTTTATTTCAACGAAATTTTCAATAGAAATTTGACAAAATCCAAATTTGCATCCTGTGCTAATTGGTTTGTTGATTGGTTATCAAGAATCATACTTTTCTTTGACAAAAATTAAGAATAAAAGTGAGCAAAGGAAATGTCTCACTCGTTGTTCAATTCTTGGTCAGATGACCGGTTTTGAATGGTTTGAAGGCCAAATGCAGTGCATGCATGTGTGTTTAGACTAATTAGTAATTAGACCAACGGCCGGTAAATTTTGGTGACTTGAAATCTGGGATTAATTTGACCTTAATTTTAATAATGCCATTTGCGTATACGTCCGGCTCAAGTAACCCTTACCCACTTTTTAGGAACATCCATCTTTTTAAAAAAATTTGTAAGGTTACTTAATTCATTGTTTTAGAAATTTCTTATTAGATAATATTTTGATATATTTTTTTTAATTTTGTTGATTTATTTTTGTACAAATATCATTATCATAACTGAATTATCGTTTTAAGATTATCTCGATAAAAAAATCAACACAAAATTAAAGGTTATTTAATTATCCATATATATCTAGCAAATCAACGAATTTGATAGCAACTAATATTTTTATAACGATTCGTCCATTTGGTTAATACATATTAATAACTAAATTATCTTCAATTTCATTAATTTTTTTTTACGTAAATGATCTGATGATTTAAAAGTTGAACGTTTTTATTATTATGATACATGTATAATGACAATAAATGAGAAGTAGGTATTATCCTTTCTTATTATTATTCATATAATATTATAATTGGCTCTTATGTTTGAAGATTAGAAAAATATGTATAATTAGTTTTTATTTAGATTCAAATTTATTTTATAATTGTTCGAGCTTGACGTATTATTGTAAATAATTATGTATAATTTTCTCCTCTAATATTAATGATTTGTAACTATTTTAGGGAAAAAAAAACTTGTCAGAGAAGAAAATTCTCATTTCCAACCCTAATTAATAATTAGAGAAAAATTACAATTTGTTACCCATCTTTAATGATTGAGCGTAAACTAATAAAAGCAGTTTGTATCTGACGTTAATTACAAGTGTACTAGCTAAATTAATTTTAAATTACTCCAGCATTAGCAGCCACATGCAATTAAAGCTACAAAACACAAAATAACCTTGTTACTTAATTTATTTTTAATAATATTTTATATGTTGCAATCAAACGTAAGACTGATTAGTGGCTAAAAATCAAACTGGGCAGAGACCAAATCCAAATGAAACACAAACGGGTCTTTCTCATTAGCACTCATTCGTGACATGCATGATAGATCAGTTCGATCATCATCGATCCATCTCTATTCTATTCTTTTTTTCTTTTGTCATTTTTTAATTAAACACAAACAAGGTGGCAAGTCACAAACATATCGCATGGACTGATTGCTACCTTATATCAAACTATATATATATATATATAAACAATATATTTATATCTCATTTTGATGTATCGTATCAGTTTGTACTATTTTCTCTATTTATCTAATTATCGTTATACATATATCAAAATCAAAATTATTTATGCAAATATCTAATAAAATTTGAAATCATTTAATTACACATATATCAGTTAAATAGATAGTTCGTCATGATAATTTTAATTTGTACTAAAACAATTGACTTATTGTTAGAGGGAGCATTTCAACTTAGTAATTGGTCCGCTAGTTCACAATATACGCATGACGTGAATAAATGATTTCAATTACGTTATAATACTACAGCGCAATGGCTTCGTCGAGCAAAATTTGAACTCTGCCGGGCTACACTTTGACCCGGGGTGAGCAAACCCTTTAATAGATTCAGTGGACTATGCCATAATTTAAGTCTCGCCCGATGAAATAATAGTATTCATCAAGCAAAACCTTAGTCTTGCCCAACGAAATAGTAGTATTCGTCGAGCAAACCCTTTGTCCGGACCAGACTCTACTCGGTCAGGACCCGACTCATCTAGCACCATATTATCCGCTTTGGGTCTCGCCCTCACGGTTTTGTTTTCGGAAGCTTATGGTGCAACTTCCCAGGGGGTCACCCATCATGGAATTGCACCAGCCTCAACTCGCTTAACTTTAGGGTTCCAATCCCCCCCGAAGCCACTTGAGCTCCCAAAAGGCCTAGTGCTAGATAGGTGTGTGCCTACACCTTTAAGGCACACCACCATCCTCTCCCAGACCATTTTCCCTCGCAGGAATGTGGGATTGTTCACCGTTCCCTTCAGGACACGGGTCTTACACCCTTAGTCTTGCCCAACGAATTTTTATGTACATTCGCTAGGCAAGATATAATATGTTTTGCATATTTAAAATAATTTGTCAACGTTGCTCGACAAAATAATTCGATAGGAAAATGATAAATTAATATTTAAAGTATATTTAAATTTTAAATAAAATATTTTTAATATTTAAATAAATGTATATAATTAATATGAATATATATTTAAAAATATATAATTAAAATAATAAAACAAATCATATGGAAAAAAATATTTATAAAAATGAATATAACGACTTTACATAATTTAAAATAAAATAAATTTACAAACAATGAAAAGCTAATCAGTCAGAATAGGGGCCAGGGATTGTAAAATAAAGCCATCCAGATCACGCTCACCCAAACGGCCAAGCACTAAGGCTAGTTAAGACCAGATTTGCTCGTTTTGGGCCTAGATGCACTCGGTCTATGGCTTAATCTCTCCATTTTCGACTTGGAGGATCTAGAAATTTTATTTTCCTGTTAGACCTCCTCAGTATTGGCTCACCGGGAAGAACTCAAAACTCAACTCGAGACATCCCAAGCTAGCCCTTCACCCGCCCGTGGACAATCTTCCTGGGACGCCTACCAAGTCGGCGCTCCAAGATGGCGATCGATGACAGGACCCGCTCTAAAAATATTTTGATAATTGTGTCCAATCCTACTCCCCGTCTAGCAAACAATTAGTAATTTTGATATTACCCTCAATACTTGTTAGACAAGGGAAGCTCGTACTGGTTTTCTGCCCATGCCTCTGCCTTCGATCAGCCCCAATTGCCATGCAATGGCCCTAGAGGATCAAAAACCATGAAAAAGGGTGAGTGAAGGAAAATAACATTTTTTTAAACACATTTCCCGAGAAAACCAAACATTTACCCCTTTGAGTTTCTAAATCATGCATGCATATAGTAAAATGAAACAAACGAAACTCAATTTAGAACAAATCATAAATCATGGGACCACAACAATCATAAAACACAACAAACAATTTGTGGCCCACATTTCCCAAAAATCCATGTTCGCCAAATAATATAAAATCACCTGGACAAAAATATTGATAGGGTAAACCCAAACCAATCAATCTAATAACAGTAAATCAAATAGATCAGTCTAGTATCAGTAACCAAATAAATGTGAAAACATCTGGACACAAACATCAATAATAAAACACAACTAACCACTAGTAAATCAAACCGACCAACCAATACTCGATATTCAAATACCAGTCACTATATCATATCCGCATTACCGGTAAGTAAACCACTCGGGAATACAAAGCTAAGCTCTGGACGTGCGAGTATACTCAGGGATACATAGCTGAACTCTGGACTTCTGAGTCTCAATCACATCACCAATCTTAGAAAAACGGAGACGTGCTCTGGATGTCTGAGAAAGAACCAAATCTCTACCCTCAGGAAATAGAGTCGTGCACTAGACGTTTGAGTGCTGACTATTTCTGAGGATGGTTGACCATGGGTAACCGTCCACAAACCAAGACAACTTATTCAACACAAATCATTAACTCAAAACCAAGTCAAAATACTTTCAAAATTGGGTCTGAGCCCAAAACATAGTTTTCACAAACAAACGCAAATTGGGCCCAAAAATCGATCCATAATTCTAGAAAATCAATCAATAATTATTTATAAATCATATTCACATCACTGCAACATAATTCATGCAAATAAGCAATTTAAATATTTAACTATGCATGCATAATAATTTAGGAAAACAAGTTCACTCGCACACCGTCCTCGCAGTTGAATTATGAGCTGCTCTTCCCTAAATTCTGAAAATTTTACCGCATGTCATAATTTATAATCAAGGATCACTAATGTTGTCACGCCCCACCTCCTCCAATGAGATATTATTCGCTCTAGGTCCGCCTCACGTAGTCTCTACCAGCGCGTGGTCCCCGCCCTCACGATTTTACTTTTGGGCGTCCCACCCACAAAACGCATCATGTTGGATAGAGGCGTGCCCACACACATAAAGCGCATCCCTCATCCCCCCTCCCCCCCCCCCCCCCCCGCCGCGGACAGTATGAGATTGTTCACCATGCTTCCAAAGCACGGGTCCTCATAATTCACCCTCATCGGGGCCCAACATTCTTACTAGCACAATCCATTCAGGCTAGGGTTGGGCTCTAATACCAAAATTTCACGCTCCGCCTCCTTCAATGAGATATTGTCCATTCAGACTAGGGTTGGGCTGAAAATAAACAATGTTTCCAAAATCAGTTTAATAATATAATAATCATAAGGTTTTACCCCTCCGTTTTCAAACTTGCATGCATTGACTCAAAACATAGGTAATCGTAACCAAATCATAAATCAGATAATCATATATATATATATATATATATATATATATAACCGAATAGGGAAAACAATCATAATAATAGTGCATTGTAAAACCCAACCCCGACATCCCAGATGTCTGGAATCCCAGATGCCTAATAATGTCACGGTCCTAAGGCTACGCGTGCCACTCGAGGTTTCAATCCCGAGTACTCCCCTAGGTCCACCAGCGTCCGAGTATTCCCAGATCACTGCCCGGGGTATTATCCATAATTACACTCCTAATCCTGAGCTATCACTCGGGGCAGCACTTCTCAGGCAGTGCGCCGCGACTACTCCAGGGTATTACGAGACGTTCGGAGGAGATAGTAATCATAAGGTAGGTATGTACAGTGCAATAACATATAAATCCACAGAAATCCCATATTGACTCCGAAAACAATTCCATATAAAATCCAGACGGGTCTCATGCCCAAAACATCGTAATACGTATAAACCACCATAATTTAATATCCAAATTAGTTTGATCTCAATCATAAAGTGAAACAGTAAAAACAGTTATGCATGCAATCATTTCGAAATCAAAAGCCCACTCACACACTGTCCTCGATGTGCAAACGAACCGCCTAAACATGTCCAAACACATCCAAGGGTCACTAATGGGCTCTAAAAGTTCAAACATAAAACATTAGAACTATACTGGTCGGGGAAAGCGGCCTGAACACGCTTCATGAGGCATTAAACCAAAATTTGACCAGTCAAACGATCTCGGATCAACACGAAATCACCACCATTGGATTCGTATCGTTGAAATTTTAGAAATCGTGTCGGTCTCAACTCAAAACTCGCCCACATGAGCCCCCACTTGTGGGTCAACGGAAAGTCAACGCTAGAAATCAACGGTCAACGCTTACTGATGTCAACAGTGACGTCATCTAACAACTGTCAGGTCTGACACGTGTCAGACCTTGACAGATGCCACATGTCAACAATTGGTTGGTCCACGTCAGTGCCACGTGTTAGGTCCTAATAGTGACACGTGTTAGTGGCACACTGGTCCATGTCACTGACATGTTAATGACACGTGGCACCATCTAATTGGTCCACGTCACTGGTCCATGTCAATGATGACTGGGCACTAACATGTGACACGTGTCACTCTCCTACTGGGCCACGTGTCTGACATGCTGACATCATCATCCTCTACCTCGTGACGGGTCAACCCAAATGTCTGCAACTGGCTTGCGTAGACCCGCGACTTGACCCGGTCACCATTTCTCCATTTCTCAACCATTTTAGGTTTGGTTTCTTCCTGAGTGTTTTTGCTAATCCCAGCAAGAGATCTAGCTATTTAAAACCAAGAAAATAGATCTGAAAATCACCTAGTTATGGATGAACAGCGACGACCGGTTTCCTTCTTCGTTTTCTCCCAGCTTCAGCCACTACCTCCCTCAAAATCAAGCCCACCGAGATCGCCTTAATCCCTAGAACACATTAGGTTCCATCAAATCGATAAACAAACGTCGAAAACCCAACTTCCATTTTTGGGCCAAAAGTATGATTTCGGGTTTTCGAGTTTATCACCTCTCTGCCATAGCTCCGCCGTGATCAGCCTCACCCAATTGTCCTTCACGTCCTTCTAGCCTTACCCAGATGATCACAGCAACTGAAGAAGGTAGGATGGTAGGGTTGTGGTGTTTGTGTAGTTGCAGTTGTATGTTTAGTCTTTAGGAAGAAAATGAAGAAGATGATACCACGGGAGGGAAAGAGAGAGATGAGTGAAAATGAATTAAATAACCCTAACTAATCAGACATAGATCCATTTTTTAAGGAAACCCACCAATGGGATGAGTGACACTTGTCACTGATCCAAAGGTTCACATTAAATCTTCAACCAATCAAATTTTATGATTAATTAATTCGAATCCCGAGGTGAAAAATAACTGATTTCGATCATGTGACCATAACTTCCCCATCTAACATTTGAATTCAACTTGTCGCCTATCTACGGACTCCTGACGTCCCGATCTACGTCACGGTCATAGGTCAAAGTCAAAAAAAATCCCGAGTCAAAAGTCAATTTTTCCCCCACAAGGGGCAAAATGGTCATTTTGCATTAAATAATAGAAATTACAAATATAACAATGTTCGGGTCGTTACATGAACACACACAAAATATCTCACACACAACCATAGTCGGTGCAACCCAAATCCGATGAGATAAGGTGAGAAGGAGATAAGGATGGTGTGACACCTATCACCAGCTCACAGGACAACAAAAGTATCCCCACTTGCTAAATTACAAAAATTCCCTTAATGTTAAAATGATCAAAATACCCATAGTCAATTTAGACCCGTAACGAACTCATCTAATCTTCGATTTTGACGTGCTTCCTGTCTACAGACTTGAACCTTCGAGACCTACGTAACAGTTCTCATGAAAATTTCAAAAATTACTCGAGGTAAAAAGTCAGATTTTGACCTATAAGGGTAAAATCATCATTTCCCTTTTAAAATGTCCGAAATTAATTTTTCTGAATTTTCGAGTCGTTACAATCTACCATCCTTAAAGAATTTCATCCTCGAAATTAAAACTTGTATGTCCAACAACTGGAATATCGGGCCAGCAACAATGTCTCGGGTTCGTACTCGAGCCCACATTTAACATTCAAAATTGTAACCGATAATTTCCATTTTTTGGATCCTCCCAAGCCATATTCCCAATTTCGACTCCTTACGAGTCCTAGTCCAATATCCTGATTCTGTCCGAGTCATAATTCAATATTTGTAATCCATGCTACTACCAGTATGTTTAATCACTAAGTAGAAACATTGCTAAGCGTACCACATCCTATAAAGGGTCTTTCATCACCTCAAAATCTCAACTAGTCACTATATCCAAGGATCTCATGACAGGACCCGTCCCAAATCCCTCGGGATTAGCGTGGGATGTCAGGACCCGTCCCAAATATCGCCACGATACCTGGGACGAACCCTGCTCCCGTCTGACAATCACACCTAAAGTACCAAAATAACCTCCATACTACAATAAGCATAACTATCAGACGAAGGAGTAAATATATACAACTGTAAGTCAGAGCATAGTTCTACAAAATGGGCACAAAAAAATCCTACAATGCTAGTCTCGCAACGGAAGAACGTCAAAAGCTCTATGCCTCGATATCTGCCTCAACGTTCACCCCAGCGCTATCACCACGACCTGGAGGGAAAATTTAAAACCAAAAGTGTGAGTGGACTAGAATAACTAAAAGTTTTAAAATCAGTTTATCACCAAATCAAAGTTAAGGAAAAATAATAATAATTGTTCCCTCCGTTTTAAAAACAGGCATGCCCAACTAAGTATTAGAAAATCATAGTATGTGCATCATAAAATCATATCATAACTATGAACATCAAACCATCATTTTCCGATCAAACATGCTGGACCTATCCGAGTCTTTAAACTCAACCATGCCTCAAATATAATTCCGAGTATTTAAACTCCCGAGTCTTTAAACTCAATAGGCCTATGGGGGTAATATCATAAATGTCCGAGTCTTTAAACTCCCGAGTCTTTAAACTCAATCCGGGCCCGTCCCCCGTCAATCAATATCCGGGTCTTTAAACCCATATCCAGATCCAGAAAATCCAATCCCAATTCATTGTAAAACCATTTCTAGATCCATAGCCAAACTCGAATTCGAAATCCCCGGTCCGAAGCCCTTCCGGCGTTCAGAACCGACATTCCGAACCCAAATCCGGAAATCCATTATTATACCAAAAACCACATGTAATCACAAAGCATATTTCATAACCCATTTATCAACGTCAGAAAACATTTATAGGTTGAAATCCTCAAATATGGCATCAAGGTCCAAAAACCAACTTTTTCTCGAAAAACGTGCAAAATCCCGAAAATGTCTCGAAAAATGTGCAAACACATCAACCATATATAATCATCATTAGAAAGCGTAAAAACATATTTAATATCATAACACATCCATAAAACAATTAGGCATGCTCGAAAGAAAGAAAGGGTCCACTCACAGATCAGAACGAGTCAATCGCGCTCCGTGCGCTCCTCGACCGTCTTAGGCGCCTCCCGTCCTATCAATATGTACCAAATAGGGTCACAAACACATCAAGGATACTAACCCTAATTTCCCCAACTTTTCGGGAATTTATTAATATTTTAATCCTAGACCCTAAACCATCCGGATTCCCGAACAACCTCCTAACATCGTCCGATTCACCCGAAAACCATACCAATGAATTCCTTAAGACATTTAGAACCAAAACCATGTTGGAAGCTTAGCCGGAATCCTTCCCACGCGCCGCCCAAAGTGGTTGCGCTTGGGCCTCACGCGCCTGCTATAGTGTTTCTCCTACCTCGAGTCACCCGGTTCAGCACAGTTGAACCGGCGTGACCGGCTCTCCGCCGTTCATCCATCAATCCCGTCCAAACCAATCCCAAGAGCTTCGTCCCCTCCTAAGCAATCTAACCATGTCCTAACATCAAAGAACCACGGCCTAAAACCCACCGTTCACGGCCTCGAAACAGACGGCCCGTGGCCCCTGTTTTGGCCGCTGGCCGCCCAGGTCCTCCCCCGGCACGGCACCACAACCACACAGCTCCTGGGACCTCCAGGAGTCTCACCCTGGCCTCCAAATCCCTCGACTCTAAGCCCAACTCCACGACTTTCGATTTGAAATTCACGAGAAAAACAGAGGAAGTGGGCTTACCTTTCGATTCAGGCTCCGCCGTGTGCACCGCCGCGTGCCACGGTGCTCGTTGGACTCCCTGCATGTCAGGACCCGTCCCAAATATCGCCACGATACCCGGGACGAACCCTGCTCCCGTCTGACAATCACACCTACAGTACCAAAAATAACCTTACTACTACTATAAGCATAACTATCAGACGAAGGAGTAAATATATACAACAGTCAGTCAGAGCATAGTTCTAAAAAATGGGCACAAAAATCCTACAATGCTAGTCCCGCAACGGAAGAACGTCAGCAGCTCTATGCCTCGATATCTGCCTCAACGTTCACCCCAACGCTATCACCACGACCTGGAGGGAAAATTTAAAACCAAAAGATGTGAGTGGACTAAAAGAAAATGAAAGTTTGAAAACCGTTTATTATTAGATCAAAGCTAAGAAACTAGAACACTTTGTTCCCTCCGTTTTGAAATCACATGCCTAACTCAGTGAGTAAACTAATTATAAACCAAGAAACATCATAAGAAACAGAAACACTATAAAATATCATAAGAAACAGATACACTATAAAATATCATAAGAAACAGATACACTATAAAAACACCATTTTCCGATCAAATCTGCTGGGTCTATCCGAGTCTTTAAACTCAACCAGGCTTTAAATATAATCCGAGTCTTTAAACTCCCGAGTCTTTAAACTCAACAGGCCTATGGGGGTAAGATCATAAATATCCGAGTCTTTAAACTCCCGAGTCTTTAAACTCAATCTGGGCCCGTCCCCCGTCAAATCAGTATCCGGGTCTTTAAACCCATATCCAGATCCAGCAAATCCAATCCAAATTCAATGTAAAACCATTTCCAAATCCATAACCAAACTCGAATTCGATCCCCGGTTCGAAGCCCTTCCGGCGTTCAGAACCGACATTCCGAACCCAAATCCGGAGATCTACTTTTATACCCAATACTCACGTTAAATTACAAATTATGTTTCACAATCCATTTATCATCTTCGGAAAACACTTATCGATTAAAATCTCCAAACATAGCTTTAAAATCGGAAAATCAGCTTTTCTCGAAAAACGTGCAAAATCACGAAAATGTCTCGAATCACGTGCAAACACATCAACCACATATACTCATCATTAAGAAGCATAAAAACATAGTTAATATCATAAAACATTCATAAAACAGTTAGGCATGCTCGGGTTTAAAAAAAGAGTCCACTCACAAATCAGAACGAGTCAATCGCGCTCCGTGCGCTCCTCGACCGTCTCGGGTGCCTCCCGTCCTGTCAATATGCACCAAATAGGGTCACAAACACATCAAGGATACTAACCCTAATTTCCCCAATTTTTTGGGAATTTACTAATATTTTAATACTAGACCCTAAACAGTCTGGATTCCCGAACCATCCCATAACGTTGTCCGATCAACTCGAAACTTATACCATTGGATTCCTTAGAACATTTAGAACTAAAACCATGTTAGAAGCTTGGCCGGATTCCTCCCCACGCGCCTCCACGCGCCTCCCAAAGTGGCTGCGTGTGGGCCTCACACGCCTGCTACAGTGCATCCCCAACCTCGATCGAACCCGGTTCGCACCAGGCTGCAACTCAGACCGGCGAGAACCATTCTCCGCCGTCCGGCCACCATTCCATCTCCTCTCTTTTCCTATAGCTTCGTCCAGGCACCAGGAATTCATCCCCCTCACTCTCTTGGTTCGACTCAACCCTCAGCTTCACGACTGAAGCTCGAAAGAAAACACAGACGACCCCCTGTTTTCCTTCCCGGCCGTCCAGTGCTTCCCCCTTCACGGTGGCGATTCCAACCTCTCCCTAAGACCTCACTGAGTCACTCCCAACTCACAGAAACCTTCGATTCACCCCCGAAGTCCACGACTTCCCGTTTGAACTCACGGCCAAAACAGAGTACAGAGTACTCGCCGTCGCCTGAACTCCGCCGTGTACACCCCCGTCACGGCAACCGTCACAACCCACTCCTAGGACCTCCCTAAACATCATTGCACTCACCAATCCCCTCGATTCTCATCCTACCTTCACAACTTCCAAATTGAAAATCACGGGAAAAACAGAGGAAGAAAACTTACCCTTTGATTCCGTCTCCGCCGTACGCACCGCCGCGTGCCACGGTGTTCGTTGGACTCCCTGCAACCTCCTGAACTTCCCACGGTCGTGGTTTGAGTCACCACACGGCGTAGCCACCACCAAACTCTCACGGTCTCCCTGTTTTCCCAGAACTTCGCCGCACCACCACCGTGCCGCCGTGTACGATTTCTCCACCAAAACACGATCACCAGCTCAAACACTTCTCTCTGTCACTCTCACAAATCACTCTTCACTCTCCCTTGCACAGAATCGATCAAACTCTCCCAATCTCTCACCCTCTGTTTCTCTGCGTTCAAACCCAATTACACGGTTTGATTTTGTGCAAAGTGTGGCCGTGTATACAATACACACTTGTAGAACCCTCTGGTGCCCAGCCACGTGTCCACAATCCATAGGTCAGCACAAAATACCCCTGCCACTCGCCCTTATCTGATTGGGCTGAGGGAAAAAGACCATTTTGCCTCTCATGTAAATAATTACCGTTTTGCCCTCAAACGTTCTAAACCCATAACTTTTCCGTCTGACGTCCGATGACAGCGTGCCGCCTGTCGTTGTACTCAGGACGTCGAGACCTATCTAACGGTCCTCGATCTACGTGAAAATCACAAGTCCTCCAAAAAGTCAACATTTTCCTCATTTACTCAAAATTACGGTAACGCCCTCAATCTTCTGAACGTCATAACATTTTCTCCGATTGTCCGAATCGAACCTGCCACCTGTCTACGGACTCGTGACGTCCTAAACTACGTCACGGTCAAGGGTCAACAGTCATCCAATCGGTAATTCAAAAAGTCAACTTTTAGCCTACTATCACAAGGGCAAAATCGTCCTTTATATACAAAAATCTTATAAAATTACATTTTTACCCTTCCCGAAGGTACGGGTTGTTACACTGCAGCCACCTGAACCTCCTACCACCTTGGTTTGATCCACCACACGGCACAACTGCCACCCCTGTCTCACAACCTCCCTGTTTTCGCACCACCACCGAGTCTCCGGGCACGATTCCTCCACCAAAACACGATCACCAGCACCGCCTTCTCTCTCTGTCACTCTCTTAATCCACTCTTCACTCACCCTTGCACTGAATCGATCGAACTCTCTCCAATTTCTTCTCTCTGTTTTCTGTATTTTTCAAACGATTGCACGGTTGGCCTTGGACAAAATGTGGCCGTGCACACAATCGATCTTCCTAGAACCATCCAGTGTCCCCCACGTGTCCATCACCCCATGGTTCAGCCCAAAATATCCCTGCCACTTGCCCTTATCTGATTGGGCTGAGGAAAAAGACTAAAATACCCTTCATGTACAAATTACCATTTTACCCTCGTACTTTCCAGACCTGTAAATATTCCGTCCGACGTCCGATGACAGCGTGCCACCTGTCGTTGTACTCAGGACGTCGAGACCTATCTAACGGTCCTCGGTCTACGTGAAAATCACAAGTCCTCCAAAAAATCAACATTTTCCTCAATTAGTCAAATTTACGGTAACGCCCTCAATCTTCCGAACGTCATAACTTTTCCTCCGATTGTCCGAATCGAATCTGCCACCTGTCTACGGACTCGTGACGTCGGACTCGTGACGTCCTAAACTACGTCACGGTCAATAGTCAACAGTCATCCAATCGGTAATTCAAAAAGTCAACTTTTGGCCTACTATTCACAAGGGCAAAATCGTCCTTTCATACAAATATTTACAAAATTACATTTTTTACCCTTCCCGAAGGTACGGGTTGTTACAATCTACCCCCCTAAAAAGAATTTCGTCCCCGAAATTCAGTGAAACAAATAAGGATACTGTTCACGCATCAAGGCTTCGGGTTCCCAAGTAGCTTCTTCCACTTGAGGATTCCGCCATAATACTTTAACTAAGGGAATCGTCTTCCATCGTAAGACCTTATCCTTCCAATCCAAAATTGCTACTGGCTGTTCTTCAAAGCTCAAGTCTTCCCTCAGTTCCACAGGTTGTGCTTCCAGCACATGTGAATCATCCCGTATATACTTCCGAAGCATAGAAACATGGAAGACATTATGTACCTTTTCCAGGTCTGCTGGTAAGGCCAATCGATAAGCAATAGGACCAATCCGCTCTAAAATCTCATAAGGTCCAATGTAACGAGGACTCAACTTCCACCGTCTGCCAAACCGTACTATTCCCTTCCAAGGAGATAACTTCAAGAAAACCCAGTCTCCTACTGCAAACCCCAAATCTCTGATCCTACGGTCGGCGTAGCTCTTCTGTCGGTCCTGAGCTGCCTTCAATCGATCTCGAATCAGTGCCACTTTTTCCTGTGTAAGGTCTACCAGCTCGGAAGTAGTGAGTCTCCTCTTACCAACCTCCGTCCAACACAATGGAGTCTGACACTGTCGCCCGTACAACGCCTCATAAGGAGCCATCCCAATGCTCTCCTGATAACTGTTATTATAGGCTAACTCCATCAAAGGCAGATGTGATTCCCAAGTACCCTGAAACTGCAAAACACAAACTCGCATCATGTCCTCGAGAATCTGAATAGTCCGCTCAGACTGCCCATCGGTCTGAGGATGAAAAGCAGTACTGAAATGCAACTTTGTCCCAAAATCTTCCTGTAAGCTCTGCCAAAATCGGGAAGTAAATCTCGGATCTCTGTCAGATACTATCGACTCTGGAGTCCCATGCAGCCGAATAATCTCATCGATGAACAACTGTGCAAACTGCGCCAACCTGAAGTTCTCCCGTACTGGCAAGAAATGAGCAGACTTCGTAAGTCTATCTACGATCACCCACACACCATCGTGTCCCTTGGGTGTTCTGGGAAGCTTGAATACAAAATCCATCGTCAGGTGATCCCATTTCCACTTGGGAATCGGTAAAGGTTGCATTACTCCATAGGGTATCTGCCGCTCAGCTTTCACCTGCTGACAAATCAAGCATCTACTGACATACTCTGCAATCTCACGTTTCATCCCCGACCACCAGTAATGCTCTCGAAGTGTACGATACATCTTGGTCCCACCAGGATGCATCGCATAAGCTGAACAGTGAGCCTCATCCAAGATCACCTTCTTCAAGGCTTCATCTTCGGGTACACACAATCGTCCATCCTTAACCAAAGCTCCATCCTCGCGAATCTCAAAGTCCTGTCTCTCTCCAGCCTCGACCTCAATACGTATGATGCCCAAAATGGGGTCCTCAAACTGAGCATCAATAACCTGATCAATCAAAACAGGTCGCACGTGGAAACTCGCTAGGAGTGCTCCCTGATCATCCACAGTCAACTCTACTCCCAGCCTGCGGAGCTCAACCAACAAAGGTAATCGTACTGTCCTCAAATGCGACAAAGAACTAGCTGACTTCCTACTCAGGGCATCGGCTACCACATTAGCCTTCCCTGGATGATACTCAATAGTACAGTCGTAGTCCTTAAGCAACTCCAACCATCGACGCTGTCTCATATTCAGTTCCTTCTGAGTGAACAAATACCTTAAACTCTTGTGGTCGGTGAAAATCCTGCACCTCTCACCGTACAAGTAATGCCGCCAAATCTTTAGTGCATGAACCACCGCCGCCAATTCCAAGTCATGTGTAGGATAGTTCATCTCATGGAAGCAAGAACGGTGAGCAAGACCCGTGAGCTTGAGAAGCAAGAACGGTGAGCAAGACCCGTGAGCTTGGAACGGTAAGATCGGTGAACGATCCCACATCGCTCGGGGAGGGAAAGGTGAAGTAAATTATATGTGTGGGCATGTATCTATCTAACACAAGGCCTTTTGGGAGCTCAGTGGCTTTGGGGGGGATTGGAACCCCAAAGTTAAGCGAGTTGAGGCTGGTGCAATCCCATGATGGGTGACCTACTGGGAAGTTGCACGTGAGCTCCCGAAAACAAAACCATAAGGGCTGGGCCCAAAGCGGACAATATTGTGTTAGATGGGCCGGGTCGTGACATGGGACGTGTCTGCTCCCGTCTGACACGAAGAGTTAGACTAGGGATATTTCTGTCCTTTGCCCAACCGGGCTATCAGAGTACGCCAGGATTCAAAGGAGGAATGGGATGTCTCGTCTGTAACGACCCGTCCCAAATTCTGAGATTAGATTAGTGACTAATCACGATTAGTGAGGTTAATCGGTGATTAGTTGGGCTAAATCGGACGAACGACGCGAAATGACCATTTTTCCCTTGATGGTGGCAAAACGTTGAATTTTCGATCGGGCGGTCAAATGGACTTCGACCGATGACCGTGACGTAGTTCGTGACGTCACGAGTTCATAGACAGGCGGCACGTTCAATTCCGACGTTCGACGGCGAAGTTACGGTTCACGGAAGTTCCAAGTTACTATTCACGACGACACGTTTTACGAGGACCGTTTGTCTTTAGTGGGCCTAGTTACTTTTCAGCAACCAATGGATGAGTGACACTTGTCACCCATCCACTGGCCCTTAATTCCCATACATGCATCAATCATCTTCTTGCTTTCCATTCATCCAAACATCCCACCCGATCTCATTTCACCCAAAATCCCAAAACCTTCATCCCTTATGATCTGAGGAACCAGGAGAGTGAGAGAGGAGGACTAAGGACGGCAGCTGGTGGCTGGAACCGCAGTGGGCGGTGGCGGGAGCCCAGAACCCGAGAGGGTACCCGGTAAGCCCATTTCCAATTTTTGTGTGGATTTTGATGTTATGGACTGTTTTGGATGATTAAGATGGGTTATTTAGGTTGCTAGGGAGTTTTTAGGATGGTTTGGAGGTTGGTTCACGGCGGAGGAAGGCTGGAAGGTGGTCGGGAAAACAGAGGCCGTGAGCCTCTTTGTACATGGTGAGGTTTTAGGAGGTTTTAGCTAGTTTGGTTAATTGGAATAGATAGGAAACACAAAAATAGGAATTTAGGAATTGGAATGGAAGAAAAAGGATGAAAAATGAGGGAGAAGGGGGCCTGGACCGATTACGCCGGTCCAGTTGCAGGGGTTGGACCGGACCGGCGGGCCCGGACCAGTTCGGTCGAAGGAAGAAGATGCACTGTAGCGGCGCGTGAGGCCCACGCGCAGCCACTTCAGGCGGCGCGTACGGGTGCGTGGGGGAGAATTTGGGGATGTGTCCAACATGTGAAATCATCTATTCGATGTAACGAACATTTTGGAACTGGTTTCGAGTCGATCGGACACCGTCTCGATATGTGTCAGGGCATCGGAAGGTTTAGGTTCGGTTTTAAAAATAGTTAGAAATTCCGGAAAATTACGGAGCTTTAGTGAGGGGTTATATAAGTAGTTAGTAACCCTCTAAATTAATTTGGACAGATTTGGGAGTCCCGGTGATGGTGATTGACCCGGGAGACGATTATGGCACGCGTATCGAGGCGCAGCTCGGACGGTCTGTGAGTGAACCTTGTTTTCTAAATTGGTGCATGCATAAATGTTTATTATATGTTTTAAATACTTGTTTGTGTTGCCATGAGTGCATTTGGATGTGTGGTTACGTATAGGCACGTATTTCGAGGTTTCGGCCCTATACGGTGCCTATACGGGTCCGTACGTCTTTATTGGTCTGAATGAAATGGTTTTGGATTTCCAAAAGGATAATGAATGTGATTTGATGAGTTTTATTTGGATGCTTTTAAATTATATGGTTTCACGTATTTCGAGGCGATTTACGTGCTTGCACATAAATCGAGGTTTTCCGGTTTTCCTCTGATTTTCCATTCTTATGGTTTTGGAAATGGTTTAATGAAATGATTTTGGATTTGAAAAGGTAAACTCGGGTATGAGACCCATTTGAATTACGAACTCTCGGACTCGAGGTCCAGTTGATTTAACGAGGCATCGGGCTGGAGGCCCAGTTGGTTTACAATTCGGACTTGAGGTCCAGTTTCTATGTGGATTCGGGCCTAGGACCCAGTTATGTGTTACAAATGGTTTTTACGGGTCATGACGGTTTATGGGAACCGGCATGAACCCTTGAAATGGATTTACGGGTCATGACGGTTTATGGGAACCGGCATGAACCCATAAAAGAATTTTATGGTTCATGACGGCTTATGGGGGCCGGGCGTGAATCCTGGAAAGATTTAAATAAAGATTTCAAACGATTTTTCATACTCCATCCTTTATATATGATTGTCTCCTACGGGGAGGGTCGTTGGCCTGGGTGGACCCCGGAGTAGTCACGGAGCACTGACTGAGTGGAGTCGCCCCCCAGTTGGGTTCCTTACTCTCAGGATGGGCATGGTTCGTTACCTCCAGGGAGGGTCATTGATCTACGGACATTGACCTGGGTGGACCCTGGAGAGACTTGGGTTTGAGACCCCGGTTAGCACACGTGTAGCTTTATTTTACCGTGACAGGTTCTGGATATGAATATAATGGATAAATGTGATTTCAATTGGTTTGAGAAATTATGTTTTATAATGATAAATGGATTTGGGCTGATATCCCTCGTATGTTTACTGTACTATGGTTTTCTGTAAATGGTTTTGGGCAGGAGCTAGGGTGATTTGTATTTACAGAATTTGGGGCTGAAACCCTAATTATGGATGTTTTAACATATATGATTGGATAAATGGTTTTACTATGCAGGCATGCTTTTTAGTGAAGGGTATAAAGGTCTTTTATGAAATGTTTTTACAAACTCTTTATTTTTGTCCACTCATAGTCTTTCTATTTTTAATACCCTTCAGGTTGGATACGATGTGGACTGTAGCAGAGACCGAGATATCACATGCCTCCTCCAGATCCTGGCGTACTCTGATAGCCTGGGAGGGCAAAGGTCGGAAATATCCCTTGTTTGACACTCCGTGTCAGACGGGAGCAGGGTCATCCCACGTTAATCCCGAGGGGATTGGGATGGGTCCTGTCAGCGTGGTATCAGAGCTCGGATAGCTCATCGGATATACTCAGGATGCTCTGATACTGTCAGCGTGGTATCAGAGCATAGGATTGCTTATCAGAGCGGGGGTGGTCTCTATTCGAGCAACCGTGGAGCTCTTGGAATGTACGAAGGTCGAGGATTTGATATCTCAAGTGGCTACAGTTTGTGATCAACCTAATAGTTAGGGTGCCCGTACGATAGTTAGTAGGACTGTATCGTGGATTGTCTTGGTTCGGCACTGGATGTCGGGGTTGCCATAATTCTGTCAGGGTTGGCAGAGTGGGACCCTATGAATGGATGATCGAATTTGGTTGAGTTAGATGGATTTACTGCAGTTGGCTGTTAGCAGCTGGATTCGGGGAATCCTAGTTGGATTGACGGTAGGATTAGATTGACGTCTTTACGATGTCGGACCTAGTCCAATTATCTCTCCAGAATCTGGTCCGGGACCACATCATAACGCCCATTCCTGGAACGGGATCCCTATGAGGATACCCACTCTGGTCTGTGGATCGTGACTCTCCAGGTCGACGACTGGAGGAGTGACAGGACCCACCCCCAATCCCCCGGGATTAAGGGCTAAGTCATGCTCCCGTCTAACTTACGCATGACACGAAGGCTAACCCAACGTCCAACCTCCATGTGACACGTAAGTCGGATAAGGGATTCTCGATCCGATCGTCCAAAAGCTTCCGGACTTCCCAGAGTGTACGGAAAACTACTGTGGATCTAGTGTGTGATATCTCCGTCTCTCTCGACCAACAGCCCGCACCGCTACAACCTGGAGGGTATCGAAAACACAAAAGACTGTGAGTGGACAAAAACGAAGTATAAGTTTAAAAACAGTTCATAAAACAAGTACATTTATAACCTCCAATTAAAAACTAATGCATGCATATCAAATTCATGTCCTAAAACCATTCAATATTCCGGTTAAGCAAACCTTTTAAGAAAAATCGAACACTGGTTCCTTTTCTCAAATCCTGGGCCTCAGCCCAAAACCATCGAAAACCATTTCATCCAGGCAGAGCCCAAAATATCGGAAAACCTTTATTGAAAACCATCATCATCAAAAGTCAGTGAAATCCAACACATTTGAAACCACATATCCATCCATCGTACCTGCTGGATCTATCCGAGTCTTTAAACTCCCGAGTCTTTAAACTCAATCCAGACCTCAATATAATCCGAGTCTTTAAACTCCCGAGTCTTTAAACTCAATCCTGGTCTTTAAACCTAATCCGTGCCCTCCCCCGTCATAATCACATCTGGGTCTTTAAACTCAATAACCAGATCCAGCAAATCCATTCCATGACCACTATCCATATCCAAATCCGAATCCGCAATCTCATTAGGATCCCAAATCCAAACCCAGAACTCATCTCCATATCCATTTCCAAATCCGAGTCTGAAACCATCATTCGGTAAGCTAGCATCCAGAATAATCATTCCGAACCCAAACCCAGAAATTCAAATTCAAGTTCCATAATTGAATCCCGAATCGTCATCCGGAAATCCGTTTCTAAAACCCGAAATCACGTTCTTTAAAATCATTTTTTTTGAACTGGGCTTCAAGCCCAAAATCACTTTCCAAAATCCCTTTTTAAATCTTTGAAATCAAATCATATTTCAAATCCCAAAATCAAATCATCTAAACCATAGTCAAATCACAACATCGATCGAAATTTCGTAAAATGCACAATTTTGTAAATCATCAAGATCATAAATCAAATCATAGAATAACGTATAGAAAACATATAAAAATATATATGATGCATCATAAGTTTGAAAGCAAAGTCCACTCACAGACCATAGCGTCGTCGCCTCGATACGCGTGCACCTATGCCGTTCCCGGCCAATCCACTATCACCGGCTTTCCAAAACCTGTCCAAATCCCATAATAAGGTCACTAACTACTTCATAAAGCTTAAACTAAAGCCCTGTAATTTTTCCGAATTTTTAACTATTTTTAATCGAGCCCTAAAACCTTCGGACAGCCCGAAACATATCGAGACGATGTCCGATCGACTCGAAACCAGTGTCAAAATGTTCGTTACATCGAATACTTTAAAAGTCATGTTGGAATATTCCTCAAAGGGCGTGCCATGCGCCCACATGCGCCACCTGAAGTGGCTGCGCGGGGGCCTCACGCTCGGCTACTGTTCATCCACGTCCTCCCGTCGAACCGGGTCCAGACCGGTTAGGCTCAGGCCGGTTCAATCAAACCGGCGATCACGATTTGATGCTCTAAATCGACCAATTCAACTCCAATTCCTCCTGTTTTAATTCCTAAAGCTTCCTTTCATGATTTCCTATTAATCTGCATAATTAAACACTGAATTGAAGGCTTAAAACATACCTCCCTGAACAATGATTCAATCCTTCGAAATCCCTACTCTGGTTCTGGCCACCACAGGTCACTTTCGATCACGTTCTTGATTCCTAATGGCTCCTTTACTCTCCAGACCTCACATCCAAATATTAAAACCCATTATTAAACCGAAACAGAGCACTATTCGGGTTATCACCACTTACCCTCGTCGTCGAGCACGACGGCGGCCTCCATCCTCCTCGTCTCGCTTCCCTTAATCTCTTTCCTTAACCAACTAGCCTCGTTAGATGAAAATCGAGGGGGTCGTGTGGGTGGGATTCGCGATAGCTCTGCTTCCTCACGGGTCTCCAGCCACCCTCCACGGCGGTTCCTCACCGTGGCACTACCTCCTGTCACACATTTAAGCGCTCATTTTCTTACACATGCTATGCAGGCTTGATGAGGATCAAAGAGGCTGGGTTCTCATTTTGCCCGAACACACTCTGTTTTTCTTTCCAACTCGTCCAAACCCATTTAAACACAAACTGAGATCGTATGAGAGACGGGATGAGGTTCTATGACCTTCCAGTAAGGGACAAGTGTCCCAAAACCAGTGGACACATCCCCCTAAGACACCAGGTGGCACCATTTTACTGGGCACAGATCCCAAATCAACCAAATGACCATTTTACCCCTGCTTTACAAAATTACCATTTTGCCCCTCAAGTTCCTAGGCTCGTAACTCTGTCGTCCGACTTCCAATTAATGAGTGCCGCCTGTCATTGTACTCAGGGGATCAAGACCTTCCTAACAGTCCTCGAAATGCGTGACAATTCCATGTCGTTTGAAAAGTCCACAAATTGCCCCATTTTAAACTAAATTACGAAAATGCCCTTGGACTTCCGAACGTCATAACTTTTCCCCCGGATGTCGGAATCGGACGTGCCACCTATCTATGAACTCGTGACGTCCCGAACTACGTCTGTAACAACCCGTCGCGAGAGCCGGGATTAGTAGGGTGATTAAGGTGGGCTTAGCGAGGCTAATCGGTGGTTAGTCGGTATCGATAAGGTCATTAGCGTAGAATGACGATTTTGCCCCTAGTTAGGGCAAAAAGTTGACTTTTCGTTCGGATGGTCAATTGGGTATTGACCAGTGACCAGGACGTAGTTTAGGACGTCACGAATCCATAGGCAAGTGGCACGCCCGATTCCGATATCCGAGGAGGAAGTTGTGATGTTCGGAAGGTGGAGGGCATAACCGTCATTTGGGTAAGTTAGGGGGAATAGTTGACTTTTTATGTAATCGGGTTTTGGTATGTTGACCTAGGATGGTTAGATAGCTCTTGTCATCCTGAGTTCGATGACAGGCGGCACGCATTCATCGGACTTACGAGGTGGGAGTTACGAGTCTAGAACGTTAGTGGCAAAACCGTAAAATTTGGATAAAAGGAGGGGCAATTTGGTCTTTCTGCACATTGGGATTTGTGCAACAGAGAAGGAAAATGGATGGCTGAGATTGGGCCATGTGGGAGTGCATGGATTGGATGGTGACACGTGTTGAGGGACTAGAGGGTTCTGGTGGAATCCTGTATATGCACGGCCCAAATAATTGGGGTGCACCCGTGCTGTGTGTTCGTGTTCTTCGACACAGAGAGAAACAGAGGGAGAGAATTGAGAGGCTTGAGGGCTGATCGAGGGTGCTGGTGAGGTTGTGAGTGTGTGAGGGAGATTAGAGAGTGAGAGAGAGCTGTTGAGGTTGGGGAAGTGAGGAATCGTGTTGAGTGCGTGTTGTGGGCTGCGGGGAAATCAGAGGAAACAGAGAAGGTTGAAGGCTTGTGGTGGTGCTGTGGCCGTGTGCGGGTGTGTTTGACCTCGAGAGGAGACTGAGACGGCGTTGTAGACTCCAGGGAACACGGCGGCGAGAACGGTTGCGGACGGTTGCAGGTAATCCCTCATCCCTGTACAATTGCCCTGTTTTTCCGTTGAGTTTCAAATGGCGAGTCGTGACGTTTGGGCGAGAGTCGACGGTCAAGGTGAGTCGGGTTAGGCTTAGAGAGGTCCAGGGAAGAGTTTGGTGTAGCCACCGTGAAGGGAGGTGAGCTGAGTGGCCGGGAAGGAAAACAGGGGCTTTTGGACCGTCTGGTTCGAGCCTCAGTCGACGGGTTAGGGACAGTGTCGAGGTTAGAGGCGTTGGGGAATCGATAGGGTAGGCCTGGACGATGAGACTGGTGAAGGAAGGGAGGAGTATGGAGGTGGGACTGCGGAGAACAGGTCTCGCCGGTCCGAGTTGCAGGATGCTGTGCTGAACCGGGTCTGCTCGAGGATGAAGGTGCACTGTAGCAGGCGCGTGAGGGCCACGCGCAGCCACTTTGGGCGGCGCGTGGGGGCGCGTGCGGCGGCGATGGGGAAAACGGTCAACATGGTTTTTGGTCTAGGAGTGGTGTTGAGTCCATTGGAAGTGGTTTCGGGTTGTACGGACGTCGTTTGAGTTTAGTTCCGCGAGGGTGAAGGTTTAGGGTCCCGGGTTATTACGTTTTCGATTCGGGGAGTTTTGAGGGAATTTAGGTGAACCTTCGTAGACGTGTTAGTGACGTAATTTGGTGGTTGTTGACAGGATCGGGACTTCCCGAGGAAGCTGAGGAAGGTGCTGGACGTTCGGGACGTGATTGAGGGCTCGGTACTGTGAGTGGACCCCTTCTCTATAACTGAGCATGCATAACTGTTTTTCTATAATTGTTTTATGGTTTTAATCATGATTTTATGTTATCAAATAGGCTTTGTTGATTTTACATAATTGCACGTTTTCGAGGAAGTTCGGTTTTTAGCACGTTTTACGAGAAATGTTTGGTTTCTGAATTTCGATGATCAAGGTTTTCGATTCTAGAAACGAGCTTTGGTTTCCAAGTGGAAAAGTGGATTCCGGATTTGGGTCCGGAATGACGGTTCGAGATGCTGGAAGGGCATCAGACCGGTGATTTCGGATTCGGGTTTGGATGTGAATACGGAAATGGTTTTCAACGGTATTGGATTGGATTTGCTGGATCTGGTTATTGGGTTTAAAGACCCGGATATTGATTGACGGGGGACGGGCCCGGATTGAGTTTAAAGACTCGGGAGTTTAAAGACTCGGATATATTGATTTTCCCCCGTAGGCCTTTGAGTTTAAAGACTCGGGAGTTTAAAGACTCGGATATTATTAAGGCCTGGATTGAGTTTAAAGACTCGGGAGTTTAAAGACTCGGATAGGTCCAGCAGGTTTGATCGGAAAATGATGATTTCATGTTCATGGTTTATGACACGGTTTTATGATTCACAGACTGTGGTTTTTCTAACTGTTTTATAGTGTTTCTGTTTCTTATGATGTGGTTTATGGTAATTTGCTTTATAACTGTTCTGATAACTGGGTTATGCATGTGGTTTTCAAAACGGAGGGTTAAACTCGGTTTTCTGATAAATGTTTTTAGAACTTTCTTTTATTATGGTCCACTCACACCTTCTGTTTTAACTTGCCCTCCAGGTTGTGGAGCGAGCGCGGGGTCTTGACGTCGAGGCAGTGTCCGAGGCATAGAAGTCACGGAGTGGTTTAAAGTCTTTCCGCGTGCGTGTAATTATTATCGGTTTTTATTTCCTTGTATTCTGTACTATGCTCTGTAAACTTTAACTTCGGGATATTTTGTCTAGTTACTCCTGCGTCTGACTGAGTTTTTGGTGATTTTGAGTGAGCCTTACTTGAGAGTGGTGTCGGGGAGTCAGACGGGAGCAGGATTTACCTCGGGTTTCGGGGTGAAACCGAGGTGGGTCCTGACAACGTCACGGTCATCAATCAAAGTCCATTTGATCGCCCGAACGAAAAGTCAACATTTTTGCCCATTCTAGGGGCAAAATCGTCATTTTGCACCGTCCGTCCAAACGCACCCAACTAATCACCAAATTAACTTCACCAATTCGTTATTAACAACTAATCTAATCTCGGTTTCTGGGACGGGTAGTTACATTCTACCCCCTTAAATAATTTCGTCCTTGAAATTTCGAATTTCATACTTCCGTAACTAACTGGGGGAAATCGATCGGGTCTCGCACCTGGGTCTCTTACCCGGTGTCGGGCATCTACCAATCCAATTTATCTTATCAATTCCCAAACTGTCACCCTAACTCGGCCAAGCAAACCATCTATCAAGGCTCAGTCCATCTGGCAGATTCTCCTTTCCTTACTAGAGCAGCACATTTCCAATCTGTACCCGAGTTACTTCTATCGTCTCGCCAGCCGACACTCACGGCTCAATTAACCCTAAGTACGCCATATCACCACCACAATCAACCTGTGGAAGCACCATCCATGTCCCACACTATTTGTCTGCAACCAGACCCTACCACAACCTGATTAGCCGTGCTCACACATCGCAATATCAGGGTTCTACCAGCCACCCATGGCTTTGAGCGTCCAATTCATATCAGTAATCATCAACAGATCACTCTGGATCCCCCGGATCCAGTCCACAGGCTCCGCCAAAATCCATCTTATCGAAACTACGCTGATCATCAACCCTCTGACCAGAACATCCCACTGCATGCCTAATTATATCGGCATAGTGTGGACCATTATAGCATCGGTACGTACACACTTCCAATACATGTATCAATTACAACCAACCAGAACCACGGTGCCTACCACCAAACACACGCAAGGACAACCCTATGAACTTGAAGAAGAAAAGATATTTTAGAATACCTCAACATAGCTCGTGGAGTATAGCCTCACGTACTTCCAACGTTATCCTATGGTATCAACCCCGTTGACATCAGCGAAGCTCTTCTTTACCCAAAGTTTCTCCAAGGTGTACAGTAACGACCCACCCCAAATTCCTAGATTAGATTAGTGACTAATCACGATTAGTAAGGTTAATCGGTGATTAGTTAGGCGAAATCGGACGAACGATGCAAAATGACCGTTTTGCCCCTAGCGTGGGTAAAACATAGACTTTTTGTTCGGGAGATTAAATGGACTTTGACCGATGACCGTGACGTAGTTCCTGACGTCATGAGTTCATAGACAGGTGGCACGTTCAATTCCGACGTTCGAGGAGGAAGTTATGACGTTCGGAAGTTTAGGGGCATTTTAGTAATTTTGGTTAAAAAGGGGCCAAATGTTGACTTTTTGACCGAGAGGTCCGATGGCCGAGGGCCAAGGACCGTTACGTAGATCGGGACGATACGAATCCGTAGGCAGGCGGCACGTCGAATTCGGATGTTCGACGGCGAAGTTACGGTTCACGGAAGTTCAAGTGCACTATTGCACGAATTACGAAACGAGTTAACTTTTGGACTCTAGTGGGCCCCAGATATTTTATGGAGGCCCAATGGATGAGTGACAAGTTTCACCCATCCATTGCACAGCCCACACATATTCATGCATCTCTCTTCACTGTGCATTTCATTTCTTCATTTCAAATTACCCGATCTCACACCCACCATTCTCCATCTCTGTGCAACCCAAACCCATCCAACCATAACCTAACCCCAGATGATCAGATGGGAGGACCAAAGAGACTGAGGGAGCTGAGGTGGCCGGCCTAGACGGCCAGAACCGCCGTGAACGGCGGCGTGAAGGAGGAACCCGCGAGGTAAGCGGTTTAGCCATTTTCGATCCATTTTCCATTTTTATTGTTACGGGTCATTTTTTATGGTTTTAATGAATCCATTAGGTTGTTAGGAAGTCATTAGGAAGGTTTTAGGAAGCTTGGGACGGCTGTGAAGCCGTGGGTGGATTTTGGAAACATTGAACCGTTTGGTTCAAAATTAAACCATGGAATTTAGGTGTTTTTAGGTTGTTTTGATGATTGGAATGATAGGGAATGAATAAATAGGAATTATAGGATTTATTAGGGTTGAAATCGGACCAAAACAGAGGGAGGAAACTACTGAACCGGTCACGCCGGTTCAGCACAGTACTGGTGAACAGTGAACCGGTTCAGCACAGTAAAAGCTGGAGCTTGATGATGATGAATAGTATTCTGAGCCTTCTTGGGGCGCGTGAACAGTAATTTGGGGAAGTGTTCAACAAGCAAAATCTTCTATTCGATGTAACGAACATTTTGGGACTAGTTTCGTGTCGATTGGACATCGTCTCGATATGTTTCGGGGCATCGGAAGGTTTAGGATCGGTTTAAAAATAGTTAAAAGTTCGGAAAAATTACGGGGCTTTGGTAGGAGGTTAATAAGGTAGTTAGTAAACTTCTATTACGATTTGGACAGATTTGGGAGTCCCGGTGATGGTGATTGGCTTGGGAGAGCCGTATGGCACGCAAATCGAAGCGGCAGCTCGGGTTATTTGTGAGTGGACCTTGGTTTTCTAAATTGGTGCATGCATAAATTTTTATTATATGTTTTATTACATGTTTGATGATGCCATGGGTGCATTTGTATGTGGTTACGTATAGGCATGTATTTCGAGGTTTCGGCCCTATACGGTACCTATACGGGTCGGTATTTCTTTATTGGTTTTAATGAAAAGGTTTTAGATTTCTAAAAGGATAAACTCGGGTATGAGACCCATTTGGTTTTGCCTGGGGCATATGACCTCAGATATCGGGCATGGTGCCCAACTGATGTCCTATGTTCGGGCACGAAACCCAGGTTACTTTACGGTTTTGATTTCAGGTTAGTGAACCTTAAATGGATTTGCCGGTTCATGACGGTTTATAGGAACCGGAATGAACCCTTGTTATGGTATCGTAGTTCATGACGGATTATGGGGACCGGCATGAACTGACACGACCCATCCCAATCCCCCCGGGATTACCATGGAATATGTCATGCTCCCGTCTGACAAGAGGTGTCAGACAAGGGATAACCTGTTGCCACTGCCCAACCGGGCTTCCAGAGTGCGTAAGGATCGATGGAGGAGGTGTGCGATGCTCAAGTTTCTGCTGCAGTCGCATCCGGTATCAACCTGAAGGGCATTAAAAACAAAAGCTGTGAGTGGACGAAAATAAACAAGTCTATTTAAAACATTTATAAGACATTTATGCCCCTCAGTAAAATCATATGCATGCACCATCATTTAAAATTATATATCATATAATATGAACCATAAACATAATTTTAGCCACTGCACCATACACTCCAATCCGACATCCCTGATGTCTGACGTCCCTGACGTCAATAAGGTCACAATCACAAGGCTACGCGTGCCACTCGGGTCTCAATTTCGGAGTTCAATCCCCGAACCCCGTTCGGGTACAGCATCCCCGATGCTTAGCGTCATAGACGCTGGACGTACTAGACGTCCGTGACCTCTCCGGGGTACCTCATCCGAAGGAGACAATATAATATGGAAGGATCTATACAGTGCAGTACCAAATACATTTTATTGATATCCAAATGCAAAGCATAAATATATACATAGATAAAATCCAAACCAATCTTTAAGTTTCATCAGACGGGTCTCAAGCCCAAATACCGTGAAACGTGCCATAACCATAATTTCAATATCATCAAAACCATTATAAGTCCAAATAGTTGATTTAAATCCAAAATCATTTATTCGATTCCATTTTAGGGTCCCCGACCCGAATCACATGAATAAATCAACTGGGCCCCTGGCCCGATTTCATAAGTTAACTGGCCCCTGGCCTGAATTCATAAGTCCACTAGGCCCTTGGCCCGAATTCACAAGTTAACTGGGCCCCTGGCCCGATTCACAAGTTAACTGGGCCCCTGGCCCGATTTTACTTATCAAGTCTGTAACCATTTCATGAAATCATATCCAACCACATTTATGGAAATCGGTGCAAATCCAGAAAACCTCGGTTTACGTGCAAATACGTAAATCACCTCGAAATGCGTGAAATCATTTTAAATTCACCGATAACCAAAATAAATCATTTAATCATAATTATAAAAATCATGAAACAGTTATGCATGCATCGAATTTATAAAACCAATGTCCACTCACAGACCGTTTAACCGAGCGCCTCGATACGCGTGCCATAGGCCTTCCTGAGCCACACCACTATCACCGGGACTCCCAATCCTGTCCAAATCACATTAGAGGGTTACTAACCTCCTCAATAACATCCTATTCAAGTCTCGTAATTTTCCCGAATTTTTAAGTATTTTAAACTGGATTTAAAACCTTCGGACATCCCGAACAATATCGAAACGGGATCCGATTGACACGAAACCAACGCTAAAATGTTCGTTACATTGTATAGGATAAAATTCATGTTGACCTCACCTCGAGATTCGTGTCCACGCGCCGTCACGCGCCGCCGTGAGTGGCTGCACGTGAAAGCCACGCGCCTGCTACAGTGACTGCTACAGTGTTCCTTCTTCACCCGTTTGTCTGGTAAACGGGTTGGAAAACCCGCGATAGGACCCGGTTCAAACTCACCCAATTCGACATCAATTTAATCCGTTCTTGGTCCTATAACAATCATTAACCAATGAATTTCAGTTCTGTGACATCGATTACAACAATCCATCCATAATCGTGCCACCAACCCGTGATCACCCAAAACGGGTCGATCACCAAAACTCCATAAATCCTCAACCATTATCCAATTAACTTCACAGGAAGCTTATAAGGATTAATACGAACCAATTCGCATGATTAATTGAACACGACGTTACCTCAATCACTACGACTCAAGCTTCAGTTTTCCGACCGTCCACCTCGTCCGTCCACGGCCCTCGGAGCCTCAAAGCTTGCCCCATTTGATCTGGTTCGACTCGTTGAGGTTCCAGAAAGCTCAATCCATTATCAATTAGGCTTGGGCTGGCCTAAAACTAGAAGTTCGAATTTGAATTTCACAAAAACCAGTTTTGGGTTTTCAGAGAAATCCAACACCAATCTCACTCATTCCTTTCATTCTCAATCACAGAGTAACCCACTCGACTTACACTCCATTCCTTTAATCCAATTCAGCCGTTAAAGGCGTCCCAAAGTAGCCCACCATCCTCAGTGTAAAGCTCCCCCTGCACTGACCCGAAATCATTAAAAAACAGTGCCCATGATCTTGTGATCGATTGCCAGCACAATACATGTGCAATCACACCTCACACTGTCCCAATTCAGTCATTAAATTGATAAATAAACCATGGGATCGATCGCACAACCATTCCACCTCACGGCCATTTCAATCAAACAGTGCCCCCGTGTGAAATTACAATTCTGCCCTTGTGCAGAAAATTACCAAAATGCCCCCCACGCATTCTGACCCGTAACTCGGTCATACGAACTCCGATTGATGTGTGCCGCCTGTCTACGGACTCAGGGCATCGAGACCTTCCTAACGGTCCTCGATCCTCGGCCATCGGACCTCCCGATCAAAAAGTCAACATTTCCCCTTATATCGTCCAAATTACGAAAATGCCCTTGAACTTCCGTACATCATAACTTTCACCACGAACGTCGGAATCGAACGTGCCACCTATCTATGAACTCGTGACGTCCCGAACTACGTCACGGTCATCGGTCAAAGTCCATTTGACCATCCGAAATAAAAGTCAACGTTTCGCCCATGCCTAGGGGCAAAACGGTCATTTTGCACAATTCGTCCGAAATCGCTCAACTAATCCCAGATTAGTAAATCATAATTAAATATTATTAAATCCCGATATTCGGGACGGGTCGTTACATGAACCCTGGTTATATTATGTTGGTACATGACGGTTTATGAGAACCGACATGATTATGTTATTGTGGTACATGACGGTTTATGGGAACCAGACATGGAGGTTGTTTTATATATGTACATGAACGGAATGGATATTATGGATCATGACGGTTCAGGGGAACCGGGCATGAATGTTTATGTTATATATATATATATATATATATATATATGTTCATATACCTTCCTTTACTTGTTCTATTATCTCCTCCGGGGAGGATCGTAGGCCTGGGTGGACCCCGGAGTAGTCACGGAGCACCGACTGAGTGGAGTCATCCCCCAGTTGGGTTCCTTACTCTCAGGAAGGCTATGGTTACTATAACTTCGAGTAGGATCAGTGGTTTGCGGACATTGACCTTGACTTTGAGAAGACTCGGATTGAGACCCCGGGTAGCACGCACGTAGCTTTAGAAACCGTGACAGGATTGGTTGTGTGAATTATATGTATATATATGGATTATGATATGTGATATGTGGTATGCACCGGTCTGCACAGGATTTGAGTAGTGGCTCGTGTACTTGGTTTCAATATGGTTTCTTTATGTTTTGGGTTGAGTCCCCTATTGGTTCTTTATGATTTGGGCAGTGGCCCGTATGGTCGATTTGATTATGGTTTTGGGCTTAGTTCCCCCATATGGTTTCTTTGGTTAAATGGTTTTCGAATGCATGCATGCTTTTTTAGTGAAGGGTACAAATGTTTTATGGAAATGTTTTTATAAACTCTTATTTTGTCCACTCACAGCTTTTAATGTTTTGACTGCCCTTCAGGTTGACATCGGATGTGGACTGTAGCAGAGACCGAGATATCACATGCCTCCTCCGGATCCTGGCGTACTTTGATAGCCTGGGAGGGAAAAGGTCGGAATTATCCATTTTCTGACACTTCATGTCAGACGGGAGCAGGGTCATCCCGCGTTAATCCCGGGGGGATAGGGATGGGCCCTGTCATGTACCTGTCACCTTCACAGGGTATCTCCCTGGGTACACATCATCCTTGTAATATTACTGAATCCTACCTACCTGCAAGCCAAACATGCTTCACTTTTGAAGTCCGTCGGTCTAATCCTACCTCTAGGCTGCCCTACGAGTCTTTTGGGGACTAACTCAAGACTATTCCGAACCTCCCGGTCTCCTGGGCCTCCCGACCAATGTGAAATCCAATCACACCTCCATTATGCACATAGGGCAGACCCAGTACTGGATCCAAAACCAAAACCCAAATGTACGTGAAACAGACCACAAGCGTGCTATACAACTCCAAGATAGTCAAGCTATCCAACTTATGTCTCACAGGCGATCCTCCTGCTCCACAACTACTCAAACCTATCAGAAGCAATCTGAATCCGATCCACACACTTCTACGTGGATCCCACTTACCAGGTTTCAAACCGATGTATCAAATCCAATCGATCTTATATACCGCACGTCTAGATTGTGGGTTCTCGTCAATAACCTCATAGTGATCAGTTATAGTTACTCCCTTGCAGCTTCCTTCCGTCATCCTACAACAGAACTCACAATGGTCCACAACTATGACATCACACAGTTATAGTTACCCAATACCAATGCGAAAAACCCGCATTCCTCTCATCACCACAATCGCAACCCTTGCAATTCCGAATTTCCAATCATATCGGAACCGACACTCTAGGACATCAACCACGTGTCCCCGTTAGACTGGTTATGGACACATGCCCATTTACGACCGTTTATGTAGATACACTCATTCCGAGTAGAATTCACGCAACTCAAGGTTAAACCTACTATTTACGAATGTGCCTAAACGGCATCCAACCCTCGTATCTTGTACCACGAGTCTCAACTACTACTCGATCATATCCAGTCCATCATTATCCATGATCCGTTCCCGAACCACAGATACCGAACATATGCTCATCTTGACGGAGTCACATCCCGACTCGTAACTCACCGTCATCGCAATCACGGCACTGGCACCAGCACCAGTACCCGTACATCACTATAATCTGTCAGCATCAGCATTAACACTAGCACAGCATGTGCAAAACTGACAACCCTGGATCTCCGCTCATACCAAGCGACGATCCCGTACCTCTATTTGTATTGGAGAAACTCTGCCTCCGTCGTACCCAACAACTCTGGGTACATGTCAGGGCCCACTCCTAATCCCCCGGGATTAAAGGCTAAACCCCGCTCCCGTCTAACTTACACATGACACAAAGGCCAGACTGACGTCTAACCTTCGTGTGACACGTAAATCGGACAAGGGAGTTCCGATCCGACCGTCCAGAAACTTCCAAACCTCCCCGAGTGCGCAGAGCCTTACTGTGGATTGTACGTATGATGTCTCCGTCTCTCCCGACCAACAGCCCGCGCCGCCACAACCTGGAGGATATCGAAAACACGAAAAGACTGTGAGTGGACAAAAATAAAGTTTAAGTTCAAAAACAGTTATCAGAAACACATACATTTATACACTCCGTGTAAAAACCAATGCATGCATATCAATTTTCATGTCATAAAACCATATACGAAAACCAAACACATTTTCCTTTTTCCAATCCCGGGCCTCAGCCCAAAACCACCGAAAACCATTTCCTCCGGGCCACTGCCCAAAACATCAGCATCAAGTTTCAGTGAAAACCCAAAACACATTTAAAGCCACATTCTCATCCATCGAACCTGCTGGATCTATCCGAGTCTTTAAACTCCCGAGTCTTTAAACTGAACAGGACTACGGGGGAATTATCAATATATCCGAGTCTTTAAACTCCCGAGTCTTTAAACTCAATCCGGGCCCGTCCCCCGTCAATCATAATATCCGGGTCTTTAAACCCAATAACTAGATCCAACAAATCCAATCCAAAACCATTTGAAAACCATTTTCCATTTCCATATCCAAATCCAGAACTCATATCCATTTCCTCTCCAGATCCGAGTCCCCAACCATCATTCTGTAAGCTAGCATCCGGAATAATCATTCCGAACCCAAACCTGAAATTCACTTCAAGTCCCAAATTGAATTCTGAATCGTCACCCGGAATTCCGATTCTGAAACCCGAAATCACATTTCCGAAAACACCTTTGACCTGGGCCCTAAGCCCAAAAATACTTTCCAAAATCCTTTTACATTCCTTGAAATCCAACTGTATTTCAAATCCCGAAATCAATCGTTAAAACCAGGTTCAAATCACAATAGTTATCAAAGCCTCGTAAAACGTGAAAACCGTCATTCTCCTCGAAAAACGTGCCCAAACTGTAAACCATCACAATCATAAATCAAATCATAGAATCAAGTATAGAAATCATATAAAAACATATATGCATGCATCAAGAGTTAGAAAGCAAAGTCCACTCACAGACCATTTCAGTGTCGCCTCGATATGCGCGCACTTACGCCGTCCCCGGCCATTCGCTATCCTCGGCTTTCCCGAACCTGTTCAAATCCCAATATAAGGTCACTAACTACTTCACGATACTCATACTCAAGCCCCATAATTTTTCTGTATTTTTAACTATTTTTAACCGAGGCCTAACACCTTCGGACAGTTCGAAACAAATCAAGCCGATATCCGATTGACTCGAAACCAACGCCAAAATGTTCGTTACATCGTATACTTTAAAAGTCATGTTGGACACTTCCCCACACTACCCTTCACGCGCCCCCACGCGCGTCCAGAAGCTCCTGCGCGTGAAACTCACGCGCATGAACAGTGTCACCAGCAACCTCTAGTCGACCCGGTTCAGACCGGTCCCTGCAATTCCAACCGGCGTGGCCGGTTCTCCTCCGTCCCGCCACCAATTCTGCTCCTCTCTCCACCATCCACTTCGTCCAGTCCTCCACAATCCATTCTGTCAGGGCCCACCCCTAATCCCCCAGGTTTAAGGGTTATACCCCGCTCCCGTCTGACTTGCGTATGACACAAGGGCCAAACTGACGTCTAACCTCCGTGTAACAAGTAAATCGGACAAGGGAGTTCCGACCCGACCTTCCAGAAACTTCCGAACTTCCTAGAGTGCGCAGAGTCTACTGTGGATTGTACGTATGATGTCTCTGTCTCTCTCGACCAACAGCCCGCACTGCAACAACCTGGAGGGTATTGAAACACGAAAAGACTGTGAGTGGACAAAAATAAAGTTTAAGTTCAAAAACAGTTATCGGAAAACACATACATTTTATACCCTCCGTTTTAAAACCACTACATGCATATAAATTTTTTTTATCATACAACCATGTACAAAAAATCAAACACATTTCTCCTTTTCTCAATTCCCGGGCCTCAGCCCAAAACCACCAAAAACCTTTTCATCTGGGCCACTGCCCAAAACATCATCACCAAGTCTCAGTGAAAACCCAAAACACATTTAAAGCCACATTCTCATCCATCGAACCTGCTGGATCTATCCGAGTCTTTAAACTCCCGAGTCTTTAAACTCAATAACCAGGCCTCAATAATCCGAGTCTTTAAACTCAATCCGGGCCCGTCCCCCGTCAAATCAATATCCGGGTCTTTAAACCCAATAACCAGATCCAACAAATCACCAATCCAAAACCATTTGAAAACCATTTTCCATTTCCATATCCAAATCCAGAACTCACATCCATTTCCTTTCCAGATCCGAGTCCGCAACCATCATTCCGTAAGCCGGCATCCGGAATAATCATTCCGAACCCAAACCTGAAATCCACTTCAAGTCCCGAATCGAATTCCGAATCGTCACCCCGGAATTTCGATTCCGAAACCCGAAATCACATTTCCGAAGACACCTTTGAACTGGGCCTCAAGCCCGAAAATACTTTTCAAAATCTTTTTACTTCCCTTGAAATCTAACCGTATTTCAAATCTCGAAATCACTTCACTAAGCCCAGTTTAAATCATGATATTTACCAAAACCTCGTAAAACGTGAAAACCGTCTTTTCCTCGAAAAATGTGCACAAACCGTAAACCATCACAATCACAAATCAAATCATAGAATCATGTATGAAAACATATTAAAAACATATATGCATGCATCAAGAGTAAGAAAACAAAGTCCACTCAAAGACCATTTCATCGTTGCCTCGATACGCGTGCACTTACGCCGTCTCCGGTCATTCGCTCTCCTCGATTTTCCCAAACCTGTCCAAATCCCAATATAAAATCACTAACTACTTCACGATACTCATACTAAAGCCTCATAATTTTCCCGTATTTTTAACTATTTTTAACCGAGCCCTAAAACCTTCGGACAGCCCGAAACATATCGAGTCGATGTCCGATTAACTCGAAACCAGTGCTAAAATGTTCGTTACATCGATTAGACTAAAAACCATGTTGAACACTTCCCCGGGTTCTGCCTCACACGCCCTCACGCGCCGCCCAAAGGGGCTGCGCGTGGGAGCCACGCGCCCAGCACAATGTCATCGTCTTCCCTGGGAAAACCCGGTCCAACCGGTTCGGTTCAGCCGTTTCAGCCGTGAACCGGCGTTCACAGTTTTCATCCAGTTTTCATCCATTTTTAATCCCGTTGAGTCCCTTAGTTTCGTCTCATCCTCCTTAATCTATTCCCCACCTGAAAACCCAACATTGAAGCCCCTAGCTCGTCGACTTCGAGTTCGAAGAAATTTACCCGAAACCCCTGTTTCGGTTCCCAGCTAATCAAACACTCCCCCATCACGGCATCAAACTTATTCGACTCCTAGGGACCTCCGAAGTCTCATAGCACCCACCAAAAGCCTCGACTCCTACTCAAAACCCACAACTATTGATTTTAACCAAACTGGGAAAACAGAGGACCGTGGACAATTACCTGTCTTCTGACCTCCGCCGTGCACGCCGCTGTGCTCCTCCCGATTCACAAGGCTCCGCTCAGGTCCCTGAACACTTTCACCCGTCCAATTTTTGAAGATTGATCGATCGGGGTGCACAACCGTGCACAAAACCCCTGCCCTGTTTCTCTGGTTCTTCCACACTTCTCACACACCTCATATACTCACCACCACACCCAAATCCTCACAAACACGATCACTCACTCTCCCAGCTCTCCTTCGAACACCACAGAACCTCACAACACTCACCCAATTTCTTCAATTCACTCCATTCATCCCTCAAGCTCACCCTCTGTTTTTCCCCCTTCGACTAAACACAAACCACACGGCACAATTTGTTTAAACACAACCGTGCACGGCCTAGAACCCACTAGAGCCCTGCCACATGTCACAATCCTCTCCCTTCTCACACAAAAATCTCCTCTCTGCCCTGGACAAGTGTCCCAATCCGGTTGCACCCTGCCTAACCAGCCAAAAGACCAAAATGCCCTTCCTTTTAAGTCAAATTTACGATTTTGTCCTCAACCTTTCTAGACCCGTAACTCACACATCATAAGTCCGATGAATACGTGCCGCCTGTCATCGAACTCAAGACGATGAGATCTACCTAACGGTCCTAGGTCAACGTGTCAAAACCCGATCGTACGAAAAGTCAACTTTTCCCCCTAGTTTAGCCAAATTACGGTTATACCCTCAACCTTTCGAACATCATAACTTCCTCCTCGGATGTCGGAATCTGGTGTGCCACCTGTCTACGGATTCGTGACATCCTAAACTATGTCCTGGTCATTGGTCAAAACCCAATTGACCGCCCGAACTAAAAGTCAACTTTTTGCCCAAATCGGGGGCAAAATCGTCAATCTAGGCTAACGACCTTATCGGGACCAACTAACCCCCGATTAAGCTCACTAATCTCATCTTAATCACGGTCTAAATTCTAATTTCTGGGACGGGTTGTTACACATTCCCCTTACTCAGACACCTCAACACAACCCCTATATCATCGTCCCTAACTCGTAGGAAAACCTGATCAATCCCCTGTTCTTCATCCCTGCCAACCAGCCATTCCCCCGTCACGGCAACCACCGTAGATGGTTCCTAGGACCTCACTGAGTCTCACCCAACTCCCCAAAACTCTCGACTCGTCCTCTAAACCCACGACTCACGGTTTGAACTTAACGAAAAAACAGAGTAGCTGAACAGGGGTGAGGGATTACCTGCTGTCGATCGCCACCGTGCACACCGTCGCACTCCCTGGAGTCCACAGAGCCATTCTAGTCTTCTCTCGAGCCCAATTGGTTCAACACACGGCCACACCATCGCCAACTCCCTCGGTTCTCCCTGTTTTTCTGGTTTTCCCCGTGAACTCCCCATGCGCATCACCGGTTTCCTCACACCAAATTACTCTCAATTCACTCATCAATCCTCACTGAATCTCTACTCTCACTTCTTCACTCACCAGCACACACACACTTCCCTCACCAGATCGATTTTCCCTCTCAGCCACACCCCTCTGTTTCTCTCTCACAAATGTCCCAATCTCAGCTGTACACCTGCCCCTGTCCTGTTGTACAAATCCCCAAATAGCCAAAAGACCAAAATACCCCTCTTTGAACCCAAAATTACAATTTTGTCCTTACTGTTTTAGACCCGTAAATTACTCATCCTAGGTACGATGGCCACGTGCCGCCTGTCGTTGAATTCAGGACGACGAGATCTACCTAACGGTCCTAGGTCAACGTGTCAAAACCAGATCGTACGAAAAGTCAACTTTTCCCCCTATTTTAGCCAAATTACGGTTATGCCCTCAACCTTCCGAACATCATAACTTCCTCCTCGGATGTCGGAATCGGGCGTGCCACCTCTCTACGGATTCGTGACGTTCTAAACTACGTCACAGTCATCGGTCAAATGCCATTTGACCGCCCAAACTAAAAGTCAACTATTTACCCGAACCAAGGGCACAATCGTCATTCTACCTTAACGACTTTAGTGTCACCCCGCTAACCACCGTTTAAGCTCACTAAACCTTCATTAATTACCGTCTTAACTCTAATTTCCGGGACGGGTTGTTACAGTACAGTCACCCCGATAACTCGTACGAGAAAAGGAAACGTCCCCTGAACGTCCCCGTCTCATTCTGTGATCGCACTCAGCCGTAACCGAGTCGAATCCAGAATCACTGCTCGTACATATGCGTTACTCACGCACCTCGTATCATCATCATGACCGACAATCTCATAGTCACAATCGTCACGACAACCTGAGTCTATTCGACCTGATAAGACTCGACTACGTCCATTGATAGTAGCGTCCGCCACAACCTCGTACAGACCAACCTACCAGACATATCGATATCCAGACTCCGCATCCAACAGACTCAACCGCATGTACCAACTACTCGGTATCCCCGCTCCGGGATTCCATCGACAAGTACCAACCCTAGTAACTTGTCCAACAATCTCTAACCTGTCGTAACTCAACTAAACCATTGTCGTCTACCAGGTCATCCACGACCTTAGTTGCACCAAACCACAACTGAGTAGCACGACAACCAAGTAGGGCTAACCAATAAGTACAACCTCGACTGCAGAGTGCAGTCCCATCACTAGAGCTGGCATAACTAAACCGACTAACGAATCCAAATTCGAATAGTCGTCCAAGTTAAACCACTCGTAAACTCACATTTCCGAACCATACACCCAAGGTAGGGTTCCACAATCACACCTAGAGTTCCACTGAACCCAACTGCATAAGGCAGTACATTCCACAATCTGACCGACTCCGCGGTCTTGACATCGAAAAGACGTCAATCCAATCCTACCGTTAATTCAACTAGGATTCCACGAATCCGATCGCTAACTGCCATAAGCAGTAAATCCATTTAACTTACCAATATCCGATCATCGGATGGTCACAACATCCCACCAGTCGTCGGAACCGATCCTACGAAATCGTGAAAGACGATCCCAACTAACCGTCTGACGATCACAACTCCAAAATACTATTACGTTCATCCTTTCCGTAGGGTCCCACACTGTCAACCACGACAGTGCCGAACTAAGAAATTCCACGATTTAATCCTACTAACTATCGTACCGGCACCCCACTATCAGGTTGATAACGAACTATAGCCCATTGAGATATCAAATCCTCGACCTGCGTACGGAGTATCGCGCAAAATACGCTCTGGAATTCAGAGTAACATGAGCAACCTTGCTATGATACCACTTTGACAGGACCCATCCCAATCCCCCCGGGATTAACACGGGATAACCCTACTCCCGTCTGACACGAAGTGTCAGACAAGGGATATTTCCGACCTTTGCCGTCCCGGGCTATCAGAGTACGCCAGGATCCGGAGGAGGCATGTGATATCTCGGTCTCTGCTACAGTCCACATCGTATCCAACCTGAAGGGTATTAAAAACAGAAAGACTGTGAGTGGACAAAAATAAAGAGTTTATAAAACATATTTCATAAAAGACCTTTATACCCTTCACTAAAAAGCATGCATGCATAGCAAAACCATTTATCCAATCATATATGTTAAAACATCCATAATTAGGGTCTCAGCCCCAAATTCTGTAAATCCAAGTCACACGGGCTCCTGCCCAAAACCATTTACACAAAACCATAGTATAGTAAACATACGTGGGATCTCAGCCCAAATCCATTTATCATTATAAACACAATTTCCCAAACCAATTGAAATCATGTTTATCCATTACATTCATATCCAGAACCTGTCACGGTAAAATAAAGCTACGCGCGTGCTAACCGGGGTCTCAAACCCAAGTCTCTCTAGGGTCCACCCAGGTCAATGTCCGTAGATCAATGACCCTCCCTGGAGGTAATGAACCATGCCCATCCTGAGAGTAAGGAACCCAACTGGGGGGCGACTCCACTCAGTCAGTGCTCCGTGACTACTCCGGGGTCCACCCACGCCAACGACCCTCCCCGAAGGAGACAATCATATATAAAGGATGGAATATGAAAAACCTTTTGAAATCATTCTTTAAACCTTTCCAAGATTCATGCCCGGCCCCTCATAAGACGCCATGAACCATAAAATCCTTTACAAGGGTTCATGCCGGTTCCCATAAACCGTCATGACCCGTAAAAACCATTTGTAACACATAGCTGGGCCCTAGGCCCGAATCCACATAGAAACTGGACCTCAAGTCCGATTCGTAAACCAACTGGGCCTTGTACCCGATTCCGTAAATCAAATGAGTCTCGTACCCGAGTCTACCTTTTCAAATCCAAAACCATTTCATTTAACTATTTCCAAAACCATAAGAATGGAAAATCGGAGTAAAACCGGAAAACCATATAAATCACAAGCATCCAAATCAACATCATAAAATCATATTCATAATCCATTTGGAAATCCAAAACCATTTCATTTATACCAATAAAGACATACAACCCCGTATAGGCACCGTATAGGGCCGAAACCTCGAAATACGTGCCTATACGTAACCACACATGTAACGACCCGTCCCGAATTCCATGAGTAGATCAGTGACTAATCACGATTAGTGAGGCTAATCCGTGATTAGTAGAGCGAAGTCGGACGAACGATGCGAAGTGACCGTTTTGCCCCTAGTGGTGGCAAAACGTTGACTTTTCGATCGGGCGGTCAAATGGACTTTGACCGATGACCGTGACGTAGTTCGTGACGTCACGAGTTCATAGACAGGTGGCACGTTCAATTCCGACGTTCGAGGAAGAAGTTATGACGTTCGGAAGTTTAGGGGCATTTTGGTAATTTGGGTGAATAGTAGGTCAAAAGTTGACTTTTTGACCAGGAGGTCCGATGGCCGAGGGCCGAAGACCGTTACGTAGATACGGACGATACGAATCCGTAGACAGGCGGCACGTCGAATTTGGACGTTCGACGGCGAAGTTACGGTTCACGGAAGTTCGAACGTACTATTGCGCGAATTACGGAAACGAGTTAACTTTTGGACTTAGTGGGGGCCCAGATATTTAATACCTGCCCTATGGATGAGTGACAAGTGTCACCCATCCACATGCCCTCTCTTTTCCTTCATGCACCGTGCATTCCATTCTTCCTCATTTCAAACACACACACACAAAACTACCCGATCTCACATCCACCATCCTTCCATCTGTGCAACCCAAAACCCATCCATCCTTCATTCAAGCAACCAGGGATGGAAGAGGGGACTGAGGAGGTGGCTGGGCGGCCAGAACCGCCATCCACGGCGGCGAGAGGGACAAGAACCCGTGAGGTTCACGGTGAGGCCCTTTTGATCCATTTTTACATTTTTGATGTTATGGTTCATTTCTAATGATTTTAATGAGTCCATTGAGTTGCTAGGGACATGTTAGGAAGGTTTTAGGAAGCTAGGGACTGCTGTGAAGCCATGGCTGCATTTTGAGAATTTTGAACCATTTGGTTCAAAATCAAACCTTAGGATTTAGGTGTTTTTAGGTAGTTTTAGGGATTGAAATGGATGGAAAACATCAAAATAGGAAGAAATGAATCGAAAAGGAAGAACTAGGATGACAAATGGGGTGTCTAGGGCTGTGAACCGGTCACGCCGGTCCAGTTGGACCGGCCAAACCAGGTGAACCGGCCATGAACAGTAAAACCGGTCTGCTGGAGGTTGGAGCCGATGAACAGTATTTTCGACCTTCTTGGGGCGCGTGAGGGCGCGTGAACAGTAATTTGGGAAAGTGTCCAACACGGGAAATCTTCTATTCGATGTAACGAAGATTTTGGGACTGGTCTCGCGTCAATCGGACATCGTTTCGATAGTTTTCGGGGTGTCGGAAGGTTTAGGGTCGGCTTAAAAATAGTTAAAAGTTCGGGAAAATTACGGGGCTTTGATGGGAGGTTAATTAAGTAGTTATTAACCTTCTATTAAAATTTGGACAGGTTTGAGAGTCCCGGTAATGGTGATCGGCTCGGGGAGCCGAATGGCACGCAAATCGAGGCGACAACTCAGACGGTCTGTGAGTGGACCTTGTTTTCTAAATTGGTGCATGCATAAATGTTTATTATATGTTTATTTACTTGTTTGATGATGCCATGGGTGCATTTGTATGTGGTTACGTATAAGCACGTATTTCGAGGTTTCGGCCTTATACGGTGCTTATACGGGTCTGTATTTCTTTATTGATTTAAATGAACTGAATTTGGCTTTCAAAATGATAAACTCGGGTATGAGACCCATTTGGTTTTGTCTCGGGCATATGACCTCAGATTCCGGGCACGGTGCCCAGTTGGCGTCCTATGTTCGGGTACGAGACCCAGTCACTTTACGGTTTTGATTTCAGGTCAGGGAACCTTAAATGGATTCCCAGGTTCATGACGGTTTATGGGAACCGGCCTGAACCCTTGTTGGTTATTACGGTACATGACGGTTTATGGGAACCGGCATGTTACCTCGGTTATGTTATTACGGTACATGACGGTTTATGGGAACCGGCATGTTACCTGATTATGGGTATTATGGATTCATGACGGTTCAGGGGGACCGGTCATGAATGTTTATGTTATGTATATATATGTTCGTCTACCTTCCTTTACATGTTCTACTATCTCCTCCGGGGAGGGTCGTTGGCCTGGGTGGACCCCGGAGTAGTCACGGAGCACCGACTGAGTGGAGTCACCCCCCAGTTGGGTTCCTTACTCTCAGGAAGGCTATGATTACTATTACCTCGGGTAGGGTCAGTGGTCTACGGACATTGATCTTGACTTTGAGAAGACTCGGATTGAGACCTGGGTAGCATGCGCGTGGCTTTGGATACCGTGACAGGATTGGTTGTGTGACTTATATATATGTATGTGATGGATATATGATATATGATATGTGGTGTGTACAGGTGTGCACAGGATTTGGGCAGTGGCCCGTATGGTCGTTTTCATTGTGGTCCTTTCGACCTTGGTTTATATCTGCTTTGGGCTTAGTCCCACATATGGTTTGTTTTGGATAAATGGTTTTCAAATGCATGCATGCTTTTTAGTGGAGGGTACAAATGTCTTCTCGTTAAAATGTTTTTATAAACTCTTGTTTTGTCCACTCACAGTTTTTAATGTTTTGACTGCCCTTCACGTTGACATCGGATGTGGGCTGTAGCAGAGACCGAGATATCACATGCCTCCTCCGGATCCTGGCGTACTCTGATAGCCCGGGAGGGCAAAGGACGAAAATATCCCTTGTCTGACACTTCGTGTCAGACGGGAGCAGGGTCATCCCTCACTAATCCCGGGGGGATTGGGATGGGTCCTGTCAACGTGGTATCAGAGCGGGGTTGTCTCGATTCGAGCAACTGCGGAGCTCTTGGAGTATGTATGCTGGTCGAGGATGTGATGTCTCATTGGGCTGCAGTCCGTGGTCAACCTGATTGTCGGGGTGCCGGTACGATAGTTAGTAGGATTGGCAAGCCTTGGTTCGGCACTCGATGCCGGGGTTGCCATGGTTCTGTCAGGGTTAGCAGAGTGGAACCCTACGGAAGGCTTAACGTAGTATTACGTTAGAGTTTTGGATCGTGAGACGGTTAGTTGGGATCATCTTCACGATGTCGTAGGATCGGTTCCGACGACTGATTCGATGTTGTGACCATTAGATGGTCAGATTATGTTGAGTTAAATGGATTTACTGCAGTCGGCAGTTGGCAGCCGGATTCGAGGAATTCTGGTTGGACTTACGGTAGGATTGGATTGATGTCCTTGTGATGTCAAGACCGCGGGGTCGGTCAGATCGTGGATTTTACTGCCTTATGCAGTTGGGTTCAGAGTGACCCTAGGGCTTGATTGTGGAACCCTACCGTATGTGTATGGTTCGGAAATGTGAGCTGGCGAGTGGTGTGACTTTGACGACTATTCGGAGTTGGGGTTCGTTAGTCGGTCTAGTCATATCAGCTTGTGTTGGGACTGCACTTCGCAGTCGGAGTTGTACTTATCGGTTAGACCTAGCAGGTTGTCGTGCTACCATAGTTGTGATGGATTGTTGGTGCAACTAAGGTCATGGGTGACCTAGTAGACGACATTGGTTTAGTCAAATTACGACTGGTTAGAGATGGTTTGGACAAGTTATCAGGGTTGGTACTTGTCGATGGAATCCCGGAGCGGGGATACAGAGTAGTTGGTACAGGCAGTTGATTCCGTTGGATGCGGAGTCTGGATGTCTAGTCGTTAGGTCTGCACGAGGTTGTGGCAGACGCTACTATCGACAGACGTAGTCGAATTTTATCTGGTTGAGTAGACTCAGGTTGTCGTGACGATTGTGACGATGGGATTGTCAGTCGTGACGATGGTACGAGGTGCGTGAATAACGCATATGTGTGAGTAGTGATTCTGGATTCGACTTGGTTACGGTTGAGTGCGATCGCAGAATGAGACGGGGACGTACGGGGGACGTTTCCTCTTCTCGTATGAGTTGTCAGGTACGAAGGAGGCAGAGTTTCTCCTATTCGAGCAAAGGTACGGGTCATCGTTCGGTATAAGCGGAGATCCAGAGTTGTCTGATTGGCACACTTTGTGCTGATGCTGATAGGTGGTGTACTGGTACTAGTGCTGGTGCTGGTGCCGGTGATTGTGATGACGGTGAGTTACGAGTCAGGATGTGACTCCGACGTGATGGGCTTATGATTGGTATCTGTGGTTCGGGAGTGAATCACGGATAGTGACGGACTGGATAGGATCCAGCGGTAGTTGAGGAGTGAGGATCGAGTATTATCATGACGGATTAGTGACCAGTTGGTCAGACTCGATCTGTCGCGGGGTTTAGCGACCAGTTGGTCAGAGTTAGTCAGGATTGGTTAGAGATGGTGGTTTGCAGAGATTTGACTGCAGATCAAAGCAGGGGGCTGTTGTGCCTTTTCAGTAGGGTGGTACATCAAATTAGGATGAATTGACATCCTTTTGGATGTACATATACGGTCGTAAATGGGCATGGTCCATAACCAGTCTAACAGGGACACGTGGTTGATGTCCGGGTATGTTGTTTCCAACCTGGTTGGAACTTCGAAATCGCGCGAGGTTGCGATTGAGGTGACGAGTGGAATGCGGGTTTTCCGCATTGGTAATGGGTATGTCGAAGTCATTTTGGGTGACTTCTCGGATTCTACCATGATTGATGATGGTAGATGACGTTGATGATGTAGATGTTGTTGGTTGCCACTCGTACACTGATCATGTATTGGTTGGTGGACCTGTGATTTGTCTTGGGTCATCAGGTGACATGAGTATATCGAAGTTAGGTGACTGAGATTTCTCATTTCCTGCTTGGTGGCAGACGAGGTTGGTTTACGTGACGTGGTGAATGCAGCGAGTTTGGTTGTATTCACATAGGATGAATTTTGATGTCATAGTCTTGTATCATCTTTGATTTTCCTCGGTGGAATGACAAGGATCGATACGAGAAAATCAGTGAGAACCCACGGTCTCGGCGTGTCTTGTCGTTGACTAATCTATTTAGATGTGGGAAATGGTTGAGGACTTTGGACGTCGTGACGATCGGGGATCGTGACGTCTATGGTCGGTTGACGTAGTGTTGGATCTGGATCGTGATTTAGGTATCCAGATAGGTGGAGAGTTTATTACTCTTACCTGGATGTTGGAGTTGAGGATGATGGGACTAAACTTCTTTTCGAGGTAAATCCCATATGGTATATTACGCCTGAGTAGGTGTCCGACGAGGTCAGTTTTGGCCAGCCTTAGATGTGGTGATGTTGGGATTGGCTTCCCTATGAAGTCAATCGATGGTAATGTGGTAATCGGTTGAGCAGGTAACCGAGAGGTTCGGTTTTGGTACTTCTCAGTAGACGTGAACGATACTTCGAGTTTTGGAATCAGATTTCTGGATGACGATTCAGGATTTGATTTTGGAACTTGAAAGAGGATTTCTAGATTTGGGCTTTGGAATCGGATTCTGGGTGACGATTCAGGATTTGATTCTAGAGCTTGACTGTAGATTTTCTTTTATGGATTTGGGTTCGGAATGGTTATTCCTAATACTAGTTTACGGAATGATGATTTCGGAGTCGAATTTGAACATGTTTATGGATATGATTTCTGGGTTTGGATTCGGGATTTCTCACGAAATTTCGGATTCGGATTTGGGGAATAGATAATGGGTCGGAGTTTCAATTTGTCTAGTACTGGATTGGACAAATGGACTTCATAGTAGAAACGTGATCGGCTACAACCTATATGGGTGTAGGCTGATTGATGTGTAGATGTATGTACCTTGTACGCTGTTCGAGGTACAATACTGGGCATACTTGTGGTGCCTAGTGACGGTATATAGGTTATACCGGTAGTACGTTGGTGAGCGTATTCGTAGTCGGATTGGTTCTGATACCATCAGATTAGTTGAGGACGTGGACTGGACATTGGATACTGTGCATTGGGTCATGGTATTTCTAATAGGTCTAGTTGCACACAGGTCGAGTGAAATGCTTGTGGTTAGTGTAACCACGAGTGTGTGTCATATCAGTTTGCGACTGACGACTGTCAAGTGGTGACAGTTTGTAGGAGGTGTCAGCGTGGATCATGGTGTGAGGTCTGATGACTCCCAGTGGGAGCAGACGTCAGGATAGTTAGTGGTTGAGCAAGGAACCGTCTAGTTGGTTGTGTCAACGAAACAGTAGATTTGACAAGTAGTGTCAATTCAGAACGCATGACTACTGTCATTCGACGTGGTCGAACGTAGTCGATACGATATGGATGTTAGCGGTACGTCTGGCTGCAGACGAGTAAGTATTGTTCTGGTTAGTGGATGTACTAGCGTACCCGCGTTGCGTGGTAGGTCGAATTATTTCCACGAGGTGGATGTGGAATCAGAATAGTTGGCGTTTCGAGAACGAAACTAATTAAGGAGGGAAGAACGGTTAGATTAGGTCGGTTGGAATTTCGAGGACGAAATTAATTAAGGAGGGAAGGTTGTAACGACCCGTCCCGAATTCCATGAGTAGATCAGTGACTAATCACGATTAGTGAGGCTAATCCGTGATTAGTAGAGCGAAGTCGGACGAACGATGCGAAGTGACCGTTTTGCCCCTAGTGGTGGCAAAACGTTGACTTTTCGATCGGGCGGTCAAATGGACTTTGACCGATGACCGTGACGTAGTTCGTGACGTCACGAGTTCATAGACAGGTGGCACGTTCAATTCCGACGTTCGAGGAAGAAGTTATGACGTTCGGAAGTTTAGGGGCATTTTGGTAATTTGGGTGAATAGTAGGTCAAAAGTTGACTTTTTGACCAGGAGGTCCGATGGCCGAGGGCCGAAGACCGTTACGTAGATACGGACGATACGAATCCGTAGACAGGCGGCACGTCGAATTTGGACGTTCGACGGCGAAGTTACGGTTCACGGAAGTTCGAACGTACTATTGCGCGAATTACGGAAACGAGTTAACTTTTGGACTTAGTGGGGGCCCAGATATTTAATACCTGCCCTATGGATGAGTGACAAGTGTCACCCATCCACATGCCCTCTCTTTTCCTTCATGCACCGTGCAATCCATTCTTCCTCATTTCAAACACACACACACAAAACTACCCGATCTCACATCCACCATCCTTCCATCTGTGCAACCCAAAACCCATCCATCCTTCATTCAAGCAACCAGGGATGGAAGAGGGGACTGAGGAGGTGGCTGGGCGGCCAGAACCGCCATCCACGGCGGCGAGAGGGACAAGAACCCGTGAGGTTCACGGTGAGGCCCTTTTGATCCATTTTTACATTTTTGATGTTATGGTTCATTTCTAATGATTTTAATGAGTCCATTGAGTTGCTAGGGACATGTTAGGAAGGTTTTAGGAAGCTAGGGACTGCTGTGAAGCCATGGCTGCATTTTGAGAATTTTGAACCATTTGGTTCAAAATCAAACCTTAGGATTTAGGTGTTTTTAGGTAGTTTTAGGGATTGAAATGGATGGAAAACATCAAAATAGGAAGAAATGAATCGAAAAGGAAGAACTAGGATGACAAATGGGGTGTCTAGGGCTGTGAACCGGTCACGCCGGTCCAGTTGGACCGGCCAAACCAGGTGAACCGGCCATGAACAGTAAAACCGGTCTGCTGGAGGTTGGAGCCGATGAACAGTATTTTCGACCTTCTTGGGGCGCGTGAGGGCGCGTGAACAGTAATTTGGGAAAGTGTCCAACACGGGAAATCTTCTATTCGATGTAACGAAGATTTTGGGACTGGTCTCGCGTCAATCGGACATCGTTTCGATAGTTTTCGGGGTGTCGGAAGGTTTAGGGTCGGCTTAAAAATAGTTAAAAGTTCGGGAAAATTACGGGGCTTTGATGGGAGGTTAATTAAGTAGTTATTAACCTTCTATTAAAATTTGGACAGGTTTGAGAGTCCCGGTAATGGTGATCGGCTCGGGGAGCCGAATGGCACGCAAATCGAGGCGACAACTCAGACGGTCTGTGAGTGGACCTTGTTTTCTAAATTGGTGCATGCATAAATGTTTATTATATGTTTATTTACTTGTTTGATGATGCCATGGGTGCATTTGTATGTGGTTACGTATAAGCACGTATTTCGAGGTTTCGGCCTTATACGGTGCTTATACGGGTCTGTATTTCTTTATTGATTTAAATGAACTGAATTTGGCTTTCAAAATGATAAACTCGGGTATGAGACCCATTTGGTTTTGTCTCGGGCATATGACCTCAGATTCCGGGCACGGTGCCCAGTTGGCGTCCTATGTTCGGGTACGAGACCCAGTCACTTTACGGTTTTGATTTCAGGTCAGGGAACCTTAAATGGATTCCCAGGTTCATGACGGTTTATGGGAACCGGCCTGAACCCTTGTTGGTTATTACGGTACATGACGGTTTATGGGAACCGGCATGTTACCTCGGTTATGTTATTACGGTACATGACGGTTTATGGGAACCGGCATGTTACCTGATTATGGGTATTATGGATTCATGACGGTTCAGGGGGACCGGTCATGAATGTTTATGTTATGTATATATATGTTCGTCTACCTTCCTTTACATGTTCTACTATCTCCTCCGGGGAGGGTCGTTGGCCTGGGTGGACCCCGGAGTAGTCACGGAGCACCGACTGAGTGGAGTCACCCCCCAGTTGGGTTCCTTACTCTCAGGAAGGCTATGATTACTATTACCTCGGGTAGGGTCAGTGGTCTACGGACATTGATCTTGACTTTGAGAAGACTCGGATTGAGACCTGGGTAGCATGCGCGTGGCTTTGGATACCGTGACAGGATTGGTTGTGTGACTTATATATATGTATGTGATGGATATATGATATATGATATGTGGTGTGTACAGGTGTGCACAGGATTTGGGCAGTGGCCCGTATGGTCGTTTTCATTGTGGTCCTTTCGACCTTGGTTTATATCTGCTTTGGGCTTAGTCCCACATATGGTTTGTTTTGGATAAATGGTTTTCAAATGCATGCATGCTTTTTAGTGGAGGGTACAAATGTCTTCTCGTTAAAATGTTTTTATAAACTCTTGTTTTGTCCACTCACAGTTTTTAATGTTTTGACTGCCCTTCAGGTTGACATCGGATGTGGGCTGTAGCAGAGACCGAGATATCACATGCCTCCTCCGGATCCTGGCGTACTCTGATAGCCCGGGAGGGCAAAGGACGAAAATATCCCTTGTCTGACACTTCGTGTCAGACGGGAGCAGGGTCATCCCTCACTAATCCCGGGGGGATTGGGATGGGTCCTGTCAACACATCCAAATGCACTCATGGAATCACAAACAAGTATTTAAAACATATAATAAACATTTATGCATGCACCAATTTAGAAAACAAGGTCCACTCACAGACCGTCCGAGCTGCCGCCTCGATTTGCATGCCATAGGTTCTCCCGAGCTAATCGCTATCACCGGGACTCCCAAACCTGTCCAAATTTTAATAGAAGGTTACTAACTACTTAATTAACCTCCTACCAAAGCCCCGTAATTTTTCCGAACTTTTAACTATTTTTAAACCAATCCTAAACATTCCGACAGCCCGAAACCTATCGAAACAATGTCCGATTGACGCGAGACCAGTCCCAAAATCTTCGTTACATTGAATAGAAGATTTCATATGTTGAACACTTCCCCAAATTATGGACCACGCGCCCTCAAGCGCCCCAAGAAGGCCGAAAACACTGTTCATCGTCTTCTACATGGCCGGTTCACCTGGTTTGGCCGGTCCAACTGGACCGGCGTGACCGGTTCACGACCCTAGACATCCCATTTTTCATCCTAGTTCTTCCTTTTTGATTCCTTTCTTCCTATTTTCATGTTTCCTATCCATTTCAATCCTTAAACGCAACCGAAAATGTCTAAATCCTATGGTTCGATTTTGAACCAAACGGTTCAAGTTTTCCAAAACTGCACCCATGACTTCACAGCCATCCTAGGCTTCCTAAAACCTTCCTAACACAATCCTAATAACCCATTTAATTCATTGGAAGCAACCAAAATGACCCATAGCAATAAAAATGGAAATTGGATTGAAAATGGGCTTACCGTGAACCCCTCGGGTTTCTTGGCCCCGCCGTCCATGGCTGCGCCGTCCTGGGCCGGCCACCACATCCTCCCGTCCTCCCTCACTCTCTGGTCCTCCCAGCTGATCATGGGTTGAAGGTGGGATGGGTTTGGGTTGCACAAAGATGGAGAGAAAGGGTGAGATCGGGTAAGTGTTTTGTGTTTTGAATGCAGAAAATGGAATGGTCGATGCATGAAGGAAAAGAGATGGCCTGTGGATGGGTGACACTTTTCACTCATCCATTGGGCCTCCATTAAATATCTGGGCCCCACTAAAGTCCAAAAGTTAACTCGTTTCGTAATTCGTGCAATAGTACCCTTGAACTTCCGTGAACCGTAACTTCGTCGTCGAACGTCCAAATTCGACGTGCCGCCTGGCTATGGATTCGTATCGTCCCAATCTACATAATGGTCCTCGGCCCTCGGCCATTGGACATCCCGGTCATAACTTCTAAAATTCCCCAAAACTTCCGAACGTCATAACTTCCTCCTCGAACGTCGGAATTGAACGTGCCACATGTCTATGAACTCGTGACGTCACGAACTACGTCACGGTCATCGGTCAAAGTCCATTTGACCTCCCGGATGAAAAGTCAACGTTTTGCCACGACTAGGGGCAAAATGGTCATTTTGCATCGTTCGTCCGATTCCGCCTAACTAATCACCGATTAACCTCACTAATCTAATCTAGAAATTTGGTACGGGTCGTTACAACAACTCTGAGCAACCAAATGCTCAACTAACACCGCAGTCTTACTGGACTCGTCCAGAGTCATCCACCAACCATCTACTACCTCGGCTGCATCTAGCAGCACATTCTTCAGTCTGGCCGTAAGTTGGCCCAAGCCACAACGACTATTTTACCACAACCCCAACCCACGGTTTCCAGCTACACACGTACTCTGGGGTTTCTTACTCAGGTACTCACAATCCAAACCAGTCATCTCACGGGGTTCCTCAAATCATCCCTGTCGTCCAAGTCATCCAAACCCGCAACTGCCACTGCTTCACTACAACCTTACCACTCGGCTCGTCACACCCGACTAAGACCATCCCTTATCGTAACTCCGCACACCAACATCTACTAGTATCCAAGACTAGGGGAATTCCCTCAAATCCACAAGGTAGTTTCCTGTACCCCGCCACTCGAGGCATCCGGCTACTCGTAACCGCACAAATCCAGCTCAACCCAACTGACCAAAAGATCATCAATCCATACTATCGTCATCTAAAAACCATCCGGCCCAACAGGCCACCGTCAACCGGCCTCCTCGGCCCACGTATACCATCAGCTCAACAGGCTACCATCTGGTCCCCCGGCAGACCAGCCTACTCCATCGTAGCTCACTGGCTACCATCCAGGTTAATCTCGCTGGCATATCTCCGACCCTATGGTCCAACCATCAAGCGTAACCAGCGCCAACGCACTAACCGTTCCAGCCCTAAGCCGACGTACGTCATACCTCGTACCGCCTATTGAGCGACTATCATTCTGACACTAACAATCGCTGCTAACTAACCACAACGAACGCACTATCACTATCGCATCCAGGATGCTGACGGGTTGTTTCGCGTCGAGACATCACTTCCACAGTAGCCTCACACCACCTACGTCGACAAACCAACGACTCTGGGAACCAAACCTCACATAGAGCGCATAAAACTTGCTCTGATACCAATTTGACAGGACCCACCCCCAATCCCCCGAGATTAAGGACTAAGTCCTGCTCCCATCTAACTTAAGCATGACACGAAGGCTAACCCAACGTCCAACCTCCATGTGACACGTAAGTCGGACAAGGGATTCTCGATCCGATCGTCCAAAAGCTTCCGGACTTCTCAGAGTGTATGGAAAACTACTGTGGATCTCGTGTGTAATATCTCCGTCTCTCTTGACCAACAGCCCACACCGCTACAACCTGGAGGGTATCGAAAACACAAAAGACTGTGAGTGGACAAAAACAAAGTATAAGTTTAAAAACAGTTCATAAAACAAGTACATTTATACCCTCCAATTAAAAACCAATGCATGCATATCAAATTAATGTCATAAAACCATTCAATATTCCGGTTAAGCAAACCATGTAAGCAAAACCGAACACTGGTTCCTTTTCTCAAATTATGGGCGTCAGCCCAAAACCATCGAAAACCATTTCATCCGGGCAAAGCCCAAAATATCGGAAAACCTTTATTGAAAACTATCATCATCAAAACTCAGTGAAATCCAACACATTTTAAACCACATATCCATCCATCGAATCTGCTGGATCTATCCGAGTCTTTAAACTCAATCCAGGCTTCAATATAATCCGAGTATTTAAACTCCCGAGTCTTTAAACTCAATAGGCCTACGGGGGAAATATCAATATCCTTGTCTTTAAACTCTCAAGTCTTTAAACTCAATCCGGGTCTTTAAACCCAATCCGGGCCCGCCCCCGTCATAATCACATCCGGGTCTTTAAACCCAATAACCAGATCTAGAAAATGCATTCCATGACCACTATCCATATCCGAATTCGAATCCGCAATCTCATTAGGATCCCGGATCCAAACCCAGAACTCATCTCCATCTCCATTTTCAAATCCGAGTCTGAGACCATCATTCCATAAGCTAATATCCGGAATAATCATTCCGAACCCAAACCCAGAAATTCACTTTCAAGTTCAAGAACTGAATCTCGAATCATCATCTAAAAATCCGTTTCTAAAACCCGAAATCACGTTTTTTAAAACCATTTTTCTGAACTGGGCTTCAAACCCGAAATCACTTTCCAAAATCCCTTTTTAAATCTTTGAAATCAAATCATATTTCGAATCCCAAAATCAAATCATCTAAACCATAGTCAAATCACAACATCGATCAAAATTTCCTAAAATGCGCAATTCCGTAAATCATCAAGATCATAAATCAAATCATAGAATCACGTATAGAAAACATATAAAAACATATATGCATGCATCATAAGTTTGAAAGCAAAGTCCACTCACAGACCATAGCGTCGTCGCCTCGATACGCGTGCACCTATGCCGTTCCCGGTAAATCAGTTATCACCGGCTTTCTCGAACCTGTCCAAATCTCATAATAAGGTCACTAACTACTTCATAAAGCTTATACTAAAGCCCCGTAATTTTCCCGAATTTTTAACTATTTTTAACAGAGCCCTAAAACATTCGGACAGCCCGAAACATATCGAGACGATGTCCGATCAACTCGAAACCAGAGCCAAAATGTTCGTTACATCGAATACTTTAAAAGTCATATTGGAACCTTCCATAAAGGGCGTACCACGCGCCCACACGCACCACCCTAAGTGGCGGCGCGTGGGGCTCACACGTGGCTACTGTACATCCATGTCCTCTCGTCGAACTGGGTCCAAACCGGTTCAGTTCAGGCCGTTCAGTCGAACCAGCAATCACGGTTCGATGCTCTAAATAGTCCAATTCAACTTCAATTCCTCCCGTTTTAATTCCTAAACCTTCCTTTCATGATTTCGTATTAATCTGCATAATTAAACACTGAATTGAAGGCTTAAAACATACATCCCTGAACCGTGATTCAATTCTTCGAAATCCCTGCTCTGGTTCTGGCCACCACAGGTCACTTTCGATCATGTTCTTGATTCCTAACGGCTCCTTTACTCTCCAGACCTCACATCCAAATATTAAAACCCATTACTAAACACGATTTCAAGTTTTACCATTTTAAACTGAAACAGAGCACTATTCGGGTTATCACCACTTACCCTCGCCGTCGAGCACGGCGGTGGCCTCCATCCTCCTCGTCTCGCATCCCTTAAACTCTTTCCTTAACCAACTAACCTCGTCAGATGAAAATCGAGGGGGGTCGTGTGGGTGGGATTCACGATAGCTCGGCTTCCTCATGGGTCTCCAGCCACCCTCCACTGTGGTTCCTCACTGTGGCACCACCTCCTGTCTCACATTTAAGCTCTCATTTTCTTACACATGCTATACAGGCTTGATGAGGATCAAAGAGGGTGGGTTCTCATTTTGCCCGAACACAATCTGTTTTTCCTTCCAACTCGTGCAAACCCATTTAAACACAAACTGAGATCGTATGAGAGACGGGAGGAGGTTCTACGACCTTCTAGTAAGGGACAAGTGTCCCGAAACCAGTGGGTACATCCCCCCAAGACACCAGGTGGCACCATTTTACTGGGCACAGATCCCAAAGCAACAAAATGACCATTTTACCTCTGCTTTACAAAATTACCATTTTGCCCCTCAAGTTCCTAGGCCCGTAACTCTGTCGTCCGACTTCCAATTAACGCGTGCCACCTGTCATTGTACTCAGGGGATCAAGACCTTCCTAACGGTCCTCGAAATGTGTGACAATTCCATGTCGTTTGAAAAGTTCACAAATTGCCCCTTTTTTAACCAAATTACGAAAATGCCCTCGGATTTCCGAATGTCATAAATTTTCCCCCGGACGTCGGAATCGGACGTGCCACATGTCTATAAACTCGTGACCTCCCGAACTACGTCACGGTCATCGGTAAAAGTCCATTTGATCGCCTGAACGAAATGTCAACATTTTTACCCATTCTAGGGGTAAAATCGTCATTTTGCACCGTCCGTCCGCACGCACCAAACTAATCACCAAATTAACTTCACTAATCCGTTATTAACTACTAATCTAATCCTGTTTTCCAGGACGGGTCGTTACAAGGAGACCAATCAATAATCTCGTAAGGAGGGTATATACATACCAATATAAGAAAACCATAAAAATGAAACTCACGTCCGATAACACAAAGCAAATGAGCCTCTAGCCCGAACATAGGACTCAACAGGGCCTCTAGACCGATTTCAAAATAACTTGGCATCGAGCCCGAAGTCGTAAATCAACTGGGCATCGAGTCCGATATCTCAGGGTCCGTCACGATCCCAATCATAGCGATGCGTGCAACCATCAATCCAGGACCGCTCTCAATCCTAATATGTCACCGTGAACATATCACTGCCACGACCATCTTGGGACCATGGTGCACATGTCGCCGATCGATCCTCTAAGCCTTCAACACTCCTAATTCGAGCCTCCAGTGGCTGCTCAACAACGAGATGTGCATCGTGACCTCTCCGGAAAGAACGCATCCCAATCCGGAGGTGAGAGTCACGTCGTCCGTCGCCGTGCACACAGCACCCGTCGCGATCACAACTCAGACCTAAGGGTCGTCAATAGGGTCTTATGCTCGAGTCAAACCAAATCCAAATGGGTCTCATGCCCGATTTTACCTTTTCAAAACCATTTCACGAAAACTGAAGTACGTGCCCATACGTAAACACACACCAAAATGCGCTCAAGGCATCACAAAACATACATTAAAACATATATAAAACATTTATGCATGCATCGATTTCAGAAAGAAAGTCCACTCACAGACCGTCTGCGATGCCGCCTCGATACGCATGCAATACGGTCTCCCAGGTCAATCGTCATCTTCGGGACTTCCAAACCTATTCAAATCACTTTAGAGGGTTACTAACTACTTAATTAACCCCTCACTAAATCCCCCTAATTTTCCGGGATTTTTAACTATTTTTAAACGGACATCGAAACCTTCAGACAACCCGAACTATATCGAAACGATGTCTGATCGACTCGAAACCAGTCCCAAAATGTTCGTTACATAGAATAGATGATTTCACATGTTGGAACCTCCCCCAAAGAAGGGCTCACGCATCTGTACGCGCCCCTAGAAGGGCCTGCGTGTGGGCCTCACGCGCCCACTGTTCATCCTTCTTTAACCTTCAGCTAGGCAGGTCCGAACCGGCCGGCCCAGTTTTTTTTTTGCAAATCCGGTCTACCTGGACCGGCGTGACCGGTCCAAGGCCTTTCTCTCTATCAACCAAAACCTCTAAAATCTACTTAAACCCACCGGTTTAATTCCTCTTCCACGGTTCAATTTTTCCAAACCTTCCCCAGGGGTTCTTCAACCTATAACTTTCCTCAAAAACATCCTAACACACGCCTACTAACCCATTTAACTCAAAACAAACACCTAAAACTGTCCATAATCACTAGAATGGAAAAATGGATTAAAACGGTTAAAACCGATTACCTCGATCGGTTCCTCCTCCGCTGTCCACGGCGGCTCTACTTGGGCCAACCACCAAATCCACCTGGTCCTCCTCTCACTCTCTTTGGTCTCACCAGTGAACATAGGGTAGAAGGGTTTGGTTTTGGAGGTGAAGGTTGATCGGGTTTGGGCTTGGAATGAAGAAAATGATCGATGCAAAGGGGAAGGGATATGCATGAAGGAAAAATGATGGGGAATGGATGAATGACACTTTTCATTCATCCATTGGGTTTGAGAAAGATCTGGGCCCCACTTGTTGCCAAAAGTCCTCGTCTCGTAAAACGTGCAATAGTACGTTCGAACTTCCGTGAACCGTAACTTCTCCGCCGAACGTCCGAATTCGACGTGCCGCCTGTCCACGAATTTGTATCGTTTCAATCTACGTAACTCTCCTCAGCTCTCGACCATCTGAACTCCCGGGTCAAAATTCAACTATTGGCCCCTATTCAACCAAATTACCAAAATGCCCTCGAACTTCCGATCATCACAACTTCTTCCACGAATGTCAGAATCGAACGTGTCACCTGTCTATAAACTCGTGACGTCCTGAAATACTTCAAAATCATTGGCCAAAGTCCATTTGTGTAACACCCGGGACATTCGAGGATTTTAATATTGTAATTTAATATATGAATTGACGTTTTTACCCTTTTGAATGGTATGGCCAAATTATTGACTTTTTGATTGGTGGGTCGAATGGACTTTGATCAGTGACCGTGACATAGTTCGGGAGGTCACGAGTTCATAGACAGGTGGCACGTCCAATTCGGACGATCAGGGAAAAAGTTATGACTATCGGAAGTTCAGGGGCATTACCATAATTTGGACGATAGGGGAAAAAATGTTGACTTTTCGTTTGACAACTAATTTTCACATGACTCAAGGACCGTTAGCTAGGTCTCGATGTCCTGAGTCCGTAGACAGGCGGCACGCCGAAATCGGACTTTGTATGGCTGAGTTACGGGTCTAGAAAGCAAGGGGCAGTTTGGTAATTATTTGAACCAGGGGCATTTTGGTCATTTTTCCCTGGTCACTGTAGCAACTGCGGGGAACCGATGGATGGCACCACCATGTGCGGTGGATCAGTGTGAGATTGTTTATGCTAGCATGCGCTGGAAAGTTTGGGCTATCTTTTGCTTTTGAACGTGGCCTGAACCGTCCACCCTGCACGGTCGAATTGATTATTGTAGATTCGAAGCTTTTTTGGGGAACAATTTTCAGTGGACAGATTGGAATTCCACGAGCCTCTGGGACGGCTGAGGTTGTTTAAAACTGATTAGAACGTGAGTGAGCATCACTCTGATGCTGAAAGAACTGAGAACAGGTGAGGAAAAGCAGAGAAACCATTTCGGGCAAAATTAGTGGGAAAAATCGGGTTTTGATTTCTGGTGACTGTTGGACCAAACCAAGGCCTGGTTTAGTCTTCTGGGAGTGTTTGGAACTCAACCACATCGAAAGCTAAGGCCATCAGCCACGGTTGAGCTGGGACGGAGGCTGCCGTCTTCAGAGGAGTTGCAGAGCTTGGGACGACAATCTTCATGTACTCTCAGACCCAATTGATCGTTCATATTAGTTCGTTTTGATCCTATTATACTGCCTGTGAAGTTAATTGAAGTTTGAATTAGAAGCTAGGAAGTTCTGGTGATCAACCCGTTTTGTTGATCACGGGTCGAATGGCTAGTTAAAGGACTTGTCGAGGCAAATTAGTGTCTCAGAACTTAAATTGGAAGGATAATAAACATGTTAGGATCAATTTGGATTGAAATCGAGTAGGAATTGATGGGTAATCAACCGGGTCAAGCCGCGGGTGGAAGGCCCGTATTACAGACAAACGGGTGAAGATGGTGACACTGTAGCTACAGTGTCAGGCGCGTGACTTTCACGCGCAGCCACTTTGGGCGGCGCGTGAGGGCGCGTTGGACCTTATCTTCGATCACGATCAACATGACTTTTGTTCCTCTCATCATTCTGAACATTTTGGTGAATTAACCATGTTGATCTGAGATAGTTTTGATGGGTCAGTTTAGGGCCGGTTGTCTCGGGAAACGTGTTGGACTGCTTCCCCGAGCCGGTTTCTATTTTGGACTTTTTGGTTTAATGTTTAAGACTTGTAGTGACCCTTACATGTGATTTGGACGGACAGGAATTGTACGATAATCCCAGTATAAGTTCGTACGCGCAGGTTCACCGCAGGATCGTACTGTGAGTGGACCCGATTTCATTAAACCTTGCATGCTTAAATGTTTTCTGATTTACTCATATGTTCACATGCTGGAATCAAGAAACGGTTTTGATGATATTGAAATTATGGTTATGACACGTTTCACGGTATTTGGGTTTGAAACCCGTCTGATGAAACTTAAAGATCGGTTTGGATTTTATCTATGTATATATATGTTTTGCATGTGGATATCAATAAAATGTATTTGGTACTGCACTGTATAGATCCATTCTTATAATACTGTCTCATCCGGATGTGGTACCCCGGAGTGGTCATGGCGCATTGCATGCGAGGGGTCATTCTACGGAGGAACCGGACCGTAAAATGACTCAAGAGCAGGATTACTTATTTGACGTCAGGGACGTCGAGCGTCTAGGACGCTAGGCATTTGAGATGCCGTACCCGGACAGGGTTCGGGGATTGGACTCGGAATTGAGACCCGAGTGGCACGCGTAGCCTTGAGACTGTGACCTTATTGGACGTCAGGGACGTCAGACATCGGGGATGTCAGGATTGGAGTGTATAATGCAGTGGCTAAAATTATGTTTATGGTTTTATTACATGCCTTATGGTTCATACTATATGATTTATGGTTTTAAATTCTGATGCATGCATGTTTGGAAAACGGAGGGGTAAATTATATGTTTTACTTATTAAACGGTTTTATAAACTTGAGTTTCGGCCCACTCACCCTTTATGTTTTGGTAACCCCTCCAGGTCATGCTACTGAGGAGGAACCTGAGGCTGAGGCATAGATCTACTTTTGCGCACCTGAACCCCTGTTGGGTGGTTTACCCACAGGTTTATTTTAGAGTCGTGCTCGCAACTTGTAACTTTGGATTTGATCCCTTGTCTGACATCTGTTTAATTCGGATTTGATGTATAACTTAATTTGGTTATTTATGCATTTGATGTTTTGAGGTTAAAATTGGTATGAATTTTTGGTGTCAGACGGGAGCAGGGCACGTCCCCTTTGTGGTCCCTTTGGGATCGGGGCGGGTCTTGTCAATTTGACCGCCTGGACGAAAAGTCAACAATTCGCCCATTCTAGGGGCAAAATCATCATTTCGCCTTGCTCGTCTGCTCATCCTCGTCTAATCCCCGATTTGTCTCGTTAATCTGACATTAATCCTTAATTAATCCCGTTAATTCGGGACGGGTCGTTACATCTTACACATCTGTCTTATCCGAGTTCAATTCATACGTAAATACTATAGCCCTAGCTTCTGGGCTCGCCACTGTCCCTACACATACAAATCTTCATATAGTGGAGCGTAGTATCCAATAACCGACCAAAATAACCCAAAGTAAGTCTAATCCCTAAATCTATCCTGGGATCAAACTAACTTTCCACCTATCTATCTCATCACTAGGTCTTGCACACGGCTCGCGTCTTGGAGGCATGGCGTTAGAAAATACAATTAAGTAACAACTTTCCTCTAATACCAAGTTGATAGGAACTGCTCCAAAAGTGATTTGATAATCGTGCTCGATCTTCCTCCCATCTGACAAACAATCCAAAATTTCAATATTATCATCAATATTTGTCAGATAATGGATTCTCGTATTAGTTTGATGCTCGTATTATTTTTCTGCTCATGCATCCGCCTCTCGATCAGTCCCGACTCCTATACAACGGCCCTAGAGGGTCAAAAACCATTAAAAAGTGTGAGTGGAGGAAAATAACATTTTTAAAAAACACATTTCCCGAGGAAACCCAACATTTACCTCTCTAGTTTGCAAACCATGCATGCATATAGTAAAATGACACAATCAAAACTCTATTTAGAACAAATCATAAATTGTGGGACCACAAAAATCATAAAACAAAGTAAACAACATGTGACCACATCTCCCAAAAATCCATGTTCACCAGATCATATAAATCACCTGGACACAAATATCGATAAGGTAAACCCAATCCAACAATAGTAAATCAAACTGACCATTCCACTAGCAGTAATCAAATCAATGTGAAAATATCTAGACACATGGATCTATAATCAAACACAATTAACCAATACCAGTAAATCAAATCGACCAACCAATCCTCAATGCTCAAATACCAGTCACCATATCATATCTGAACTACCGGTAGGCAAACCACTTGGGGATATAGAGCTGAGCTCTGGACGTCAGAGTCTCAATCAAATCACCAGTCTTAGGAAACAGATTTGTGCTCTAGACGTTAGAGAGCTAACCAAATCTCCGGCCTCAGGAAACAGAGCTGTGCTTTGGACGTTTGGGGAACTGACCATGTATGAGGATGGTTGATTGTGGGTAACCGTTCGCAAACCAAGACAACGCATTCAACATAAATCTTTAACTCAAAACCAAGTCAAAAACACTTTCAAAATTGAGCCTGAGCCCAAAACACAGTTTTCACAAACAAACATAAACTGGGTCCAAAAATCGATCCATAAATATAGAAAATCATCCAATAATTAGTTATAAATCATATTCAAATCACTACAAGATAATTCATACAAATAAGAAATTTAAATATTTAAATATGCATGCATAATAATTTAGATAAACAAGTCCACTCACACACCGTCCTCACAGTTGAATTCTGAGCTGTATGCTTGTAACGCCCCGGAAATTCGAGGATTTCAGTATTGTAAATTAGTGAATGAATTGACGTTTTTACCCTTGTGAATTGTATTGCTAAATTTTTGACTTTTTGATTGGTGGGTCAAAGGGACTTTAACTAATGACCGTGACGTAGTTCGGGACGTCACGAGTCCATAGGCAGGTGGCGCGTCCAAATCGAACGATCGGGAAAAAAGTTATGACTATCGGAAGTTCAGGGGCATTACCGTAATTCGGACGATAGGGGCGAAAATGTTGACTTTTCATTTGACAACCGATTTTCACACGACTCAAGGACCGTTAGGTAGGTCTCGGTGCCCTGAGTCCATAGACAGGCAGCACGCTGAAATCGGACGTCGGATGGCGGAGTTATGGGTCTGGAAAGTGAAGGGCATTTTGGTAAATTCTGAACTGAGGGCATTTTAGTCTTTTCACATACGGGTTGCTGTAGCAAACTGTGGGGGACAGCGGCTGCACCACCATGTTCGGTGTTTCTGAGCAATCTTAATAGTTTAAGCTGTAATGAACTGGAAAGGGGAGATTTAACTAAACCTTACAGACTGTATCAACGTGGGCTGAGTCATTCTTCATTAGTGGACACCATTTTTTTAATTTTGATTCGAAGCTTTTCGGGGAACAAATCTCAGTGGACAGATTGGACTTCCACGAGCTTCTGGGACGGCTCAGTTTGTTTAAACAGAGTTGGATTTGTGTCTACTTCATTCTGCTGCAGTGAGTGCTGAGATTTGGAGAGAAATTCCAGAAAAACTGAGTTTCTGGAAAATTGGAGGGAATTTCAGATTTCAATTTCTACGGTCTGTTGGACCAATCTAAACACAGAGTGAGCCTTCTGGGAGTGTTTAGAACACATCCATATCGAAATCGAAGGCAACCAGCTACGGGTGAGCTGGGACGGTGACTGCCGTGATCAGGGAAATTTCAGAGGTTTGTACGGCTACTTCCAGGTAATGTTTTGTTCAATTGATCGTTCCTTCTAGTTCGTATTAGCCCTAGGATGCTTTCTGTTAAGTTAATTGGACAATGGATTGGAAAACTGCAAGTTGTGGGGATCGACCCGTTTGGGTGATCACGGGTCGATGGTCCAGTTAAGGGACTGTTTTGGCTAATTAATGATTCAGAACTCTAATTAGATGTTTAGGGAAGATGCTAGAATAAAAAATGGAGGAAATTGATTAAGAATTGGGGGTTAATTGACCGGGTAAAGCCGTGGGTGGCAGACCCGTATTACAGGCAAACGGGTGAAGGAGATGACACTGTAGCAGCTACAGTGTCAGGCGCGTGACTTTCACGCGCAGCCACTTTGGGCGGCGCGTGAGGGCGCGTTAAGGCTTATTTCCGATCATGATCAACATGACTTTTATTCCTCTCATCATTCTGAACATTTTTGGTGAATTAACCATGTTGATCTGAGATAGTTAGGTGGGTCAGTTTAGGGCCGGTTGTCTCGGGAAGCGTGTTTGGACGGTTTCCCCGAGCCGGTTTCTGTTTTGGAATTTTTGGATAAATGTTAAAGACTTGTTTTTACCTTTACGTATACTTTGGACATGACAGGGATTGTACAATAGTACCAGGACGAAGGTATACGTTCGGTTTTCAGCAGGATTGTACTGTGAGTGGGCCCGATTTCATTAAACCCTTGCATGCATAAATGTTTTCTGATTTACTTATATATTCACATGCTAGAATCAAGAAACGGTTTTGATGATATTGAAATTAAGGTTATGGCACGTTTCACGGTATTTGGGTTTGAGACCCATCTGATGAAACTTAAAGATTGGTTCTGGATTTTATCTATATATATATATGTTTTGCATGTGGATATCGATAAAATGTATTTGGTACTGCACTGTATAGATCCACTCTTATGATACTGTCTCCTCCGGATGTGGTACCCCGGAGCGGTCACGGCGCATTACCTGCGAGGGGTCATTCTACGGAGGAACCGGACCGTAAAATGACTCAGGAGCAAGATTGCTATAATTTGACGTCTGGGACGTCGAGCGTCTGGGACCCTAGGCATCTGGGATGCCGTACCCGGACGGGGTTCGGGGATTGGACTCGGGATTGAGACCCCGAGTGGCACGCGTAGCCTTGGGACTGTGACCTTATTGGACGTCAGGGACGTCAGACATCTGGGATGTCCGGATCGGAGTGTATAGTGCAGTGGCTAAAATTATGTTTATGGTTTTATTACATGCCTTATGGTTTATATTATATGGTTTATGGTTTTAAATTCTGATGCATGCATGTTTGGAAAACGGAGGGGTAAATTATATGTTTTACTTATTAAAAGGTCTTACAAACTATGAGTTTCGGCCCACTCACCCTTAATGTTTTGGTAACCCCTCCAGGCTGTGCTACCGAGGTAGAGGAGGATCCTGAGGCTGAGGCATAGATCTACTTCTGCGTACCTGAACCCCTGTTGGGTGGTTTACCCGCAGGTTTATTTTAGAGTCGTGCTCGCAATTTGTAATTTTGGACTTTATCCCTTGTCTGACATCTGTTTATTTCCGTTTTGATGTATAACTTTAATTTGGTTATTTATGCATTTGAACTTTTGAGGTTAAATTTAGAATGTTAGTTTGGGTGTCAGACGGGAGTAGGGCACGTCCCCTTGTGGTCCCCGTGGGATCGGGGCGTGTCAGGACCCACCCCGGTTTCACCCCGAAACCCGAGGTAAATCCTGCTCCCATCTGACACCCCGACAGTACACAGTCAGACCCAGGAGTAAGTACTCAATAAAATATCCGAAGTCAAAGTTTACAGAACATAGTACAACGAATAAAAACCGATTATATTTACACGCACGCGGAAGAAAATGTAAACACTCCGGGAACCCTCACGAAACGTCTATGCCTCAGACGCTGCCTCGACGTCAAGACCCCGCGCTATCTCCACAACCTGGAGGGCAATTTAAAACAGAAGATGTGAGTGGACCGTAAGAAAAGAAAAGTTCTAAAACCATTTATCAGAAAAACCGAGTTTAACCCTCCGTTTTAAAACCACATGCATAACCCCGTTATCAAAACCAGTACTCATAAAACATCATAAGAAACAGAAACACTATAAAACAGTTAATCAGAAACCCATAACATATAAATCAATAAACTGTGTCAGAAACCATGAACATCAAATCATTATTTTCGATCAAACCTGCTGGACCTATCCGAGTCTTTAAACTCCCGAGTCTTTAAACTCAACAGGCCTCAATAATATCCGAGTCTTTAAACTCCCGAGTCTTTAAACTCAACAGGCATACGGGAGAAATATCAATATATCCGAGTCTTTAAACTCCCGAGTCTTTAAACTCCCGAGTCTTTAAACTCAATCCGGGCCCGTCCCCCGTCCAATCAATATCCTGGTCTTTAAACCCAATAACCAGATCCAGCAAATCCAATCCAAAACCAGTTGAAAACCTTTTTGAATCCATATCCAAACTCGAATCCGAAATCCCCGGTCCGAAGCCCTTCCAGCTTCCAGAACCGTCATTCCGAACCCAAATCCGGAATTCACTTTCCAACTTTAAATCCAAATTCCGCTTTCCGAAATCCGATTCTAAAATCGAAAACCTTGATTATCAAAATTATGTTCCAAAATCCATTTATAATCATTAGAAATCATTTACCATTTGAAATCCCAAAACTATAACATTATAATCATAAATCAACCTTTTATCGTAAAACGTGCCAAATACCGTATTTTCTCGAAAAACGTGCAATTATGTAAAATCACATCCTAAATCCAACAATCATGAAATCACATATATAAAACAATTATAGAAAACAGTTATGCATGTTCGAGTTTAAGGAAAGGGTCCACTCACAGTACCGAGCCCTCAATCGCGTCCCGAACGTCCTGCACGTTCCTCGGCTTCCTCGGGAAATCCCGATCTTGTCAACAACCACCAAATTACGTCACTAACACGTCCACGAGTATCCATCTAAATTCCCTCAAAAATCCCCGGGTCCTAAACGTAACGAACCGGAACCCTAAACTTTCACCCTCGCGGAACTACTTCGATTCGACGTCCGATTAACCCGAAACCAATTCCAATGGACTCGTCACAACTCCTGGACCAAAAACCATGTTGACCGTTTTCCCCATCGCCGCCGCACGCGCCCCCACGTGCCACCCAAAGTGGCTGCGCGTGGCCCTCACGCGCCTGCTACAGTGCATCGGCTACCTTGAGCAAACCCGGTTCGCACCAGTGGTCTGCACCCTGAACCGGCGAGAGCGGTTCTCCTCATTCCGTCCACCAAAACGACTCCTCTCTTCACCAATAGCATCGCCCCATCCTAGGCTACCCATTCCCGTACTTCACTCACCTCGACTCACCCTAAAACTCGTCGACTCAAACTCGAACAAAAACCCGTGCCATGTTTCCTTCTCCGGCCACCCAGGTCACCTCCCTTCACGGTGGCAACACCAGACGGTTCCTAGGACCCTTCTAAACCTAACTCAACTCACCTGGACCGTCGACTCTACTCCAATCTTCACGACTTTCGGTTTGAAAGTCACGACTAAAACAGAGTACATCCAGACCCGTCGTCGTGCCAACCTCCATCGTGCACCTCCCGTCACGGCAGCTCAACCAAACGACGCCCTGGACTCAACTGAACTCCCTAGACTCCCCTAGACTCTTCGATTCAACCTCTCAAGCCACAACTTCCGATTTGAAGTTCACGACCAAAACAGAGCATAGACACGGGGAAATAGAAATTACCTGCAACCTGTCGCCGTCGTGAGCTCCGCCGGTATTGGTTGACTCGTCGCACCCCTCACGACACCACCACAGTCTCAGTTGCCCAGTACACGGCTGCCACCGCCACGATTCTCACGACCTCCCTGCTTTTCACCCCTGGTTTTCCCGCAGTTCCCAGCTCACTCACACACCACCCTTATCGATCAATTCTCTCAAGTTCCCTCACCGCCTCACTCTGTTTCACTCGAACATACACGAACACACACACGGTTGCACCCCAATTATTTGGCCCGTGTGCGTACTGGAACCCCCCAGAAGCCACTACAGCCTTGCCACTTGTCACAATCCACTCCCTTTCTCTCACACATGGCCCAATCTCAGCCCTTTATCTGTTCTCTCTCTCTGCACAAATTCCAGAACACAAAAGACCAAACTGCCCCTCCTTTTAACCCAATTTTACGGTTTTACCACTACCTTCCTAGACCCGTATCTCCCACCTCGCAAGTCCGATGAATACGTGCCGCCTGTCATCGAACTCAGGACGATGAGATCTACCTAACCCTCCTCGGTCAACGTACCAAAACCCGATTACACACAAAGTCAACTATTCCCCCTAATTTACCCAAATTACGGTTATGCCCTCAACCTTCCGAACATCATAACTTACTCCTCGGATGTCGGAATCGGGCGTGCCACCTGCCTACGGATTCGTGACGTCCTAAACTACGTCCTGGTCACCGGTCAAAGTCCATCCGACCACCCGAACTAAAGTCAACATTTTTGCCCAGGTCAGGGGCAAAATCGTCATTCTAAGCTTACGGACCTATCAGGACCACCTAACCACCAATAAACCTTACTAATCCCACCTTAATCACTATCTTAATCCCGGATCTCTGGACGGGTTGTTACAGGGCGGGTCCTGTCAATGCTCCTCTGCGAATTTCAAGAATTTTACCGTCTGCCATAATTCATAATCAAGGATCACTAGCATTCTGAACATTCTAAATAATTTTACATTTAAATTACCTAATTTTTTCAGGATTAAATATAAATTTAAAACCTACGCATAACACTTCGGACACCTGAAATTACACTGAAACGATGTCTGATCGACTCAAAACCTACACCAATGTGTTTGTAATATCAAACGCATCGAAAAATGTGTTGATTGAATATCGAGATGATATAACACGGGCCCCCACAAGCCACCTCACCCCTCTACGCGTGGGCCTCATGTGCGACCACTATTCACAATCTTCTACCTTGTGTTGGGTCTGCAACTCGGGTCCCGACTCGATTTTGTGACCTGTTTACAATTCCCTTCCAATTCTCATCCCTTTTTCATAATTAAACACACTAACCTACTCAGAATTAACCGAGAAACATGTTTATGAGTTCCATTTGTGGATTCCTTCGAGCGTACGTGCAAGTTTTGTGCTGTGTAGTTTGTGTCCTATGACGCTAAGTTTCTATCAAGGGAAATTTTGGCAGCATCTCCCTACAATTCCCCAAATGTACAACATAGATATTTAAAACGAGATATTTAAAACGAATAGCTAGCATGCATTCAAATAACATTAAGAGGATACAAACCGAATTTCCCACAATCGAAATCTAACCCCGTAGACAACAAACTACACAACACATAGTTGCGCACCCCCAAACTGTCCGAATAAATGGACAATGCAAGAATCAGTCAATCAACCTGGCTCATTAACTCGGGCCTAAAAAATTTCACTGAATTCCATTCTACAAAGTTAATAAACCTAATTAATTTTGAATAAACGGTTATAAAATATAAACATATTTCACTCTATAGGAACCACATAAAGAGATTTACAAATAACATCACAATAATTTCACAAAAACAAACATATATTAATTATGCATATCACTGAGTTTACATTTTTTAAATTTTTGTATATATTTTCTACTTTCCTAATTTAATAAAATATTTTGAAATTTTCTATTTTCCTAACATATTCTAATTTCCTAATTTTCTAACGTATATTCTAATTTTCTAATTTCCTAGCATATTTTATAATTTCAATAATTTCATAACATTTTTTACTTTCCTAGCATACTCTCTAATTTCCTAATTTGCTATCATATTTTCTACTTCCCTAATTTCATAAAATATTTTCTATTTTCATACTTTTCTGACAAATTTTCTAATTTCTTGCACAATTTCTACATATTTTCCACATTAAATCACAATTTCCTAGCATAATTATATCCAAATTCTTAACAAAATTATATTGAGAGGAAAAAATACATACCTTTTTATAAAAATTCCTTCAAATCAACCACAAATTTCCTAAAATATAAAACTTAATTATTTTCCAATCAAAAATCAAAATCTCAAAACTAAATAAATTAAAATTTTCAAACCTTCAGAATTGGTCCTGGTGATTTAAAGACAAAAAGATTTGATTGGTAGTGAAAATGGTGATGAGATGATGTTATATATCTGGTGAGAGAATGTGTAACGACCCGTCCCAAATTTTGGGATTAATTAAGATTAAATTGAGGATTAGCAAGGCTAATCGAGAATTAGTCGAGGATTGTCGGACATTCAGGGTGAAATTACGATTTTACCCTTGCACGAGGGTAAAAAGTTGACTTTTGACCGGAAAGGTCCAATGCACGTGGACCGAGGATAGTTACGTAGATCGAGTCAATACGAATTCGTAGATAGGCGTATGTTGAAATCGAACATTCGACGGGAAAGATACGGGTCACGGAAAGTTCGGGGTACTATTGCACATTTTACGAGACGAGTGCCCTTTGTCCTATGTGGGGCCTAGATATTTGTGTTAGGCCCAATGGATGAGTGACAAGTGTCACTCATCCATTTCCCATTATGTTACATACATGCATCTGTTTCCCATTCATCTGTTCTATTTGAACCCATCGAACCCAAAACCGAAACCCACCCCATCCCCTTCCTCATCATCTCGCCTGTGCTGGTGGCCTGAGATAAATACTGAGAGTGAAGGGAAGGCTGCGAGACGACGAAGGGAAGGCTGAGCACGGCGGAGGTGTCACGGCCAGGTAAAACCCGAAACCGTTTACTTGGGTCCAATTTTTAAGTTGGGTTTAGAGGGATTTTTGGGCCGTTCTGATGACCAAAACAGATTCTCAGGGACCAAACGACTTCAACGGGACCAAAACCACGTACGAAGATGGACGGAATTGACGGGGAAACAAGCTTGAAGTTTCCCGTCACTACTCAAACATGAAAGGTAAAAACCTAGACCATTTTAGCTAGTTTAGGGTTCATAGATCCCTTCCTGGGATTCACACGATTCCATGGGAATCAACGGGATAAAAAACAGTGGTCAGAGTTGGAAGAACGGACAAGGACGAGTCCGCGGGTCGTGTGACCCGATTGTAGAGAATCAGGTTGACCCCAAACAGAGGTTAGGGATGAGATGACATCATCAGATGTCGTCATCATGTCAGGTATGACGTGTCAGACTGACAGGTGTCAGGGATGACGTCAGCGTTGAATTTGACCGTTGACCGCTGACGTTAGCGTTAACTTTGCTGACGTTAGTGTTGACTTTTTTTGTAAACGTTGACCTTACCTTTGACATGCGCGTGGGCACGTATTTCAAGGTGGGACCAGGACCATTTGAAATATTTTGACGATACGAATCCAATGGTGGTGGTTTCGAGTCGATCGAAGATCGTTAGGTTGTTCAAATTGGGGTTTAAAGCCTAGGAAGCGTGTACAAGACACACTGACTTTTCCGGGAATGTTGGGGGTTCTTGATTAGGACTTGTCTAGGTTGGTAGTAACCTTTGAGTATGTTTTGGACAAGTCCGGATGACCCGGAGAGGTTGGATTAGCCCGGAGAGGCTTATGGCGCGCGTATTGAGGTGCAACTTGGACAGTCTATGAGTGGACTTTGTTTTATGAATATGATGCATGCATAAATGTTTTATATGTGTTTATGAACATGATTTGAGATTCCATGAGTGCATGTGTTTTAAATGTGAATTGATTGGAATTTTCAGAGGAAAATGCATTATTTCACGTAGTTCGAGATTTCTGTTTTATATGATGTTTGGGTTTTGGCCGAGTATACTACGTGCATGAGTTATATGTGATTCCGAAGGTTTCACAGAGAGACGTGAAATCGAGGAACTGATTTACAGTTTTAGAGGATTTCACGGAGATGCGTGAAAATCGAGCTTCGGGCACGAGTCCCAGTTGAACAACCTTGACTTGGATTGAAGTCAAGAATGATTTGAAAGTGTTTTTGAGAAATGGTTTCGGATTTGGAAATATCTTTCGGGCATATAACCGAGTTGATTTGAGGTTTGACTTAGAGTATAGTCAAACACGAGATAAGTCGGGCTACGACCCAGTTATGAGATTTACGAAAAATATTTTGGGCATGAGACCCAGTTGTGAATTTGACAGGATTTGAGGAATCCTGTATTATATTTCGGGCATGAGACCTAGTTGTGAATTTGATGGGATTCGAAGAATCCTGGGATATGAAGTGTCGTTGGACACTGGTCTTCGGGCTTTAACCCAATTGGTAATATTTCGGGCTGTGACCCATTTGGTGATGTTTCGGGCTTAAGGTACTATTGATGAAATTTCAAGTTAGAGTCCCGGACGATTGAGTTAGAGTCCCAGTCGATGATGATGACATTTGGGTTTGAGTCCCGGGTGTTACGACGTTCGCCTCTAGACTGCGGATGTGTTCCTTCCGGAGAGGTCACGATGCACTACCTGTTATTGAGCAGCCACTGGAGGCTATGGCGGAAGGAGGCTCGACTTAGGAGTGCTGATATTATTCTCTGAGATCGATCAGTGATGTGTTCACGATGATCTAGAGACGGTCACGGCGGGTGATTTATTCACTGTGACATGCTAGGATTGTGAATGGTCCTAAGAAATTTGTACATGTGCTAGGATTGGAATCGTGACTGACATTGAGGATGATGATAGTGGGCAGAGATCCGAGATGGTTTTCGATTTGGGCTAAGACCCCGTACGTGTTTTCTATGATTTGGGCTGAGATCCCGTACTTGTTTTCTATAAGGGTTGAGACCCTGTTCGATTTGGTTTTGGGCTGAGACCCTACTGAGGTACTAGCTTCGATTGAGAAGCATTTTTCACTGGTGTTTGATTTGGGAAGCAATACATCTTGCTTCCGAGAAAGTATTTGAAATGATGTTTTATGATGCATGCATGCTTTTACGTGAAGGGTATAAATGGCATTTTCGATAAATGATTTTATAAACCGTTGTTTTGTCCACTCACAACTTTTATGGTTTTTATTACCCTTCAGGTTGATTGCAGATGCGAGCTGTAGTAGAGATCAAGACATCACATGCCACTACCGATCCTGGCGTACTCTGGTTAATGCCGAGCGGGTGACGAGTTTATCCTTGGTCTGACACGTAGTGTCAGACGGGAGCAGGCACATCCCACGATAATACATAGGGATTGGGATGGGTCTTGTCAGAATGTGTATGTGTGAGAGTGAGTGAGAGAGAATGATGAGAGTTGTGAGATTAAGCAGAGAGGAAAAAGAAGAAAGCTCCAGCTAATATATTTAGACTTTTACCTGACGAAGTACTTTGCGAGGCAAAGTTTAGTGATTCAACGGGGCAAAATGTAGTCAATGCAACGGGGCAAAATGTAGTCAATGCTAACTTTTTCCCGACGAACAATACTCATTGTTAAATCTCATTTGTCTGCTGGATATAATGAACTCGCTGAGAAAAGGCTTTCTTTTTTGTGCGCCAACTGCTCTTCTTTCTCATTAAAACATTGCCCAATGGGTGCTTTTTTTTTTTTGCCGGACAAAGTGAATTTAGGTGACGATATTTTCTTCGTCAGGTAAAATATCAACGAGCAACCTATATTTTCTTGTAGTGTAAATACAACAAAAAATCAATAAATCAACCACAATCATTATCTTATATATAATTAGGGATTTTTTATTATTAAAAATGTGATAGACAAATGATATGACTTGTTTAACATTTTTATCACCTGTAATTCATTCACTAATCATATATATTATATGAATCTTTCTTTATAAGAATCCAAAAAATAAGAATTTTATTAGAACCATGGCAGACAATTACATTTCAGCTAGCTGTTTAACAAAAAAAAAATTACATTCCTTCTAGCTCTCATACGTCCAACTCCACACATATATATATATATATAATTGTGTGGTGGGCATGTCAAATTATTGAGGTTAATTTTGGTTTCATCGTCTACCAATATTATTCCAAAGGAGATATATAACAAGGATAAGGACAATGGATGAGTTTGTACCTTTTCATTTGTGGTTAGGGCCCTCACGCGATAAGGCTCAACGCGCCCTCACGCGAGTCACGCGCCTGACACTGTAGCTGCTACAGTATCACCATCTTCACCCGTTTGTCTGTAATACGGGCCTGCCACCTGCGGCTTGACCCGGTTAATTAACCCTCAATTTCCACTCGATTTCACTCGTATTTGATCCTAACATGTTCATTAACTATCCAATTTAGGTTCTGAGTCAAAAATCAACCTCAATGGTCCCTTAAATTGACCCTCGACCCGTGATCAACTAAACGGGTCAATCACCAGAACTCCCTGGTTTCGAACCCATTCTCCAATTAATCTTCACAGGAAGCATAATAGGATCAAAACGAACTAAAATGAATGATCAATTGGGCCTGAAAGTACCTGGAGGTTGTCGTCCCAAGCTCTGCAACTTCTTAGAAAACGGCAACCTCCGTCCCAGCTCAACCGTGGCTGATTCCCTTCGAACTCGACGTGGTTGAGTTCCTGATGTTCCCAGAAGACTAAACCAAGTCTTAGTTTGGTCCAACAAGCACCAGAAATTAAACTCCGAAATTCCCTCCAATTTTCCAGAAACTGAATTCTCTGGTTTTCCTCTCAAGCTCACTGTCCTCTCCTCAGCAGATTGTAGTACACACCATTCCTACTCTGTTTAAACAAACTGAGCCGTCCAACAGCTCGTGGAAACCCAGCCTGGCCACTGAGAAAAGTTTCCAGCAAGGTTTCGAATCTTGAATTAACAAATGGTGCCATTGTCTGATGAATCGATCATCCCACGTTCCTACTGCCTTTAAGGCTTAAATAAAACCTTCCTTTACAGTTCATTACGAGTTAAACTAATGGGATTGCTCAGAATCACCACCCACGGCGGTGCAGCCATGTTCTCCCACGATTTGCTACAATAACCCGTGAGTGAAATGACCAAAATGCCCCTAGTTCAGAAATTACCAAAATGCCCTTCACTTTCCAAACCCGTAACTCAGCCATCCGAAGTCCGATTTCAGCGTGCCGCTTGTCAACGGATTCAGGGCGTCGAGACCTACCTAACGGTCCTCGAGTCGTGTGAAAATTAGTTTCCAAACGAAAAGTCAACATTTTCGGCCTCATCGTCCAAATTACGATAATGCCCCTGAACTTCCGATAGTCATAACTTTTTCCCTGATCGCCCGAATTGGACGTGCCACCTGTCTATGAACTCGTGACGTCCCGAACTACGTCACGGTCATTGGTCAAAGTCTGTTTGACCCACCAATCAAAAAGTCAACAAATTGGGCAATACAATTCAGAGGGGTAAAAACGTCAATTCATACATTAAATTACAATATTCAAATCCTCGAATTTCCGGGGTGTTACATCTTGCTTCCGAGAAAGTATTTGAAATGATGTTTTATGATGTATGCATGCTTTTACGCGAAGGGTATAAATGACATTTTCGATAAATGATTTTATAAACTGTTGTTTTGTCCACTCACAACTTTTATGGTTTTTATTACCCTTCAGGTTGATCGCGGATGTGAGCTATAGTGGAGATCGAGACATCACATACCACTACCGATCCTCGCCTACTCTGGTTAATGCCGAGCGGGTGACGAGTTTATCCTTGGTCTGACACGTGGTGTCAGACGGGAGCAGGCACATCCCACGATAATACAGGGGGATTGGGATGGGTCTTATCAGAATGTGTATGTGTGAGAATGAGTGAGAGAGAATGATGAGAGTTGTGAGATTAAGCAGAGAGGAAGAAGAAGAAAGCTCCAGCTAATATATTTAGACTTTTACCCGACGAAGTACTTTGCGAGGCAAAGTTTAGTGATTCAACGGGGCAAAATGTAGTTAATGATAACTTTTTCCCGACGAACAATACTCATTGTTAAATCTCATTTGTCTGCCGGATATAATGAACTTGCTGAGAAAAGGCTTTCTTTTTTGTGCGCCAACTGCTCTTTTTTCTCATTAAAACATTGCCCAATGAACGCCTTTTTTTTTTCCGGACAAAGTGAATTTAGGTGACGATATTTCCTTCGTCGGGTAAAATATCAACGAGCAAACTATATTTTCTTGTAATGTGAATACAACAAAAAAATCAATAAATCAACCACAATCATTATCTTATATATAATTAGGGATTTTTTATTATTAAAAATGTGATAGACAAATGATATGACTTGTTTAACATTTTTATCACCTGTAATTCATTCACTAATAAGATATATTATATGAATCTTTCTTTATGAGAATCCAAAAAATAATAATTTTATTAGAACCATGGTAGACAATTACATTTCAGCTAGCTGTTTAACAAAAAAAAAAAATACATTTCTTCTAGCTCTCATACATCCAACTCCACATAATATAATTGTGTGGTGGGCATGTTAAATTATTGAGGTTAATTTTGGTTTCATCGTCTACTTCCAATATTATTCCAAAGAAGATATATAACAAGGATAAGGACAATGGATGAGTTTGTACTTTTTCATTTGTGGTTAGGGCACAAGAAGCCCAGAAACCCTAGCTAGCTAGAACCTTCTGGATACATCTCTTCCAAGTTCAATCAATCTGATTGTATCTCAACCTGATCATATAGAGTGATAGCTAGCTAGCTAGGTGTGTCTCCAAAAGACATATATACCCATGGATCTTCTCCTCGTTGGTTAGGATTTGACGGGGGCTTCCCCATTCATTGACACAATAATGATCCAATGAGAGTGATGGTTGTTGCTGCTCCACATCAACCAATAGCATCCATGCACACGGCATGCCCCCATCCTTCTTCGTTCCTAGTTCCTAGTTCCTACACATGATTTATATTAGGGTTAAGTTTATTATTGTTAAGCTATATATATATTATTAATTAATTTTGTTAATAAAAACTTAGGTGACCAACCATTACTAATTTACTCATCAATTGTATAATTACTTAGTATTTTTTTTCTTCATATTTTGTGAATGATGGCCTCCTATCCTATATATAGGTAATAAGAATAATTTATATTGTACTATCATTTGTATTAATTTACTTTTATATTTAAAAAAATTAAATGATGCGTATAAAGTGCAAACTAATAGAGTCTAATAGACTATATTACATACTACGAATATACTCCCCATTTAAATATTTCACCTTTAATTAAAGAGTAATACATTACAAGAATAATAATATATTCAATTCACATATTAAAATAAAATAATTAGGCGACAAAAATATATTTAGTAATTTGTAATGTGAATATAAGATTATTTCTAAATTATAAATGGTGGCCTTTCCAAACTTCCGGAGTAATGGAAGACATGAATGGTAGCTGAAAGGAGGAAATGAATGGAAGGAGTTGTAGGACCCAGTACAACATATATCGTACAGACTGGCTGTACGCAATAATGTGGCTTGTAAGAATTGAAATCGATGATCTGTTTCTAGTTTTCACATTTATTGTATAAACGAAAATTGAATTCCAAATACCCCAAACTAAATAATCTCACATCATCTCATATTAAATTACTTATTTGTGCTCATATTATCTCATGATAATTACAATATTTGTGTACGGGTTACATTGGAGGGATCGAAGCTAGGCTTATTCTCTCATTCACTGCTTGAGCAGACACGGAACTATAAGTTTTTTGGAGCCCACTTCAAATGTGAAAAAATATGAAAAATTCAAAAGATTTTTTTACTAAATTTCTAGTAAATGCTATTTTACTAGGTTAATTGGCTATAAATAAGTCATCTTCTATTCTTAATTATAGATTCAACCCACCTCTATTTTCAATCCTAAGTTCGTGCCTGTACTTGAGTTAACAGGTCAATAACCTACATATTTGTTGTTACCATTAGGTTCAATACTTATTCAATGTTATTGTGTCGTAATCGTATTTCTCAATATTTGTTATGTGATAAGCCTCGAATTTAACTCTTATTCGAAGTTGATATCCAATTGTATATTTCTCAATATTTGTTATGTGATAAGCCTCAAATTTAACTCTTATTTGAAGTCGATATCCAATAATTATACAATGTAATACCTTCTCTCACTAATACTCTTATATCAAAAATAAAAAGAATAAAAAAAATCCTTTCCATGTAAATATTTTCAAATCATCTACTATAAAAGTTAAAAAGGTTCACCTTAGGCCCACCATTTATTATTTTTACAATTTTTATCTTTTTGTCGATAGTACATTCTCTTATGAGTTATTTACATAAATATCTTAGAGTTTTTATTTTCACAAACTACCCCTTCAAATTCAGAGCTTATAAAAATTTTCAATAAACGTTCAAAAAATATTACACATAAATCTAAATGTTAAGTGATTATCAATAATGTCAGGACCCACCCCGGTTTCACCCCGAAACCCGAGGTAAATCCCGCTCCCGTCTGACTCCTCGACACAAACTCAAGTAAAACTCACTCAAATCCAGTCAAACGCAGGAGTAATTAGACACAAAGTCCCGTAAGAAGCATTTACAGAGCATAGTACGAACATACAAAGAAAATAAAACCGATAACTACACGCACACGGAAGCCTTTACTCTACTCTGGGAACTCTCACGTCACTTCTATGCCTTGGACACTGCCTCGACGTCAAGACCCCGCGCTCGCTCCACAACCTGGAGGGCAATTAAAACAGAAAATGTGAGTGGACCAGAAAGTACAAAAGTTCAAAAACCATCTTATAAGAAAACCGAGTTAAACCCTCCGTTTTGAAAACCACATGCATAACCAGCAGTTATAAACACATTAATAAAAGAATCATTCTTAACATCATAAGAAACAGAAACACTATAAAATACCATAAGAAACCATAACATGAGTATCAGAAACCGTATCAAAACCATAACCACCAAATCATCCTTTTCTCGATCAAACCTGCTGGATCTATCCGAGTCTTTAAACTCCCGAGTCTTTAAACTCAATCCAGGCCTTAATCATATCCGAGTCTTTAAACTCCCGAGTCTTTAAACTCAAGGCCTACGGGGGAAAATCAATATATATATCCGAGTCTTTAAACTCCCGAGTCTTTAAACTCAATCCGGGTCTTTAAACCCAATCCGGCCGGTCCCCCGTCACATATATCCGGGTCTTTAAACCCAATAATCAGATCCAGCAAATCCAATCCCAAAACCATTTAAAAACCAGTTACCAATCCATATCCAAACCCGAATCCGAAATCACTGGTCCGAAGCCCTTCCGGCATTCAGAACCGTTATTCCGAACCCAAATCCGGAAAATATCCATTTTCATACCAAAACCCCATGTAATCACAAATCACATTTCATAACCCATATATCACTATTAGAAAACCTTTATCAGTGGAAATCCCCAAATGTGGCATCAAAATCCGAAAACCAATATTTTCTCGAAAACCGTGCCAAAACCGTCTTTTTCTCGAAAAACGTGCAAATACATAAAATCATCATTTCATAATCAATAAACCTAGATTCATAAGTAAAACCATAAAATACGTATATAAAAACAGTTATGCATGCTCGAGTTTAAGGAAAGGGTCCACTCACAGTACTGAGCCCTACTCACGTCCCGAACATCCAGCCCGTTCCTCGGCTTCCTCGGGAAGTCCCGATCCTGTTAACAACCACCAAAATACGTCACTAACACGTCTACGAAGGTTCACCTAAATTCCTTCAAAATTCCCCGAATCTTAAACGTAAGAACCCGGGACCCTAAACTTCCTCCCTCGCGGAACTCAACTCAAACGACTTCCGATTGACCCAAAACCCACTCTATTGAACTCACAACAACTCCTAGACCAAAAACTATGTTGACCGTTTCTCCCAGAACCGCCGCACGCGCCTCCACGCGCCGCCCAAAGTGGCTGCGCGTGGCACCCACGCGCCAGCTACAGTGCCACCGTCAACCTCGCGTAAACCGGGCTCGACACAGTGCCTGCTGTTTGAACCGGCGAGAGCGGTTCACTGCCGTGCCTGCACCATTTTCCTCCCTCTCTTCACCGTCCTCTTCGTCCAACCTTAAGCTAACCATCCCCCTCCTCCTTAGAACTCGACACGGCCCCTACACCGTCGACTCAAACTCGAACCAGACGGCCTGAACTCCCCTATTTCACAATCCAGCCACTCCGGTCACCCCCCGTCACGGTGACTGTCCCAGACTCTTCCTAGGACCTCACTAAACCTAATCCAACTCTTCTAAACCTTCGACTCAGTCCCTGGGATCACGACTCTTGGATTGAAACAAAACGGAAAAACAGGGCACACAGAGTCCCTCCGTCACGCCAACCACCACCGTGCACCTCTCGTCACGGCAACACAACCAGACGGTTCCTAGGACTCAACTAAATCCCTTAAACCACTATAGACCCATCGATTCAACCCCTAGACTCACGACTTTCGATTCAAACCTCGACGGGAAAACAGGGCAAGTTTACAAGGATGAGGGATTACCTGCAACCGTCCACCACCGTGCTCGCCGCCGCGGTTCCTGGAGTCCACAACGTCGCCTCAGCCTCCTCTCGAGGTCAATCGCACTTACACACGGCCACAGCACCACCAGTTCCCTCAGTTCCTCTCTGTTTTTCTCTGAAATTCCCGTGGCTCTCAACTCACTCCCACACCACCTGCACACTTCTAACCTTCTCAGCACCACCCCAGCATCTCTCAACCTCCTTCTGATCACTCTTCACTCACCAGAACTCAACAACATCCACGATCACCTTCCAATTTTCCTCACCGCCTCACTCTGTTTCTCTCTGGGTCGAAAAACTCACACTTGCACGGTTGCACCCAAATAATTGGACCGTGCATACACTGGAACCCCCCAGAAACCACTCCACCTTTAGCACGTGTCACCATCCTACCCTTCAGCTCACATGTGGCTCAATCTCAACCCTTCATCTGTCCTTATCTGTTTTACCCAAAATTTCAACTTTGCCACTACCTTTCTAGACCTGTAACTCCCACATCGTACGTCCGATGAATACGTGCCGCCTGTCATCGAACTCGGGACGACGAGATCTATCTAACGGTCTTAGGTCAACTTACCAAAACCCGTTCGTATAAAAAGTCAACGTTTCCCCCCTAATTTCGCCAAATTACGGTTATGCCCTCAACATTCCGAACATCACAACTTCCTCCTCGGATGTCGGAATCGGGCGTGCCACCTGCCTACGGATTCGTAACGTCCTCAACTACGTCCTGGTCACTGGTCAACTCCCATTTGACCACCCGAAATAAAAGTCAACATTTCTGCCCGACCCAGGGGCAAAATCGTCATTCTAAGTTCCCGGACCCCTCGGGACCACCTAACCCTTGATTAACCTTACTAATCACACCTTAATCACTCTACTTATCCCAATTCTCGGGACGGGTTGTTACAATCTACCCACCTAAAAAGAATTTCGTCCCCGAAATTCCACAGCTAGTTCCCGACACCTAGGGTCTCCTACCCGGAATCAACAACAGATCAACAACAACTTCTCCTAGGTTTTCTGTCTATCATCTCCACCTTGGGTATTTCACTCCATCCCCAGCTACTGTCACCACAGCCAACCCTAGCTGTGTAACAACTACATGGTGTACGCAAGGGAAACTCTATGAACAGAAAACAAAGGTATTATACAATACCTCATGTCACAATACCCGACAGAAATCATAGAGTACATCCTCGTATACAACCACCCATCTCCCTCGGCTACTACTCCGGCCACGGTCGGACTAACTCCACAAAGTCCTAAAGGCAAACTCTAGCTTGTGGGTTCTCTCCTTCCACAGTCACTCCTTTCCTCTACTTCCCGTCAACCTACTACGGAACTTACTGTACACTCCAAGTCCTCTAGGCAAACTCCTAGACTCTACCCCGAATCCAAACACCAAACCAACAGGACAACCCAAAAGTAAAACAAGTACCTGTCTCCGTAGCTGGTGTCGACTGACCCTCTTGCTAAGTCATCGAGAACACCCGGGCCTGAGATCCTGACGCTCTACCACGTCCCCTCGAACTACTCGTGGCTGTGCCACCACCTCCTCTAGTGCCCGCTGTCCCTGATGCTGTACTCTGTCCGGACTCCGCTACTCCTCTGCCTACACCACCTTCCTGTGGCAACAGTGGACACTCACGTCGAAAATGACCTCGCTCCCCGCAGTAGAAACACACATTCCAGCCGGGTCCACTGCTCGGTCTCCCTGTGGACGCTACCGACGTCGCACTCACTTGCGGAGTCGGCGGTACTCGATAACCCCAAAATCCTGAACTCTGGGCACTACCAGGCCTACCAAAACGATCATCGCCCGACGAGGACGATCCACCGAAGTTACCTCTTTTCGGTGTCCGCTGGCTCGAAGCTCCAGGAATAGATAGTTCCCGGCATCGCACCGGCAAACCCGCCTCAACTCGCACCGCAGCATCCGACAAATCTCGGAGGGTATCAAAAGATCCAGCCGTCACTACGGCTCGAATCTCACCGCGCAAGCCCAACTCAAACCTACGGCACTTCTCGGCTTTAGTGGCCACAAAAGCAGGAGCAAACCGAGACAACATCTGAAACTTCCGTTCATACTCTGCCACGGTCATATTCCCCTGCTGGAGCTGCAGAAAATCTGCCTCCTTGGCATCCCGGAAAGAACGAGGATAATACTGCTCCAGAAACCGTTCCCTGAACGTCTCCCAGGTCACACTGTGGACATCCCAACCGGACAACTCGAGGGTATACCACCACTCGTACGCCGCACCATCTAGTAAAAATGCAGCCAACAATACTCGCTCCTCCGGCGGACAATGCATCACCGCAAAAATCCGCTCCAGTCTGGTAATCCACCTCTGGGCTTCCTCAGGATCAGCCCCACCACTAAAAGTAGTAGCCCCGAGCCGCTGGGCTCGCTCAATCGTGGCACTCTCCGTCTCTCTGGCTACTTCTTCAGGTTGTGGAGAGGGTCTACGTCTCGGAGGCATCGTCAACCGCACGCTGAAAGAGGCATAGAAGTAGTCAAACAACTGAAACACAACCTCACAAACCGACAGACCCAACAAACGCGACAAACCTATGCTCTGATACCAATTGTCAGGACCCACCCCGGTTTCACCCCGAAACCCGAGGTAAATCCCGCTCCCGTCTGACTCCTCGACACAAACTCAAGTAAAACTCACTCAAATCCAGTCAAACGCAGGAGTAATTAGACACAAAGTCCCGTAAGAAGCATTTACAGAGCATAGTACGAACATACAAAGAAAATAAAACCGATAACTACACGCACACGGAAGCCTTTACTCTACTCTGGGAACTCTCACGTCACTTCTATGCCTTGGACACTGCCTCGACGTCAAGACCCCGCGCTCGCTCCACAACCTGGAGGGCAATTAAAACAGAAAATGTGAGTGGACCAGAAAGTACAAAAGTTCAAAAACCATCTTATAAGAAAACCGAGTTAAACCCTCCGTTTTGAAAACCACATGCATAACCAGCAGTTATAAACACATTAATAAAAGAATCATTCTTAACATCATAAGAAACAGAAACACTATAAAATACCATAAGAAACCATAACATGAGTATCAGAAACCGTATCAAAACCATAACCACCAAATCATCCTTTTCTCGATCAAACCTGCTGGATCTATCCGAGTCTTTAAACTCCCGAGTCTTTAAACTCAATCCAGGCCTTAATCATATCCGAGTCTTTAAACTCCCGAGTCTTTAAACTCAAGGCCTACGGGGGAAAATCAATATATATATCCGAGTCTTTAAACTCCCGAGTCTTTAAACTCAATCCGGGTCTTTAAACCCAATCCGGCCGGTCCCCCGTCACATATATCCGGGTCTTTAAACCCAATAATCAGATCCAGCAAATCCAATCCCAAAACCATTTAAAAACCAGTTACCAATCCATATCCAAACCCGAATCCGAAATCACTGGTCCGAAGCCCTTCCGGCATTCAGAACCGTTATTCCGAACCCAAATCCGGAAAATATCCATTTTCATACCAAAACCCCATGTAATCACAAATCACATTTCATAACCCATATATCACTATTAGAAAACCTTTATCAGTGGAAATCCCCAAATGTGGCATCAAAATCCGAAAACCAATATTTTCTCGAAAACCGTGCCAAAACCGTCTTTTTCTCGAAAAACGTGCAAATACATAAAATCATCATTTCATAATCAATAAACCTAGATTCATAAGTAAAACCATAAAATACGTATATAAAAACAGTTATGCATGCTCGAGTTTAAGGAAAGGGTCCACTCACAGTACTGAGCCCTACTCACGTCCCGAACATCCAGCCCGTTCCTCGGCTTCCTCGGGAAGTCCCGATCCTGTTAACAACCACCAAAATACGTCACTAACACGTCTACGAAGGTTCACCTAAATTCCTTCAAAATTCCCCGAATCTTAAACGTAAGAACCCGGGACCCTAAACTTCCTCCCTCGCGGAACTCAACTCAAACGACTTCCGATTGACCCAAAACCCACTCTATTGAACTCACAACAACTCCTAGACCAAAAACTATGTTGACCGTTTCTCCCAGAACCGCCGCACGCGCCTCCACGCGCCGCCCAAAGTGGCTGCGCGTGGCACCCACGCGCCAGCTACAGTGCCACCGTCAACCTCGCGTAAACCGGGCTCGACACAGTGCCTGCTGTTTGAACCGGCGAGAGCGGTTCACTGCCGTGCCTGCACCATTTTCCTCCCTCTCTTCACCGTCCTCTTCGTCCAACCTTAAGCTAACCATCCCCCTCCTCCTTAGAACTCGACACGGCCCCTACACCGTCGACTCAAACTCGAACCAGACGGCCTGAACTCCCCTATTTCACAATCCAGCCACTCCGGTCACCCCCCGTCACGGTGACTGTCCCAGACTCTTCCTAGGACCTCACTAAACCTAATCCAACTCTTCTAAACCTTCGACTCAGTCCCTGGGATCACGACTCTTGGATTGAAACAAAACGGAAAAACAGGGCACACAGAGTCCCTCCGTCACGCCAACCACCACCGTGCACCTCTCGTCACGGCAACACAACCAGACGGTTCCTAGGACTCAACTAAATCCCTTAAACCACTATAGACCCATCGATTCAACCCCTAGACTCACGACTTTCGATTCAAACCTCGACGGGAAAACAGGGCAAGTTTACAAGGATGAGGGATTACCTGCAACCGTCCACCACCGTGCTCGCCGCCGCGGTTCCTGGAGTCCACAACGTCGCCTCAGCCTCCTCTCGAGGTCAATCGCACTTACACACGGCCACAGCACCACCAGTTCCCTCAGTTCCTCTCTGTTTTTCTCTGAAATTCCCGTGGCTCTCAACTCACTCCCACACCACCTGCACACTTCTAACCTTCTCAGCACCACCCCAGCATCTCTCAACCTCCTTCTGATCACTCTTCACTCACCAGAACTCAACAACATCCACGATCACCTTCCAATTTTCCTCACCGCCTCACTCTGTTTCTCTCTGGGTCGAAAAACTCACACTTGCACGGTTGCACCCAAATAATTGGACCGTGCATACACTGGAACCCCCCAGAAACCACTCCACCTTTAGCACGTGTCACCATCCTACCCTTCAGCTCACATGTGGCTCAATCTCAACCCTTCATCTGTCCTTATCTGTTTTACCCAAAATTTCAACTTTGCCACTACCTTTCTAGACCTGTAACTCCCACATCGTACGTCCGATGAATACGTGCCGCCTGTCATCGAACTCGGGACGACGAGATCTATCTAACGGTCTTAGGTCAACTTACCAAAACCCGTTCGTATAAAAAGTCAACGTTTCCCCCCTAATTTCGCCAAATTACGGTTATGCCCTCAACATTCCGAACATCACAACTTCCTCCTCGGATGTCGGAATCGGGCGTGCCACCTGCCTACGGATTCGTAACGTCCTCAACTACGTCCTGGTCACTGGTCAACTCCCATTTGACCACCCGAAATAAAAGTCAACATTTCTGCCCGACCCAGGGGCAAAATCGTCATTCTAAGTTCCCGGACCCCTCGGGACCACCTAACCCTTGATTAACCTTACTAATCACACCTTAATCACTCTACTTATCCCAATTCTCGGGACGGGTTGTTACAAATAAAACCTGATATCAACTTAAAAATTGACAAAATTAACATTTTGCAGTAATATTTCAAAAATTAGAATGATAATATATTTAAACAATAATAAGGTCATTTTAGTATTTATATCATTTATATTACATTTGATTAAATACTTTTTACATTTTATGAATTATTTATAATTTTTTAAAATATGATAAGCTATTTATGTAAGGTTTAAAATCTGATAAAATATTTACGAAAACATAAAAAATCTTAAGATGTAATTACTCCGTTCTCCAGCTAGGTGGCCCATTTGAAAAAAAAATAAAAAAGAAAAAAAAAGCTCAATAGTCCGAGCTCTGAGTACGAGGTGGAATTACCGAAGCCCTCTATTACAGCGGCACACTCTCTTACTTTCAGTCTAACATGGAGTCGTTAGCCGCCCTCAACCCCTCGCTCTCACTTTCCACTCCCTCCGACGATCACTTCCTCGTAAGAAACCATCTCTCATCCTCGCTCACAACGTTGGTTCATTCTCACTCCCACAGACTTATGCCCAAGATGAAGCTCTGCTGCGCCGCCCAATCCCAATCCGCCGAGCCCAAGCCCAAGGAGACCAAGCTCTGGGGCGGCCGCTTCGAGGAGAGCGTTACCGACGCCGTCGAGCGCTTCACCGAGTCCATCTCCTTCGATAAAGCCCTCTACAAGCATGACATTATGGGCAGCAAAGCTCACGCTTCAATGCTAGCCAAACAGGTGGCTCAAATTCTTCGTTTTAACTTTTTGGGGTTTGTTTGGCTACGAGAAATATTTATTCTTTGCTCTGTATTCTGGGCTAGGGTTTGATTACTAATGAAGACATGGATAGCATCTACGATGGACTGAATGAGATCCAGAGGCGAATTGAGAATGGCGAGTTCCAATGGCGGACTGACAGAGAAGACGTGCACATGAACATTGAGGCGGCGCTTACCGATTTGATCGGAGAACCGGCGAAGAAGCTCCACACGGCTCGGAGCCGAAATGACCAGGTTTTGACTGATTTCCGGTTGTGGTGCCGAGACGCGATCGATGCGATAAGAAAGAAGATTGAGAATCTTCAGATTTCGCTCGTCAACTTGGCGATAGCAAACGAGGGTGTGATTGTTCCTGGATACACGCATTTGCAGCGAGCTCAGCCTGTTCTGCTTCAGCATTTACTCTTGGCGTTCGTTGAGCAGGTTTGTGAATGCGCATTGCAACGTACAACCTTTTTTGTATGAAAATTACATGTGCGTTTGAAATGTTGTTGAAGATGAGACTAGAAAAAGTGGCATGGTCATGAACCTTACAGTCAAACCTTGGCGCCAGGTTCCATTTTTTTATTGAAGTTAATTTTTTTGAATCTGTAATTTTGAAAATAATAATATAATAACAGGAACAAAGTCTCATCCAAATACAATGGCTGCCCGGGCCATTGCTAATGGGGAAGCTGGATTTTTTTTTTAATTAAAATATCTTCTCAGCTATTTTAGTAATTTTTTGTTGTTTATATTTCTTAGCCCAGATCTTAAAAAGAAAACAACTGTTATCGATTCTATGTGATATTTAAAAGCTAAGATTTTTGGTGAAAAAATGATACTGAAACTGAGTATTTGCTTTGTTTATAATCATAGACGTATATAGTTTGTGGCCTTGTGTTATTGTATTTTTTTTCTGATCATTCATTATTTTAAGTGGGTTGATAGTTTTTGTATGCATGGATTTGTGATTTATCTGTTATTTAGTTTTTGTATGCGTGGATTTGTGGTTTAGGTGTTATTACTGTGTTGGTTAGTTGTGAAGTAATTGTGTTGCTTACTATGTGCTTGGCCTTGGAAGAGATTAATTGTGCGATCTTTGTTGTTGTTATGTAGCTTGAACGTGATGCCGGTCGTTTGGTAGATTGCAGAGTGAGGTTGAATTTCTGCCCTTTAGGTGCTTGTGCATTGGCGGGCACTGGACTTCCAATTGACCGTTTTATGACCTCTAAGGCTTTAGATTTTACTGCTCCTATGAGAAACAGGTACATTCCATTGTATGACGTGTTGGTTGAGATCAAACTAGATCCGTGCTAGTGTGCTGCAGCATGGACCTTCATGATCCCTCCTTGTTTTATTGTTATTCTACAAAAGATGTAATCTGCCTACTAAGTAGATTATACATTACTTTACTTTTTTGGTATTCCGCATGACATCTACTTCAGTAATGTTTATCCACTAATTGAAATCTCAATTCTCCAACATATCTTGTATTCCTCATTCTTTAATGTTCAGTCATAAAGTTACAGTATGTATTCACTATGGGCTTAATTTAATAAGTGATACTGCTTTGTGGTCCAATCTTTTGCTCTAAATCTTGCCTGATGTCTGGTTGTGTATATCATGCTTATTTTTATCTGCCTTCATCAAATAAATGATCAATTTCTTTTCTTCTTATAGTATTGATGCCGTTTCAGACCGTGATTTTGTCTTAGAGTTTCTTTCTGCTAATGCCATCACAGCCATTCACCTCTCCCGGCTTGGTGAGGAATGGGTACTGTGGGCTTCAGAGGAGTTTGGATTTATCACACCAAGTGACAAGGTTTCAACAGGAAGCAGTATTATGCCTCAGAAGAAAAATCCAGATCCCATGGAACTTGTTCGTGGAAAGTCGGCTAGAGTAGTGGGAGACCTGGTTACCCTTCTCACATTGTGCAAAGGACTTCCCCTTGCTTACAATCGCGATTTGCAGGTATAATTTTTTCTTTCCTGGTGCCTGTTTAGTGGTTTTAGGTTTCAAAATTTTAAGGACAAAAGTTCATTTATATGCTATCAGCATGGGACCGAAGGCGATTAGCCATTTTTGTTTGACCCTTGATGTTCTTGAACCTGAAATTTAAGTCTTAGCACGTGCATGCTGCTATGCTTATAGACGGAAAACACTGCTACATAAAAGAATCTATTCCAACTCACGTGTATAATCTATAAGATTTATTGTTATTTTAACTCATCCTACAATATATTAAACGTCTTTCTTTGCCCCTTGAGACAGGAAGATAAGGAACCTGTCTTTGACAGCGTGAAGACAATAATGGGGATGCTTGAAGTGTCAGCAGAGTTTGCACAGAACATTACTTTTAATAGGGAGAGAATTCAAAAGAGTTTACCCGCTGGTCATCTTGATGCCACAACACTTGCTGATTATCTCGTGAAAAAGGCAAGTTTTATTGATCAAGCTTCTTTTTAACTAATTAGGCGAGCTTTGAACTGCTTTAATATGAAGTCACCATTCGTTATCAGAAATGCTGTTCTGTGACTGCAGCTATCAGTCTAACTATTCAAACTTACCATTTATCTCAATAACCCATTTTACTTTCCTTAAAAAAAAATTAGACCCATTTCATGACATGAGTGGTGGCACGTTGGGTGTAAACTTCGGTACCCATATAACTGTTGCTTGGAAAAAGGACCGGTGATCACGTAGCATAGCAATCTTTAAGTAGATGCTTGCATCAGTTGAGGAGTAAAGTTACGGAATTCTGAAAGACATATGCATAAGAGTAAACCATCCTACACGGTGCTAAACTAACTTACGAAGCACATGCAATTACATCTCTCTTTCCAGATCGTTCTGATCATTTGAATTCGTGGCCTGCTTTTTATCGTCTTTGTGTCTGCAGTTTTTATGCCTACAGAAATATGATCTGCATTTTCTAAATAATTGCTACTGAAGTTGCTTTTATTGTTTTATACAGGGAATACCTTTCAGAACTTCTCATGACATAGTGGGAAGAGCAGTAGCCGTGTGCGTCTCAAAAAGATGCCAACTCCAGGACCTGAGCCTCGATGAGCTGAGGAGTATTAATCCAGTGTTCGAGAATGATGTATACGAGTATCTTGGAGTAGTGAACTCAGTTAAGAAATTCTCCTCATATGGTTCCACGGGTTCGGATTGTGTTGAATATCAGCTTGAACAGTGGGTTACAAAATTTGACCTCTCCTAAGGGGCCTGGGAAACTAATGTAAGAGATAATGGGAAATGTTGACGACTCTTAAGGAACAATTATCAAATAATCTCGGAATAGATGGGTTCAGTCTCAGTGTCTCCGAAAGATGCAAACATACATTCCTCGTAAAAGTGTACAAAATTTGAAGTGTATTAGATCCTTAGGATCAGATTTCTGTTGTATTGTCTGAATTCACAATTTTCCCCATTTTGGTGGGGGGTGAATTACTAAATTAATTCTCAATTGCAGTAAATCTAAGAAGTGTTTTCTATCTTCAAGTCCGTTTGATCTCAACGAGATGGAGACCAGATTTGCGATGTTGTGAGATCGACCAGCTTTTACTAGTAGGGATTATTGATGATAACAGCTTTGGTGAGAAAGCATTTTAAAATAATTGGTATGCTGGTGATGTTGAAGCTCATAAATCACAACAAACCATCTCCATTTCGAAATTAAATCTTTGTTTCCAAATGGACCCTTATATTACCACTTTGGTGTTGAAACCAGACGAATCATATAGTAAATCTTTGTTTCCACTTCGTTGTTGAAATCATGCGAAATTACGAATCACTTTGTAAATCCATGTAAGTTAGAAGTTTTAAAGTACATATCACTTCCTACGATCCTTACGATCATTGACAAAAAAAAAAAAAAAAAAAAGATATATATCAACAAATTATAAATAACTTAGTAAAAATTCTCAATATATATGAATATCTACAAATAACTTGATAAAAAATATCGATACATATTGACAAATACAGATAACATAATCAAAGATTCTAGATCCATATTAATAAAGCAAAAACAACTTCACAAAAATGCAAATACGAAAAATAGAAAAGAAGTTGATTTCATACTAAAAGTTGATTTCATGTTGAAACCCAAATGGAATTTCATCCAAATCAAATACAGCCCTATTTTTTTTTTCTTTTTTGTGTAGTAGGATCTTACTAAATGGTCAATCATCTCACAAAATCAGTTCGATTATTATTAATTTTTTTATTTTTTTTTGGTGTCAACCTTCTGCCTGCATTGCAGCCTCTGCTTTTTTTTGGCCATCAGTATGTACTGGCAGTGAGGCAGTTGGGTCTACAGTAACAAGCCGAATTGCTGGTTTTCGCGTCTTTTTCTTTGGGCCAGGTCTTGCAGCGTTTGCATTCACCTGCAGGGTACAGAATAACCCGTTAAAAATCAGAAACAAATGTCTCACCCAGGAAGTAGATACGATATTGTGAGTGACAATGACAATTAGGAGTCAGATGTACCTTAAAAAAACACATTTCTGAAAGTTTTGTCAAATTGATTGTAGACAGTCCATATAAGGGTAAGGAACACTAATTAGACAGCAGAGAACGAAGTACTTGCAATAAAACATTTAGAGCTCGTTTGGCGAGTCGTATTGAATTAGTTTGTATAACTCATCAAATTCAAGATATTTTGAAAGTAGAAGCAAATGTTCTTTCATTGCAAGGGAATTAGACATAGAAAAGGTAAGTTTCCTTTGGCGAATCCCCTCTAATACTCTTAGAATGAAATAACTTGAATTTGATGAGTTATGCTATCCAATCCAATTTGACTCGCCAAATAATCTCTTAGTTCGTTGAAGAAAAAAAGTGGAGATCGAAAAGGATAGTGAAGCATTTACCAGCAAGTTCCCGATATCAGCTAATGGTTTCTTTCTTGAACCAAGATTGTCATTCACCTCAGCCGGCTTCTGAACTAGTACACGCTGAAGAAGCATTGCACCGTGGGAAGCCACTGTGCTACTCTTTTCTGATTCAATGGAGTTTGAACTGTTTGAAATGCCACTAGCTGTCTCAGATTGCGGCGAGTCATTCACTTTGGTTGGGACTGCTGCTTCTCTGTTGCTGCACTTGGAGACTGCGCAGCCACATGATGTCCCACAGCTACCACCCGTGGACCGACATTTGCATTTCATTGTCTTGCACAAAGAGTTCTTACTGCATGAGCAGCAGCCAGTTGATGTGGTTTTAACTTTTGCAAGATTAGAATTTTCTGATGCAGATGCGCTCATGTCCTCAGCTGACTTGTAACTATTACTCCCAGTGGAAACAGAATGTTGACCCATAGTACCCTGATCATCATCATAAACAAACGTTTCAGGATAAAAGATGAACATGTTTTCTAGCTTCTGATCTATGAATTTATTTTTTATTTGATTATGAATCCTGAAAATAAACTTATTCATTCCCTCAAACAATTACGTGATTGAGGCTTCAGAAAAGATGAACTGAAGTTAAAAGATTGAAAAGCAGGGATCCACCTACAAGGGCACTAACCTGTGACTTACTCCCATGATCAAGCTCAGCCTTGTTCAATCTTAGTTGTCCAACCAAACTACTTAAGCTAACAAATTGCTCCTTTAGATCTTCGATACCCAAATCCTTCTCCAAGCAGTCAACCCCTTTCTCCTGGCATGTGCACCTTAAGATGGCAGGGGGAAAAAGCATAGATTGATCAGATACTAATACAGTTCTTTGGTGGAGAAATTTACTAGAACATTGCAGGAACAAAATTCAGAAGGAAAATTTCTCACCTTGACTGTTCTTGCTGGCGTGCCTCTGCTTCATCCTTGAGGTTTGCAGCTTCCTCAGCCATCCTAGAAATCCAAAATGAGTAAGATACATATCTTAATTTGATTTTGAGGTCTATGAACATGTGGTTTGAAAAGTTGTCCCCCCTTAAGTCTTGAGCAGTACAAATTAGACCAAAGCAGAGCAAATAAACTACTGGATACAGCAGTCATGCTCATCCATACAAAATGATGGAACACCAGATCCATATCGAATTAGTTTTAATTTGATGGAATTGCATACTGAAAACTTTGAGAGAATTGCACAGGTGAACAAGTTTGAAAAAATTTTCTGACAATAATTCAGATACCAATAATCACAGTAACAAGGAAGGAAAAAATAGCGGGACTCACTCTTCTATTTGACGTTCATATTGAAAACATAGTTGATGTAACTGTGCAGTGTCCTCAAGCTCATTTTCAATACCCTGGACATCTATTGCGTTAGAATGAAGTCCCCAGATAGGAACGGAAACCAATTCCAGATTTCCAATGCAGGCAAGACTTCTATAAAGATGATATAGGCGATGTCATTTCGATTCCACTAGACACACAACCAAAGTACATGTGGTACAACAAATATATTAATGAAACTATTTAACCAAAGTATATTATCAAACCCACAAACTACACACGCATACACATTCAATTACTTAAAATTGTTTGGTTATGAAATACCTGAATTGCTGCAATCTTCTCATTTCTAGCACCTACATGAGTGGTAGGTTTCAGACCACCTTTTTTATTCAGCATAGCCTTGCGAGATTCTAACAGTTGCCTAAGCCGTTTATTAGCCATGAAAGCTTCCATATTCTTTCGATGCAAAACCTGACGCAGGTCCAAAACTAAGTTGTAACAGCCAGTACAAAAGGTACCATCAAGTAGCGTGTCTATAGCATCTTTAATTCTAAAAAGTATAAATTTACCATCTTCAGTCTTTCATTGGAGTCCAGTAGCTTATGCATCTCATGTTCATTCTTCCTACTTTTTTTCTTGAGCTGTTGATGCATAATGATATTAAGAAAAATTCCACATACTTTTACATAAAATAAGCTAAGCAGAAGCTACCAAACAGTTTTCTAAATATACTAAGCAGAGTAAGTTACATGAATTCATATACTAAAAGATAAATTGCAAAAAGAGGTTTATAACAAATGTCTATCTCAGCCCATTCTACACAGTGTTCAACCTTCAAAAACTCCTTGAATGTGCTAAGCTACTACTCGAACAAAAGAGGAAATGTGAAACACATCAGCAGATTTGCAGAAACATCAAATACCAGATACAATCAAATACACCTGACGACAAAATTTTGCATGCTTCAAACAAGCTGCCTTAAGTGTCATAAGCATCCCCACTACCAAAACTACTGAATTTATGGCTTAATAATCATATAAATCACTTTTCTATATAAGCTAAGTAAATATTGTAACATGAAAATTCATTGGGAATAAAATATGACCTACAGAATTTCTAATTGTAAAGTTCATTCCCAGCGTCGCATATCAATATGTACATGGTAGATAGTCTCACATATCATGCCTTTTTCCAACTTAAACATAGCAATGCAGCTGGATCATGATCTCTAAATGTCCACTTGTTAGATTTTTGGACAAAGATGAATTGCAAAAGTTGATAATACCACATTATAAAATGAGCATAAAAGGCATTTACAAATAAAAGTTATTTCAAAAGATAGTGAACCCTCGACCAACAAATATCAAACATAAAATTTAGAAACTTGAGAAAGAGGCGATACCAAGATCTGAAAATTATGTAATACCTATAAGAAAATCATATTATTCCCTCATGTATAAAATAAGTTTATATAAAAGTCAACAGTATCACCAACCTCTACACAACTGACCAGTAAAGACATATTGGACTTCAGTGGATTGCGTAGCCAAAGTATATACCTGTAAAACTTCTTTTTCCATAGAAGCCTTATGCAACCTGAACAGCACAGACTCTAGTTTCATCTTACATTGCAGTTGAGCCTAAACAGCACAAATTTTGTTAACATTGGGAGCATAAAATTGAATTGCATGCAGGCATGCCGCAGTAATTAACAAAATTTCACCTTCTGAGCCCTCAACCTCTGGATCTCGAAATGTAAATGTTGTGTTCCCTCGTTCCCTCTTCTTCTTTGGATTGAGAGTTGAGATTGAGCATCTAGCTTCTTCGTCAACACCGCAACCTGCACAAATGGATTTTAGATATAGAACATGCAACACTTTTATGAAACAGCTAGTTACAACGAACATAAAATCCACCTGATCTTCAAGGAAGGTCAACTTTTGAAGGTATTCTTCTCTGAGCTTTTGAGAACTACTACCGACCGAAGTGGATGAAACATTTGCAAGCTTATATTTCAGCTCCTCAACTTCTTTCTGCCATAAAATTCACCAATTGTCACCAGAAAAAAAAAGTAATTAAGAGATGTTCACAAACAACAAAATCAAAATCTATTTCTTAATTTTCTTAATTAATAGATCCTAAACGAGCAATGCTAGTTCAGTACAATTAAATATCTTCTCTTTCGCAACATTTGCAAATCAACCAAAGAGATCGCGTGAACTTCTCAATTCACAGTTTACACAATCTCTCAAAAAGAAAAACTCGTATAGAACCTAACTCATCCAATCAGAAATACAAGTTCCAGTTTCTTTTCACTTCTCCAGAATTTTCTCGGCAACCAAACAGATTCTCTAACATCAAAGAAAATGAAAAAGAAAAAAAATAATTAAAGGCCAACCTGATAAGTTTTGTTTTCAAGCTCCAGTTGTTGAACTCTCTTCTCGTACTCATCCATGTTGGATGCATCGACAGTTTGCTTTGAGCGTCGGTTGCCTCTCTTCATCCTCTGGCTTCTGCAATTGGATCAATTCGGCGGAAAATCCACAAATTTGGAATCTAACGAGAGAAATCGCTTGGGCACGGATCGGATCCGAAGGCTATATGAAGATTGTGGAGTGTTAATGTGATGAAGAAGAAGAAGAGGAGGAGAACCTGTGTCGCTTTGGATTCCTTTTACGCCGGAGTGAGACGGCATATGCTGTAATAAATTTATTAAAATATTAATAAAAGGAGGGAATTCTCTCTCATTCAATTTTGCCACGTGGATGAAACGACCGTTGAACGTTGAGCAACCTATCAATAATTTCCCCCTTTTTTTTCAAAATTAGAATTCAAAAGAAAATAGAAAAGGCAAAGGAAAACCTTCTTTTTCATAAATAAAAACTTCCATTTTAGATATCCTTTTTCTCACCACATCTTACAAAGCAGAAATTAACACATTTCCTTTCAACTTCTCAATTTATCTTCACCATTTTTACTTTCTTCGGGAAATGAGATGATTTAATTTGATATATTCAATCTAGTGTATTCATTTTTATTAACCTTGTTATGAAAGGAAAATGTTTTTACAATAATTGATGGGGTGAGAGCTGCCTTCTTAGTGTGGGGGAAAGGGTCATAGACATGAGCAGCCTTTATGGGGTGGGAAGGGAAAGATAGTGAGTTTATACATTATATTCATCTTCAGCATTTTATTCGACGTGTAATTTACGATCAATATTTAATTCGACATGTTACTTATTTAGTATATAGTACGTTTTAATGATATTTCTTTTCATATGTTACGTAAAAAAAACTCTAACTCAATTCTCGTAAAAAGTAAAATCAATTACTTAATATATAAAATAATCTACTTCCCCAATACCTTTGTATCAAAAAATAAAAAATAAAAACCTTTTATTTGACCATATTAACCAATTCTTCTAATTGACCATAATAACCTTATGGGGAGTATTTTTCACTCTACTATTTTCCATTTGCACTCCTCTATTAGTATCAATCTATTAAATTTGATTTGATTTAATCAATTTAACGACAAAAGAGTGCATAAGAAAGAAAGAGGAGTGAAAATCAATTCCCTAACCTTATACGTTTAATAAGATATCTCAAATTCTCTCAAAAATAATAAGTTCCCATGTTATAAAAAGATTATGTTTTTCAATCGCTTGTTTCAGTGTGCCAAATTCTAAATAACAAAATAATATGAAAGATGGTATGCTATTATAGTATTATTTTCTTGAAATTTTTGCAATACAACAAACATTATGCAAAACTATTTCAAAATTAGATTGTGGAATTTCGCTCATCAAATAAGCCAATTGTATCTACAATGCCATTCAAAAAGGTGGGTAAATAACAATAACACTCTTTAACTCTTAAGCACCATCTAAATCACATCAAAGAAATCCCTAAACCTACATCACTATAAAGACACACATGAACTAAGCTTAATGCCAATGAGGGAGAGGCAATACAAGTTCAAACCTTAAAGGCCTAAGTTTTCCTTCTCATCCGTCGGTCTTTTCTGCCGGAGAGGACTTCCCGGAGGAGGAGCTCCGCCTTCCTTGTTGGCCCGGGTTCGATCTGCCTTATCAGCATTCCTTTCCCTGAACGGATTGCCACCGTTTGATGCAGCTGATCGCATGGCCCGCGGTAGCTTCATAGGGATGCTTGCCTCTTGTCCTCCGTTATCTGGCCTTTTAGGTGCCTCAGCAACTTCTGGCTGCGTGGGAGGCGGAGCATTTGTAACAAGTTGAATGGTAGATCTTCGCCACTTCTTTCTCTGATTAGGCTTTGGTGCATTGGATTTGACCTGAAGTTGACAAAAAAGGGCAAACCACAACGATGTGAGCTTAAATTGACTTCACAAGCGTAAAATTGAATGCAACTAGATAACAAAATAGTAAGAATAAAGTATACCAACGTATTTCCAATTTCGGAAAGAGCCTTCCTTCTAGCTGCACCATCTGGAGCTGTTTCGCTTGCGTTATCAGATAATGCATTCTGAAGTAGCCTTGCACCCTGAGTAGCAAGAAGCTGGTTCTTCTCTGCTTCATCGATCCCTAAATCATTTCCGGTCTCTTCAGCCATATCGGCTTGTGCAGACTCAGGCATCACAAGTGCAAGAGATTCTCTATTTGAACACTTTGCAGGAATGCAACCACATGAAGGCCCACAAGTACCACCAATTGAGCGGCATTGGCATTTACTAGTTTTGCATGAGGAGGTCCTGGTACAAGAGCAGCATACCCCGGATTCACTTTTCTTTGCAGCACCAATTCCTTCGCCTGAATGATCTGATTTGAAGCCTCCCAAATCTTTAATACCTGAAGCGTCAAATCCCCCACTTGAGCTTCCATTTTTAGATTTTCTCTTTTTAGATCTTCGCTTTCCTGATTCTACCCAGTCATCATCCCTATCTTCTGTATGTGACTTGTCTGAGTCAGATGTATCCATATCCTCCAAGATGAATGATGCCCGAGAGTCCTAGATTCATAAGAATAACAATTTATTGTCAACTGTAACCAAGAAAAAAGCAGCAAATACTTTGATAAAGTAATGAATCAAACATTGTAGTCAGGAGCACAACAAACTTGCAAAAAGAAGTTGAGTAGGGCGAGTTACCAGTTTGCGCAAATCATACTTGTGTCCACCATTGTTTAGGTCGGCATATTTCTTCAAGGTCGAGTTCTGTTGGAAAGTCACACGCAAGATCAACCAGAATGATTTTTTTCTAAAGCTAAAGAAACAGAAAACTCAAAGCACAAGATGCGTTCAAGAATTCACAAAGCAAGGAAACAAATGCAAGAAATGACTCATTCATTACATTAACATACAAAAGAGATTAATATTTCCTGCTCAAAGTTCAAATCCATTTATTTGTTGTATAGAAAATTTCAATCCACTTGAGCACAGTTAAAGGAAGATAGAAAAACCATGGTGCCTCACTAGGAACCAAATAAACTGGATTTCCGGCTTTACCTGATGAATAAGTTCACCCCTCAGCGTCTCCGATTTTCTAAGCATGCTACTCAGGCTTACTATTTTTTCCTTCAAATCTCTTATTTCCAGATCCTTCTCTCTGTATGCCACTTCTTTATCTCGTAACATGCACCTTCAAAGCAAAGAAAATTTTTGTTTTCAATTACATCCCAAAATGAATATTGAAGGGAAAAGAGAAATACACTGACATGCATAACATGTTCTCTTTGGGACAATAATTAGAAAATTTGACCTAAATATAATCTATTACCTGGAGGAAGAAGCTAAATTGAACAAATGGTTCATCAAATTTTTTGCCTCAGCAAGGGACCGAACTTGGTTCCAACGACCCCTCCCAGCAAAACCACGTTCACGCTCTTCTGCTTCGGAAAGTTGTGACGCCATAGAAACAAGGGTGCTAGATGAAGTAGAAAGCATGTTTTCCAGTGCAAAAATCCTAGAATTTCTTGCACCAGGAGACAGTGTTTCGGGGCAATCACTACAATCGACAACATTCAAAATTGAGAGATATAACTGTCATGGTAGCCACAAAATAATAAAGACGAAAAGTTGTGCATATAGAATATTCTTTTGCATAAATGCTCACCTTATATTACTTCTTCTTAACATTTCTGCTTCTTCTTTCAGCCTTGCTACCTCCTTCGCCATCCTAGCCCGCCTGAAATACAAGAGAAATTTCACGATAAAGTATAATTGATTGTATCCTTTGCGAGTTATCCAATTTCATAACTCAATTACAAAAAGTAAATTCATAAATTAGTACTAGACTGGAAAGACTCACTCCTCCATTTGACGCTCATACTCAGCTCGTACTTCATGCACCCGAACTGTCACTTCAAGTTCATGTTCAATTGCCTGCATCAAAGCCTGTATGTGGAAAAAATTATATGTGGGACAACACATCTCAATACACACCAAATAAATCAAAAGATTATAAGCATATAGACTTAAAAATCCAATTATACACCTATCACATGCATTCCAATAACCATGTTATAATAACAGAGGAAATTGCTTGTCTGAACTACGAAAAAATTCAATCTAACAGATGAAAATGTTTCATCACTAAGCCACATGAAGCACATGTGATATCAATTTGTTTATGAATCTACATTAATCCAGCTCCATATCTTACAACAAATAATTCCTTCCTAATTAGATAAAGTATAACAAGTACCTGATATCCAGGACCAACGCCACTTATAGCACCTGCATAGAGTAATAAACTGTTAGTGCCTTATAATGACATGGGAATGGAAACAAATGAGGTATATCACATGACCAGAAGTTTCACGTGTAGAAGTCTTTCTGGATTCTAAAAGCTCTTTTAGCCTTTTTGTAGCCATAGAAGCTTCTTCCGTCTTTCGTTGCAAAACCTGACATAATGTACAGAAAAATGAGAACATCTTTCTATAAATGAAGGAATCATATCCTAACAAGCACTTGCTCACCATTTTTTGCCTCTGATTTAAAGCTAATAGCTTATGCATCTCATACTCATTCCTCCTCCCTTCTTTCTTAAGCTGATAATTGGCATTAAAAAAAGAGGGAAAGGAAGACTGTTAACTCTATATTATAAATTGCATAATGTGGATAAAAGAATCATAATCAGCCTAAACTAGGCATGACATCTTAATTGTTACCCAAAAAGAGAATACGTCATCTAGTAAACGTAGTTCTTTGCTACTACAATAGACATTAAGACGAATAAATGACAATTCAGTGTTTAAATAACTCTAAACGTTCTTTTTTCTTTCTTTCCAAAATTCAATAAAATGTGTGTTCTAATCATGTTTGTAGTTGATAAAAGCTGCCAATTGGTCCGAGTATCATAGGCCACCGAATAGCCGCCCATAATTACTAGACCAACCTGTTATAATAATTCCATAAACACAAATTTGATGATTCCCTCATGAATGGTACAAAGTATGCTACTGAGCACCGTGGATAATCCATATGCACACTCCGAGATCATTTAAATCATAAATATATCACCAGTATTGCAAAATAATGGCTCTAATCCATCAGAAAGCACAAGTTAAATATGCAAGCTATTTCACAAGTCCATATACCTGAAGAACTTCTTTTTCACGTGATGCTTTCCATAATCTAAACTGCTCAGACTCTTGTTTGATCTTGTGCTGCAGTTGAACCTAACAAATGAAAGATTTCGCATTTAACAATGAGAACATCCTCCTATATAGATATTTACGACCAAGAAGTAAAATCTTAAAAAATAAATATGGCACAAACAGGCACATTCTTAGAAGATTGCACCTTTTGAGACTTGATTCTCTGGATCTCATCCTGAAGTCTCTTCGCAGCCTCATCGCTTCTTTGTTTTTGTCTCAAGAGTTGGGCTTGAGCATCTTGTTTCTTTTTCAACTCAGAAACCTGCAAAGAAAAAATTAATCCCAAGGTTTGCAATTTCCAGCAAAAGACTAAGGCATTCACAGTCACCTGTCCTTCAAGGAGGTTCAACTTGTGTAGATAATCTTCCTTTAACTTTTGAGCACCATCGTCAGATGTAGATGAGATATTTGAAAGATTGTGTCTCAATGCCTCAATCTCTTTCTGCATAATCAGAATGCAGCATTATAAGCCAGACCTTTAAAATACAGCATAAGTATATCAGAAAAAAAAAAACAAACCTGCAGTGTTTTCTTCTCATGTTCCAACTCCTGAACTTTCTTCTCATAATGTAGTTTAAGAACAGAGGTATCAGAAGTTGTAAACCGCTTCATTTCAGCCTTAACAAGTCAAAGGAAACCAAGTTAGTACAATAAGACACAAATGGCCAAAGAAGCACAACAACAGAGAACAAGCAAGGATAGCCTAGAAACTAGTACAATGTGAAGAAATATTCTCAAAACTTAACCAAACCATGTATGAGGAAAAAAATTGGCAAGATTTAAGCAGGATATAAGGTGAGAAACTTAAGAAAACTTCCAATGCAGTCAAAACTTAAGAAACCTACCTCCTTCTGTTCAAGAACTTTGTCGAGTTCTTTGAGCTCCCTATCAAATTTTTCTTGGAGAGAAGAAAACTCTTGCTCCTTTTCATGATCTTCAATCTCAACTACATACAGATTAAATATTTTGATAGGAATTAAAGCAGGGCTAACAAGTTATCCACTTAAACTACCAATTTAATAAGTCCATGGATAAGACAAAAATAACAATACGATACAGAGCAGCTGCATAACAAAAAAAATTAAGAGATCGCCACCTTTCCAATCTGCATGAATAAGGAACAAAGGTATATCCAGAAGATCAAAGCGAATAGCGAACCCAGTTAAAAACTAAATCCCAATCCCCTCAGGTGTAGAATCCTCAAAATTCCTTATTTTGTATAAATTAAAGAGATTTCATATTCACATAAACTAGTACAACCAATTGAGATAACGTACAATGTCACCACGAATTATTATAAAAAATGCAAAAAAAGTTGCAAATGAGACGATGCTGGAAACAATTATTTATTCCCCCACCCACTACCAATCCATGGCTTGAAATACATGCTGATGAAGAAGACAATTTGGTTTTTCTGCTTCATAACAACAAAAATTATTGACAAGTAGTTTAACATAAAGTATAACTCACTAAGCAAGCTTCGTGTTCAAAGAAATTCTAATGTACCAAATCAAACAAATAATAAACGATCAAAATAATGCATAATCACAAGTTTTTAAAAGTTTACCTGATATATCCCCAGCTTTGGTGTCATAATCAGCTGAATACTCATTAATAGAGGGGAATAATATATTCGTTGAGCTAAAGCCATCAGCATCTGACTCAACACAGTCAACAAATCTATTGTGTTTTGAGTTTAAGTTTCTCAAGCACAACAATTCCCCTTCTAACTGCTGAATTTTTGACACATGACTTTTTAGCAAGTCATAATCCTGAGAAGGGTATGAAACCAATGCCTCAGTTGAGTTTCTTGATTAACAAAGAGCAAAAATTGCACTACATGAAGAAAAGAAACAGAATGCCCCATAGAAAACGAATGCATGCTACCAGAAAAAAAAATTAATAAAAACATGCACAAAATAAACAACCAGTATATGCCAACCTGGACTGAATTAGAGTCAATTTCATCCCAAGATTTACCGCTTCTTGCTGATTCGATTTGCAAGACCAGTTTATCTTTTTCAACCTAAAATATTGAATATAGTGAGGTCACATGGTCAGATATCAATCAATGACAAACTTTTGGAACTATTTAAAAAAACCTGAGCATCAAGAGCACGTTGCTTTAGATGGTCGCAAGTGACTCTGCGTTCTTGAAGCTCGTGCCGCAGCTCCATGTTGCTTGACTCGAGCAAGGATACTTTGTGCTTCAAGATCTAGAACAAATGGAAACTATGAAAAATCTGAAAGCAATAAACATGTAAAAGAAGTTATAAAGGACACTTGATGATGCTTATTCTATAGTTACATACCTGAAGTTCCTCATATGGTGCACTGGAATCACCCCTGTAAAATAGAAGTTCAGTCTGTAACTGCTCAATCTGGCTCCTCATAGTTTGCAACTGAGCTGCCATGGGGTCGCGATTGATCTAAAATCAAGAAAAAAAGGCATAGCATCACTAGAAGAAATAACAGCATGGAACCTTATGAAAGAATAACAAAGTTGGACAGAAACTTACAACTGCCTTGTTCTGGATGTTGCGAGCACGATTAGCATATTTCAGAGTATTCAATGTCTCTTCAGCATTTGTGTCAGCAGGACTAACGCAAGCTAATAAAGACAAAGGAGTTAAGAAACTAGAAATGGAGTAAATATAATGCATATTTTAAGTAATAAATGAATCTTTACTGTAACAAACAAATCAACATACCAATCATCACAGTCTTGCTGTTTCCTCCAAGCGAATCCTAAAAATGGTAATTCCAATGATCCATTAGAAGAGTAGTAAGGCATCTTTGATTTTGTTTATGTACAGAATGTGAATGACGTCTACTTTTAAATATCATAATTTCAAAAGGAATATCATTTTATTAGAATTGGGAATCACTTTATCTACTATAACACTTCACTGTACTGGGAGATTAAATGCTAGGTAAAGTATGATATACAAATTATTTTCCATAAGACACACTATAATTCTAAGGGTGGTTTTACCAACTTTCACATATGCCCATAACTTCGGCACATTCTTCATTGCAGGGCCACTTTTTTCTTTGGTTAAATAAAATTTTGAGTATGCTAATACTATATTGAAGATGCTAATATAAGAAAATTTAAGATGCCACAGTATGCCCATAGCTGACAAGCTCTAACAACGTACATAACAAGAATGAAAAGGAAGTGAAATGCACATGCCTGTAATAAGCGTGTAAGTTTGCTATCACGATATGGAACATGGCCACCTTCTTTCCGCTTTTTTTCATCTCCCAGGGCACTTATCACGTTTCCAAGAGCGAGTAAACCCTTGTTTATATGAATGCCTATTACAAGAGCCGTAAATTTATGGTAATCAGCATCTAAGTCAAACCAAGCGTAAAAACATTAACGACAATTGATATCATTTATTTTGGAAGAACATGTCATGAGACAATTACAGCAAAGTTAATAAAATAAAGAAGTTAACTTTGTCGCTGGCCCATCATTGCCCTATTGTATAATTCCTTTTTACACGAAAGCTTCTAGATAAGAAACCGCATTACCTTCCTTCAAGCGCATGCCATCCGCACCCGTTCGTTTTGCCCGCTCAGAACCAGCTAGGTCCACTAAATGAAGTTTAGCGATTAGCATATCATCACCAATATCGTCATTATTTGCTCCATTCAAGGAGTGAGCAATCCTCTTTTGCTCCATGGTTATTGTGAAAATGGCATGTGAACGACTGCATTGCAAGAAAAAAGAAAAGCCAAAAATGGCAATATATTTGTTCATCAACCTTAAAATTAAAATTATAACTTATAATTGTGCAAACAAGTATTGAATTTCTTGGGTTAATTCAAGGCAGTGATGGCATGGAAGCCAAAAAATTATTCATGTTCATTAACCACACACGTCACTTGCTGCTATAAGCTTATACGAATAATGAACAGAACAACTTTATCCTAACTAATAAAACATTCAAGCATAGCACCTTGACTGACTGTTCATATTTGTGCTTCCAGTAGCACGACATAAGGATCCACGGGTCAGATATGATGCCATCTCTTCTTTTGTCCTAACCTCTGCCTCAGTGACACCAGCAAGCGTAATCCCTCCATTCACTGTTTCTCTAATTTGTATAGGGATTCTTGCTGGCACAGGCTTTGCTGGTGCTGCCCCTTCGTTTTTAGTGAGAGATGACGAATTTGGGTCAAGCAAGTCAAACACTTCTTCCTTGAAAATCTGCCATAATGCAAAGTAAGGATGAACAAGCAAATAATCAAAATAGAAACACTAAATAATGGAAATTTTCAAATCTTCATACCTCAATAAATGATACCCTGATCAAAAACTCAGTGTTATCTTTTTTTGTCTCAACTTTCTTAAATATGCTCTCCATCACTTTGGGTATAATTCCACCGTTACTTCCTTCCCCCGTATAGTTAGTCCCCATTGTATATGTCTTCCCAGAACCCGTCTATAATGTTAAACAAATTAAATTTAGTCATTAAGTACTAGCTCAAAAATGAAGTTATAACAAACCCAACAAAATATGATTTATAAACATGTAACCTGTCCATATGCAAGTACAGTTGCATTGTACCCATGGAAAAGTGCATCAACGAGTGGAGCAACACAATCATCATACACCGAATTAGAAGGAAATCCGGTGCTACCATACACATAATCATAAGTGAATGAATGTGACCCGATTTGCACCTGTTCACATATCAACATATTTTAGTTATTGAAAAACAAATTGAACCGTGATTTCACATGCATTACAAAATTAAGAATTAAAAACCAATGCTCAAATTTACATTTCAAAGTTAATATGCAACAAAGTAAACAGCTGATTCAGCAACATCCAACATTCAAAAAACGAAAACGAAAGCTTAAACTTTTAAGGGGAAAAAAAACCTACCTGGGGTTCACCGGGAATAACGGAAATGCAATCTGTGCAGCCAACCAGAAGCTCGGAGGTAATCAATGGCCTTATGTTGACGGCCACTCGAACACATTCCGAACAATCCATCTCTAAATAACGCAAACCTATGATTCCAAATCGAAAATCCTAAATCCACCTTCCGCCTCCAGACCGAAACGAATCCCTAACCAATCAAACACACCGCATTAAAAAATAAAAAATAAAAGAGCAAACAAATAACATAAAGACAGTGATAGCTAAAAGGAGGAATAGATTTGATGGATCTGACGCAGATATCTGAGGTACCTAAAGGAGGCGAACGAAAATGGGGTGTCTGCTTACAAATTTGGCTGTTTATTTTGAAAGGTGTGTGCGATGGGAGCACAGAGAGAGAGAGAGGGGAAGGGAATTTTTGAAAGCGGGCTTTTGGGGTCAAATTAAAGTGGATTTGAGAGAAGGCGGACAAGTCCGAATTCAAAATATAGGGGGTCACGTGTCCGGCACGTGAGTTGTCGAACGGCACTGATTAGCGGGTTTTAATTTTGGAAATGGAGTGATGCTGTTACAGGCTGGCCCACTAAAATAGATTGCGTTGCATTAACGAAGCTCTGTGATGGGTTGGGCCCAAAGGGGCTGGACCTGGAGCAGCTACTCCTTTTCTGAACACTGACCACAGTGATGACATCACACACATGCGTACGTTAGTAATGAAAAAAGGTAATTTCAAATTTACTGACCAAATGTTCTCTAAAATTGCCATGTCGTTTGAAATTGAAACCTTAAACTCAATTCACATGTCATGAAAAAAAAAAAAAAAAAAAACTCAATTCGCTTGTTATTTTTAGTAAATATTAGATTTATGCACCAGGTATGCATGTACGTTAATTTTTATTTAAAATTTTCCTAATTTTTAATAAATAAATAGAAATGAAAATAATAACAAATAGAAAAGAGTGAGGGTGGGAGAGTAACTACTACCCATTACCCATTACTCTATTAAAATGTTTAATTTTTCCTTTAAATATTTAATTTTATTATTTTGTCCTTATAAATTAAATTATTTCTTTTTTGAAATTATGGCCAAGGATATTTTTAGAAGAAATTTTTTGTGAAGTTTTGACCCTCCTGATTTTACATAATGAAAGAATTCAGAAATACTCTCGCTCTTTTTACATGAATAAAATTTAAATGAGAATAATAAAATAAAAAAACATTTAACTTAAAATTTCTTATTTACAAAATGAATAGAAATACAAGAAAAAGTAAATTTTATATGCAATATCTATCATATGTAGCAAAAATCTAACAAATATTAGTTAACATCCTAAACAGATTAGGTTATGGATTGTTAGTAATTACCCATCATCAATCTGAAATGATAATTCTACTCGAGGTTAAATAATACCTCGAACACTTTACCATTGAAGAGAGTTAATCCGCTTTGACTTGGCAAATATTTAGCTTGAAGTCGAATTTATTAGAACAAGAGTTTCATTTCACATTAAAATAAAATTAGATAAATATATCGAAATTGACTGTCTATTTTAAATTACTGTATAAAATTTATAATTCCGTATTTATTATGGTTTAATTTTACAAAATTATCCAGAAATTGTATGGTTTAAAAGTGATGGCAAAAGTTACATGAGAATATCCACTTTCTTTGAAAAGTTGCAAAACATTTATGAAAATGAAAAATGGTCCCGTCCATATGAAAACAGCACCTATGGGCTATGAGCTATGCGGATTGAGGATGGTGACTCTGTTTTCCTCAGAATCAAATCATTAAACATATGCTTATCCAAAATAATACGCAACACAATATCAACACGCGATAAACGTGTCTCACCGAGTGGCGGAGGATTACAGTATCTTTGGGAAACAATTTCAATTAAGAAGCTTTATTTAGTAATTATATCATGATATCTTACTATTGCAGCATATTTGTTAGCATATTTGTCATCATGCCAATGAATATTTATTGTTAGTATATTATAATCATAAAAATAATTAATTATATCGTTTATTCGTATTATAAAATATGTACTAAGTACTGATATTAAGACATTATTTAGTACGTCGTATTATAAAAATTATTTCACTCAGATAGATTAATCTATCTATCGAATAGATTGACTATTTAGTCGGGCATTTGATGTTCTACCGGATTAAAATACCGATTATATTATACTGAACAAATTATTATAGTAGTTCATAAGAATTATTTATATCATAAATATTAATTATGTACATTATTATTTTATATTTTATATCAATTAATTATTGATATATTATTATTTCTATTATTAAATTATTATTATTAAATTATTATTATTAAATTATTATTATTATTATTATTATTATTATTATACTTTTCAAGATTATTAGTCATCCTATTATTTAATACGGACAATTTGAAGAGTATTTTTTTAGTGTGTCTGAACTATATTAAAATACTCAATTGTGACAGAGCCACTTAATGACCAGAGGGGGCTCACGCCCTCAATTAATTTTTTTTGTTATGTCTATATGTATATGCAATTATATTGATACTCTTATAATTTTTATTTTCCTATGAACATAGAAAATATTATTTAATTATTACTTACTAAGTATCGAAGTTTAAGTGGATAAGTAATTATTTTGCAGATTTTTATGTACTCAAATTGAAGATAACAAAATTGATATTGAAAAATGAATAAACACATATTCATGATCTAAACCATTGTCATTATTTATATATTTTTATTTTTGTTGCCATTACAATTGTCTTTATAAAATTTCTTTCATAATATTAATTTTTCTCATGATGAGATCAAAACATTATTACAAAATTATTACGCCACTGACACTCATTCGTATTAATTTATACGGTGACTAATTAATACGAGTGGTATTAAACACTGATTTCATATTATATATATGTATATATATATATATTATTCTATCTAGTTCTTCATACGATATACCAAACGTAGCCTAATAACTATAATACATAGTGACAATTCTCAAGTCTTGAGTTCTTCATATATACGAATGTCAATGTAGAATCATATTATCTAGTAATCTAACATGAAGCTCCACGTATGGCCGGACTAATACTACTAATAGGGCTTGTATTAGTGAGATTGAGGATGATTGGATTAAATTTAAAACTATTTAATTCGTCATGCATATGCAATAACACAATATAGCTTTTTTTAAAAAAAACTAAATATTATATCTCTATTATTATGAAATTAAGAGACTCAAATGGTCTCATCAAAAATTTATAACAAAAATACTCTTTAAATTATTTAATAGTTAAAGATATAATATTAAAATTAAATATCAAATGTATAAATTTAAAAAATAAAAATAATAAAGCCAATAGAAGGAGTGGGATAAAAAAAAGTTGTGGACTAAGGTAGTTACTCGTCTTATTTTTATTTAATTTTTTAAAATTAAAATTATTTATCTTTTTAATTATTTTAAAAAGATAAAAAATTAATTAGCACCCGAGTTAATGGTGCCAAAATTATTATAAAATTAAGAGGGTGAGTCAATGTTCAAAATGGTGATAGACGTTCTCAGGGCGGCTCATAAGGGTCTTGCGCCTAGACGGGGGCCTAAGTGAGGGTTTTTTAAGATCAAATTTAACATATTAATAATATAATAAATACTATCAAATAATTTTAGAATAAAAATTAATTATCTAGATAATAAATTGAGATGAGAACAATAAATCTTGAGAATTTAAGTTTTTTATTAATTTTATTATACAAAGTTCTATGTTCTTTATTTTACTATCTTTGTTTTAATTAGTAATTATATTATTAACTAAGTATTTAACAAATAAAATAACTTATATATATAAAGATTCTAAGTTGAATTTACAAATTAAGAGAATTTATAAGCAAATTCACCTAGGCATCTAACCAATATGTAGAGTAACTATTCAACTAAGAGGACTAGACGGCCACCATTTTAAACAGTGAGTTGAGTAGATTTCACAAAAAACTTCAGACAAAACTACCTTATATTAGTAACCTTTTAAAAAAATCATTTAATAAATAAGAATATAATAGTGAAATCAAATATTAAACTTATAAATAAAAAGTATAATATTAATGAAAGGACTGGGGAGCCAAAATTAAACTATTAGATAGCCATTCAAGTCGTTATTCTTTCCATTTTCTTTAAATAATTTTTTTTAATAAAGATACAAAAAAAATTAATGCGGATAGCAAGAGGCCCATGACTTCGTTGTTCTATATCATTCAATGGTATGACTACTGAAACCATTGATCTGCCCCCACCTCCTATTTTAGTATCGTTTTGCAGATGACCATTCCATCGAATAGTCCATCCCATGGAAGCCGAGCCAACTTTTGGAGATGGTCAAAATAGATGGTCAAAATCTCAAATCCCATACAAGCCCCAACTCCATTGGAAGATTATTATTTAATAATTGAAGCCCGACCCAAGACCTTAACACGACCCGACATTCATGCATAAATATCACCAAGGAACAATCCTCACGCAAATGCTGGCGAAGGAGGAAACCGCTATGTAAAATAGTAAATACTCACACCGCGCAACTCAACGCTCTATGCGCCACATAAAATCCGAGCCACGAAAAAGGTAAGTTCGCGGGTCCACCTAACCAAACAAAATCCAAAACGCTGCAGTTTGATTTGACCACGCTGTCATCCGAAGCCGTGTAGCCGTATACCACCCGGCGTACTTTAGCAGAGAGCCAGCCATTTTGGGGTTCCAACAGTCCCACACCTTCGTCTCTCTCAACCAATTTCCATTACAAGAAACTTTCAGTGAGAGGGCTTGGGAGATTATTCTTCACTCCATCAGGTAACTCTCGATACTCGTCTCCTTCATTTTTTTTTTCGCTTGATTCCTTAGAAATTATAATTTCTAGTTACTGCTATCATTAATCTCTATTTTATTTCTGCAAATTATGGTTTCCGTGACCTTCTAAACTAAAGACGCACTTGGAATAATTATTTCGATTTCTTTTCCTCATTTTTAAATTTTTATTTAATTTAATTGAACTTTTTGCATGACTCAGGAGTCAGGAGCTGAGAGAAATTGAAAGCTTGATACTTTGTAGTTTATTTTAGGGGTTTTCTTATTTAATAAAAATAATCTTGAAAATTTTAGTGTAAAAATCAATCGGCTCGTATAAATGTAAATTCACAATTTTAATGATTCAGTTGTTTTTGAATTTAAATATGAACTGAGAATTTGAAGTTTTAGTTTGGCAGGTGTTGTACAGATTCGGTATGGTCTGACTTCTGAGACTTCCAAAGAGTAATCTGGCTATCAACTATATTACCATATCGTGCACATAGTTGCAGCTTGGGGCTTCAGGTTGGACAAATCAACCATGCCTCATACTGCCTCTACGCGGTTGTCATATCAATGGACAGGTCACAGTAATCGTGGATGCCGTAATCCAGATGCTGTATGTGAGATTTCTTTGTAGTCTTTTTTCATATATCTTCTTGCTTCAGGCTTGAGAGTTTTTTTTTTTTTTTTTTTTTTTTTTTTTTCTTCTGGATTTTTGTGTTAATTAATTTATATTTTTAAATTCTCAGTGTCCTGTAGGGAAGGGTCGAGCACATATGGTTAGCATCAGTCTACCCTCACATGGTTTGGTATGGCTTTCTTTTATCAATCACTGATCTATGTTTTGGTATTATTTCTCATACATGGTTGTCACGGGTTTCATGTTTTTTATTTTTATGTCCGTGCCCGGTGCTTTATAAACTTGTTCGGTGCCTTAAACAGTTTTGTCAAGTTCATTCTTCTAGTATATGATACGAAGCATGATTGCTCTGTTTGTCTGTTTAACTTTAAAAGTTTTTTTCTTGTAATAGAGCCTAAGGCCTTTGAATTGATTTATTTACTGTAATTGTCAGCGACAGGGTGCCTGCAGTGTCCATCTTTTAAGCAGTGTACGTGGCCCAGTAGGTCCAGTATCTACCAGGTGCAAAGTTTTCTTGTGCAGATCTGTTTTAGTACCAGGTGGAGGAAATGTGGTTCCTGTTCTGAAATCGGCTGCTGTAGTTTTAACAAGGTGTGGATATTTAGGCCTCCTTTTTCCACTAGATAACTGCATACACCAGAATCAGTATATATGCATGTTATTTCTGGTTTTCCTTTCCATTTATTTTGATATTTTTGGTCTCATCTTGTTTTCTCTGTCTTCAGTGTAAAAATGTTCTGTATCTCAAAACTTTATACGTTAACATATATGCAGGTCCTCCTACGATGCTTTACATGGAAACCCTGTTTTACTTAAATTGATCCCAGCAGTTGCTATCATTACTTTTGCTATTTGGGGTCTTGGGCCACTATTGCGTTTTGGAAGGGTTGTATTTCTTCAAGTATGTGATATTTTTCTTATATTTCTTTAGTTTCTATCATTACTTTTTTCTGTTTGTGGTTCGATTGTGTTATGGAGCTGATTCTTGTAATTCTTCTATGGCTATTGTCTGCAGCGGAATGATAGCACTTGGAAGAAAAGTAGGTCGCACTATGTCATGACATCTTACCTCCGGCCTTTGCTTCTTTGGAGTGGAGCAATACTTATATGCAGGTTTACTTATATAATAGAAGTTAGTTTCAGTTGCAAGTCAGGGATGAAAAATTATGTTAGAGGTCCCTTTACATTTTTGTTAACTGAAAATTTGTTACTATCTAATTTATCAGCACTAACTGCAACAAGGTTTATTTCAGAGCATTGGATCCTATAGTCCTACCTTCAGAAGCTAGCCAGGCTGTCAAGCAACGTTTTATAAATTTTGTACGATCATTATCGACAGTTCTGGCATTTGCCTATTGTTTGTCAAGGTGGGTGCAGTTTTGCTGCTGTGAGTGTGGCTTTAGGAAATTTTTTATTTCTGTCGGTGAACTTGTAGATTGGCTTGTGATCAATTGAATTTTGATTTCAGAATCAGAAGTAGATTCAACTTTTTAAATCAGTTAAAAGTAATTTGAACATTGAGAATGTCCATATGCTTGGTTTTAAAATTGTAGAAATTCATGAACTGTATGTTTTAATTACAGCCAATATGGCATATTTATACAGGTTTGTTTAAGGGATAAGACAGAGCAGTTCTTATCTCCTTAAACTGCTTCTAACTGTAATAGGACAGGTGTCCTATATATGTAACTGCAGGTAACTGTCTACTTGTTAACTAACTGATGTCTAGCTTCTACTAGGAACTTAGGTACACGGTTCTAACCTAGGAACTAATGTACAATGTGTTCTAGGGTTAGATATACATTGTCTAACAAAAATTAAGGACATTCAAATATTTTTATTAAAAAACTCTAGTTCTTCTGCCAAGACGCAGTTAATTTCATTTTTTTGGCATATTTTTTCCTTGATGGGATGTGCTCTTCACGCGTGGGTGTGTTTTTTTTTTTGGTCTTCATCTTTGATCCTGTAATCGCTGTTTCAATACAAATATTTAGTTGAATGTGGCTGTTAGGTTTTGGGGCATAAATTTTGATATTCTGTTGCCATACATTTTCTTTGCAGCTTGAATCAACAAGCACAAAAGTTCTTTATGGAGACGAGTGACCTGAGTGATACGAGAAATGTATGTTTTTGATACTTCAAACTATCATCGTTTTCATGTTCCCTTTTATTAAATTGTATCATTCTTCTGCCTTTATACTTTGTGTTGGGGAATTGAACTTATTTTTGGAGTAACTCTGAGTATGAAATGTAAAAAGTGATTAATAATTTGATGAATTTACCTCATCTACATTCGTTTATCTTACTGCTTCTTTTGACCTCTTTGAAATAGGTTGTAGCATAGTTTTCATTTTCCAGCCAAGTTTTTGTTAATTTGTGATATTATGTTATGTAATAATATAGCCATTTAAGGGTTTATAGTGTATAGTTCGTTTTCTCTTTATATAATGACATCTTTCTCGGACAGATGGGCTTCAACTTTGCTGGCAAGGCTGTCTATTCTGCGGTTTGGGTTGCTGCAGTATCATTGTTCATGGAGTTGCTGGGATTCTCAACCCAGAGATGGGTAACTGCTGGGGGTCTTGGCACTGTATTGCTTACCCTGGCTGGCCGTGAGGTACAGATCTTTCTTCCCTGATATCATAAAATGGAAAACATGAAGTTTATTGATCATAACAAATTCTTCAGTATCCATGTCATATACATTGAAGTTCCTTATCCAAACATACCCTTAAGAAATATGGTGTCTTTTAAATTCTTGCTGGCTACTGGTAACCTAATTATTTACTTATTCTAACTCAGATATTCACAAACTTCCTTTCAAGTGTAATGATCCATGCCACACGGCCATTTGTTGTGAATGAGTGGATTCAGACTAAGATTGAAGGCTATGAAGTTTCTGGTACGGTTGAGGTATGTCTTTATCTTTGCTAGAACATCATTAAATGGAACAGTGGGTAGGAGTAAAAAATAACGGCAATTCAGATACCTACGATTGCTTCCACCTTATACATAATATGACTAACAATTTGATTCTTCTGAAAAACAAATACTGGAAGTGAATCTTTTATCTTCAGTTTAGCCTTTTTATATTTCGAGTAATTTGTTACATTGTACCAGCATGTGGGTTGGTGGTCACCAACAATTATAAGAGGCGATGATCGTGAAGCAGTTCACATCCCAAATCACAAGTTCACTGTAAGTGTCGTCAGAAATCTTACCCAAAAGACTCATTGGCGCATCAAGACCCACCTAGCCGTCAGTCACTTGGATGTCCATAAAATCAATGTGAGTAGCAATTTCAATTCACTGGCTTGGTAAGCTTGTGCTCCATGAACTTGGTGTTCCACCATCTCATATGAGACCCTGGTCCATCCTTTGATGTCTGCAGACTATTGTTGCTGATATGCGCAAGGTTCTGGCAAAAAATCCTCAAGTAGAGCAACAAAGGTTGCATAGAAGAGTTTTTCTGGACAATATTAATCCAGAAAATCAGGCTCTTATGGTAAGGTTTTTATGCCGTCCTTTCTGTAGCTTTTTTGATAAGAAATTTTGTATTTATTAGTTAAAAACCACCTTGTAAGTCTCTTGTAGTGATTTTTTATTTCTCCTTCTGTCTCTGGCATCTAAGCCCAAAATGGTATATAATATATTTTCTTTCAAAAAGTAATGAGTTACTTTCAAAATATATTATGGAAATTGTTGTGTATGCTTGGTCTCCCACTTCTTTGTCTTCATCCACAAGGTCTTTGCAGAATCAATAGGAAAGCTAACCTTTTGGTTTTCCAATGGGCATGCAATCTTTTATAATATGCGCATCTTGTTCATAATAATTTATTTAATATCTGGTCTCACAAATGGTCCAATTTTTTCATTTACAGGTTTTAATATCTTGCTTTGTTAAAACATCCCATTTTGAGGAATATCTCTGCGTGAAGGTCAGCGTACTTTATTTGCATATGATTATGAAATCATGATTTCTTTGAAGCAAAAATGCTTTAATAGAGTTTGAATTTTTTTTTCCACTTCGAATTGCATTCCAGTTGAGCTTCTTATAGTTTTGTGGAGATGCTGAATAATATTAAATGGAAAGTCATGCTCACTGGCTTCATGCTTTATAGTTGTCATATGGATTCCAGTTGCATGATTGTGGATACTTCATACTGAGATTTGTTTACTACAATGGTAATAACAGAACCTAGCTTGGATATTTTGACCATTCTTCGCTTCTTTCAACTACATTGTTTCTTCACGAATCTTTCAAGAGATGGCTTACAGACGTTCAACAAGATAATTTTGCCTTCTCTTGGTATTTCCCTTTTCATTGGTTTATAGTTGAGAACAGGTGTTCCCGTAAACTAATGTTATTTGATGACTGCTTCATAAGTTACTCAAAGAATCAGTTTTACCTCTTTATGCCAGACTTTGGAGTCAAGTTTTGGATTGTTTACTAGTTCTAAAGGTTCCTAAGTGTGTCTGCGTGCCTGAACTTGTAGTATATGGAAATCCCTATCTTCTAATGTTATTATATAAGCTTTGACAAAAGGTTGAGTATTTTTCTCATATAAGCTTCTATTGATGAAATGAAACAGGAGGCGATACTTTTGGATCTTCTCAGGGTTGTCAGCCATCATCATGCCCGGCTAGCCACACCTATCCGCACACTGCAGAAATATTACAGTGAGGCTGACTTGGAAAATGTGCCATTTGCTGATACCATTTTTAGTCGTGCTGGTGGAGCAACTAACCGCCCTTGTCTGCTTATTGAACCTTCTTACAAAATCAGTAGCGATGACAAAAGTAAGGCTTCAACTCGCCCAGCACATCCCAACGGAGACAAAGCTGAAGTGGCCCCAGCATCGGACTCCAAGGGATCGGATACGAAACCTGGACAAACAGCAGGAAATGCGCAAGCACCAGCTGAAGATAAGGTCGCTGCAACTTCAAGTTCAAGCTCAACCTCAGCAATGGCGGTACCTGATGGTTCAGTTCGAAACAACTATGAAATGCTGCAGCCCAAAAATGCAAGGAAGGAGGCAACCAGAGTTGAAACCAAAGATACATCTCCTCCACAAAAGGTGACGGCTAAGAAGCCTGCCATTGCTTCACCGGAGACTGGTAGTGAAAAAGCAGACGTTCCTTCAGCAACTTTACAGGCAAAGCAAGATGGCGAGAAGCCTGTTGCATCACCGTCAATAGGCAGGCCTCCTTTGGAAGAGAATATTATTCTTGGTGTTGCTTTGGAGGGATCAAAGCGAACCCTCCCAATTGAGGAAGATATGTCTCCATCTCCAACCGCAGAATCAAAAGAGTTCACCGCCAGCCGTAATGGCAGCGGAGGAGGGTCTCCTCCCGTTGGCAAGGATGCGAAAGACGGCTAAATACCAATACCATGCTGTCATTTTCTAACGCAGTTATTGTAGTGTAAAAGATGCATGCCGCTGAGTTTTTGAAGTTGGCATTACATTGTCTTCCATGATTGCTTGAAAATCTGTCGAAACCAAAATTTATACGTTGAAACGATCAGTTTCTCCCATCCCCGGAATAAAATCTCACAGGAATTAAGGTTAACATTGTCAAATGACTCAAAATTATCGGCCTTTGCTCCATCAAGAACTGGCCGGATTAAATCAAACAGCCGGTGTTTTGGTTAGAATGGCCATTTTGTCATTCCATCTCCCCTCCACAGGCGAGCATCAACAGTTCACACAATATGAGCTCAAACGAAAGCCTATACAATAATAAGACCAATAATTCTAGTACTTACAAAACCAAACGGCCAATTGGCTTTAAAGCCAAATCCATGACCTCTGAAGTCGATTTCAATTAAGCTTGACACATGCAATCGGGGGCAGGATATGTATATATGGACTGCTTCTCCTTCCTTAACCTGATCTGTCCTTGCCGGTTTCTATGCCCATCGGAAACTGCAAGCTGGAACTCTGACCATTGCATACTATTATTCACGAAAAGCTTGCCTAACAATGTCATGCTTGGATTAATAGTCTTCAAGTTCATGTAAGCCCGATGACCCATCTGATGATACACAATTGAATACGGTTTATAAGAGGACAATAACAAGCTATTTTGGGCCTGTCTTCACTATATACTAGAGCCACAGATTTAATGTCTAGACAATCTGATTAATTCCCTTCCCTACCATCTTACGAAGACAAATAGTTACCGAGTATTGATCTTAATATTCTTACCAGTGCATTATGCATGTTCCCAGGAGAAGCAGAAATGAAGATGTCACTTTGCATGCTTACATAATAGTCCACTGCAGCTAACAGCGAAGCCTTGCCTTCAACCTTGGCCCTCTCCTCTGCAGAGGCAAGACCCTTCTTATCTTCCATTAGTGGAAACAATTTCCTCAATGTTGAGATCCTTGCTTCTCCGCCATAAACCTGAAAAGAGGAAATTAGATCTTTTATCCAAAATCCTAATGGAAATACTTTCAGCCTTAGCTGGAAGGGACACACACTGCTAACAGCATAGAAGTCTATAAATGCAACACAAACCTTGTGGGAAGCAAGATACAGCCGGGTACTATTGTTGAAGCCCAAAGCTGCTAGAAGCAATCCAATCTCTTCAGGAGTTAAAGGGCAACGCCCTTGATATCTCAACTCCTCGTCTGTGAACTGAGACTTTAGGACCCTGCCCTGCCAAATTACTTGCCGATATTTTGCAAGGGCGAGTTTCTCGGCTTTACCACCACCAAAATCACAGGCTGAATGAGCAGCCATGTCCTATAGGTATGTGCAACAAAAGAGGACATCAGGAAATACTGATCTAGACGTGTTATTAGGTTCTTAGGAAAAGCATGAAGATTTCTCAAAAGACTATTTTGAGCACCATATATTTCATAAAACTTATATCTGCCCTAAGACTCCAAATTGTTTAAATAATCAAACATGCCTTGGATCTAAAAAAATCAATAACATACCTTATCAAAACGGAGATGCAAAACAGCAAATTTCCCAGCGGCCTGTTTCTCAATCTCATTTCTTCCATCCTGTGAGCCAGTTCTTGCTTCTTGGTTTCTATTAGGAGGGAGGCGGAGACGATTAACAAGGGTTTCTCCCAATTCCTGGATATGAGGAACAAATGCTAAAGCTTGGAAATTGACTTTACAACGTAGACGCTGGATGTTTTCAGGCAAGTTGTCAAAAGTCAGACGATGAGAAAATGGGGAAATAGCTGCCACTCCGTATCTGTATCAGTGAACCACAAAGATATTTGTTTAAAATTTAGTTCCTATATAGCAACCTTTTTTTAGCTAAACATGTGCATATACTTACGATTGGTAGCTCAAGTTGTGCACAAAAAGATGTTTGAAAATCAACTCTGAGAATATTTTTGGCCTAAACTAGATAAAACATTGAAATTTCATAACTAGAGAAGCAAAATATATTGTAAATTGAAAAGACGGTGGCTTTCCATGCAGAGGCACAAGTATTTCTATGATCAAATACTTCTAAGTTTTATCTGTATGTTGTATGCATTTCCAACAATTATTTCCCAGAGCTGTTTGTTGAATCATAACATTTATAAAGCATTCCTTGATATGACAACTTTCTTCTGTTACCAGAAAAAGAAATGACAACTCATTTCCAAGTTTACGACACAAGCCCATCAGGATCACAATTTTTAGAAATGAATATCTGCACGCTCCAATAAAGGAGGGAATCTATATTTGAGCTGTACAGAAAGTCAACATATGGACAAAGAGTATACGAAACTAACTCACAATCAAAAACAAAAAACTGCAAGAACAGGGCTCAAGTAATTAAGCAAGAAGTTCACTCAATTCAGAGCGTGTTAACTGACCTCTGCAATATTGGCAAGACATTTTCCAGATACCAACCAGCAGAAGCATGAACAGGTGCTGTTTTTATTCTAGTAATCCGTATGCCAGTAGCATAATACTCCCTAGTGCTCCAAGAAAATTCACTAGGCAGGTCTTTAACTATTGAAACTTCATCACGTAGAACATCCAAAAAGTGATCCAAATCAAAAATTTCCTCAAAGGGACTGCAAAGCACACAGAATTTTTTCTCGTCAACGACTTACTCAGGACATAAATGACAAATTTTAAGAAAGGTAATGACAAATTTTAAGAAAGGTTCCAGGTTAGCATACTCACGATATACCTCGAATCTTGCCACACAGGATTAACTTCAAGGTGTGGAATAACCAGTGTCGCATTCAAAATCTTAGCAACAGCAACTGCATCACAAATCTTTTTTTTTTTTTTCCAAAGAACCAAATAAAGTTGATTAGATAATCTCCTTACAGAAGCCCAGTTGGGTATAATATCACAAAAAGCAACAAAATCGAGAAAATGGGAGCACTTGTGTAACCTCATATCTATGAGATACATTGCTTAGCAAGAATTTCCTTATAAAATTTTAAAACCCACCCCCATTCTCTGCTGATTCAAGCCCCCATCAAGGAACACCTGAATAAACCCACTTGTATATTCTTTCGGCAATGCTGAAAGAAAACGATGGGAAGTTCATCAGATAGCAAGTCATTCACGGTCACATATAATGTGGTACATTCATCACTCACATGATAGACTTCTAGGCTCTTGGAGACAATTTTTCCATCCTTGTTTCGGCGAGGGAGACCAAAGCTTGCTCTGTTGCTTAAAAGACTGGATTTTTTTTTAAAAAAAAAGCTCCTATTAATATATGCATTTAGAGAAATTGTTCATAACAATTCTTAAAGGAGGAAAAAATTAAAGGGGAAAAAACAACTGACAGATTGGAGAAGCAAAGCCGAATTCAGAAGATGCAAATGCCGGGGTCTTGGAGCATTCCATTCCTGCATAAAACCCATTTCAGACTTATCGCCATTCCAAAAGAATTAAGAATTTTCATTAACAACGACTTCAAACTGTGAGAATGGCACTTACCGAGAAGATGGAAGGAGAGGCACGACCCAGTGGGCCAAAGAAATTTGGGCAGAAGGCCGGGAAGAGGATCACCAAAAGGGCGACTAAGGCGGCTCTTTGAGACGGGCTCGAATAGTAGTAGCCGCAATAATAATCCCTTGGAAGCTTCATAGGTTTGTTTGCGTTTGAGTAAAGACCCTAATTTTCACATTGATTGTGTGCGTTAAGCTGTGTATGTAGAAGGGCTGCAGAAAAGCTCACTGCTATCGTCAATGGAGATGGCAACGAAAGGACTCTGAACCGGATCTACTTTCTTACGGGAAAGAAAAAAACAAGGGGAGGGTACATTGGAGGTTATGGTGTGGACGTCCTCAGGTGAAACTGAATGAGCCGGGATCGTCGAAGCCTTATTATCTTTCTAAAAGATTATTTTTGGTTATTTTGTAACAAAAAGATTATTTTTTCTGATTTTCATTGACGAATTAATTACTCGTATTCAATTTAATGATACTCCTTTTATTTGCATTATAGAATAAAATTTTAAATCTCGTAATGGCAGTCTTATATGAACAATCGTAAAGAATAACATAGATATCAATGTAGAGATATCCTCTTCAATATCGATGCATTAAACAACCGAAAAAACAGGGTCTTTCTAACTTTTGACCAACATATCCCACATTCAAGTTTTGGTGTGATTGACAAAAATTAAAAATTTATCACATGGGACAAACCGCGAGTTGTAGTACTGCGATGAGATTTCTCAAGATGTCTCCTTTCTCAATTCTTTCCACTCTTCCCACTGCTATATTTTGAAGACTGGAATTAGAAAAAAAAAATTATCCCATCTTATAGATTGCATACGAGAGAACAAAATAAACTAAAATTAGTTAGTTTAACTTAATCAAGGCTCGATTCTTTTTCTTGTAGATAAATAAGTTCACGAACATTTAAATGGATGATGCATCCTAAGTATCTAAACTATTCTTCTAGCAATACATCCGCATACCTCAAATTGGCCTGATAAAGACCAGACCCTATTCACAGAGTTTTCGGGGTCAATAACCTAACAAAATACTTACTCACAACCACCCAGTGAAATATAAAAACAGTCTCCCCTTCAACACGACTTCATATGACACTCTTCAAGAGCTGGTGGTATGAAGCAACCCTTCTACAGCCTGTTGCTCATGTAAATCGGGCGCCCGAACATCAGCCAATATCTGCACATCATCACTTGAGATTGTTCTGTTGTCAACCATATCAGATTTTGGTCCAAGCTCTGCTGTAAGCCGAAGCCTTTTTGCAGCCTGTTGATCTTGTGACTCATCCATCAGCCGATCACCGAACTGCACATCATCATGTGGGACTGTTTTGTGATTCGCCATCTGAGAGTCTTGTTCAAGTGGTAGTGTGTCTCGCGACCTTTTTGCAGCCTCTTTCACTTGCAACTCAGGCACCGGACTGTCATCCAACATCTGTACATAATCGCGTGAGCCTATCATATCAGAGTCTTGATGCATTGGTATATCAGTATTTTCTTGGCAGGAACCTCCATGAATTGGTGCATCAGCTCCATTTTCATTGCCATGGTCTTGAGAAGTTAAATTTTCATTATCATCGGGTACTGTTTCATGGTCTTCAGAACTTCCATTTTTATTGTTCCCATGAAACTCACCATGGTCACGAGAACGTTGACTTTCATTGTCATCACATACCTTATCATGGTCTCGACAGCCTTCATTTTCATTGTCATCATGCACCTTATTGTGGTCTTGAGAGCCTCCATTTCCATTGCCATCAAGCACCATACAATCGTCTACGGAACCTTCAGCATACTCCTCATGCTCTCGCTCCTTCTCATGCTCTCGAGAACTTCCATTTTCAATGCCATCAAGAACCTTATCATGATCTCTAGAACCTGCATTTTCACTGCCACCACCCACCTCTTCATGGTCTCTAGAACCATCATTTTTATTGCCATCTGGCATCTTATCAGGATCTTGAGATCCTTCAATTTCAGAGTCACCATGCACCCTATCATGGTTTTGAGATCCACTATTTTCGTTGCCATCTTGCAGCTTATCAGTGTCTTGAAAACCTTCCTTTCCATTTCCCTCATGCACCATACCGTTGTCTAGAGAAGCTACATTTACATTGACATCATGCACTTTATCATGGTCCTGATAACATTCAATAATACAAGCATGCTGATTGCCTGAAGCAGAAACAAGGCCCTCTGTCAAACAGGAGGCATTTTCCATTGATGGACAACTGTTTACATCCATTTCTTCTCTCTGACTCTGGCCCAAATCTACCACAACTGGGTGGTTTTCAATGATCGCTATATCTTCAGAATGGTCAGAGGCACAGGATGTTTGAGGGGATGAATCAATGTTTCCCTTACCCAAGTCATAGGATGTCTCAGCTCCATAAGCTGTCGGTGTGTACGGAAGGCCACAACTTTGTGATGCCATTCCAGTTATTTGCTGAAAAGCAGAGTCTCCTGTAGGCAAAAAAGTAAATTGCTCTCCAGGTTCGGCGTCTTCCTGTTATGAAACAAATACATAAGTGCCAGAATTGCTGCCTCATTCTGAATCTATGTAAGTAATGCATCCATTTAACATGTTTTAACAGTTCCAAACCCATAAAGAATAGAAAGGAAAGAAAACCATAGCAGCCCTACAATTTGTGAAAGAAACAAATATTAAAATTTATCAGTCCAAGAAAAAAAGAGGAACATAAGGGAAACATAAGTAATTTTAAAACAAAAGATACAACTTTACCAATGACTCTGTATTTTCAATACCTCTCTCCCCCGAACACACATAAGCTTTATAAATCAACATCCAAAGTAAACATAAAAATAATCATGCTTTCAATCCCAACTATAATAATTAAAAAATATATATTCCTAACAAAATATGAATGAATGATGAATGGTACCTCTATTGGTGGGATAGCTCCATTAAGACCGAAAAAGGATGACTTTTGGTCAAATGATTGATATTGTCCATATACTGAACAAGCAGATGTTCCTGGCTCAAAAAGGTCCCTGAGAACCAAGCCTGCATCATTAACAGATTCAGAACTCCTATGAGGAGATGTAGATAATAGAGTAATTTCAATCCCCTTCCCTGCTTGACAACTCGATACATTTTCTTGGCAAGTTATAGCAGGACAAGGTCTTCCTGAAAATGACTGAACCCTGGTTTCATGCCCATTACATTCTGCAAACTTGGCCTGGTTTTCATCGCTGGAAGCTGCTGATGAGACTTCTCGATGACGATTTTCAAGGAGCTCAAAAATTAACCTCTGGATAAGAGTACGCTTTAGGGAAGCCTCAAAAGGAAGAAACCAATCTGCAGTAAGCTGGTAACAGAAGTTGTGGTTATGCATGACCAAAAATTGAAGTGAAAGAGATATAACCATTGTATTATAAGTCTAGAAGTTAAATTTATTATGGAAAAAGGGCACATGATTTCTAGGCATTAAAAACCCATTTGAATTTCCAGAATTTGTGACTAAAGTCTAAGTTTGTCCCGACATTTGTTAATTTCAGTGAAAGGCATCAGAGCTGATAAATCTTAGAATGAGAGCTTCCGATGTGATGCACTAATATAGGACCACCAAATAATAGGAAGAAAGGTTGAATCCCTTGCTAGAAATTGAAACTTCACATGCAAAAATTAAATGGTATATTTCCTATACCCATACTTTGTATTGAGGATTTTCAAGAATTCAAATATAACCAAGTAAATGGAATCTTCCCTATCAATTGTTGATTTGCTTGGCTTTTTATCCACCAGTTAATAGCAAACATGCCATCTACAGCTCAGAATATGATATGTTCGAATTTTCATACTTTATGGGCCCGTTTGATAACATTTGGTTTTTGGTTTTCACTTTTGTGCTTGAGATATAAGGTAAGAACATGGGGGCGAAGGAAGGATGGTGTGATATATGGAAAATATACCAATGACTCAGAGAGTATGCTTTGTTTACTCCTGAAGTACTTGGACAATCCTCCATGTATGTAATAAACAAAAATATACGACGAACACAAGAATAAATGTTTTTTTTTTCAGTTATAATTTATGCTATGTTTCACATATACGCTCCCCTGTAATTATGAAAATGATCATCCACTCAGAATGGCTCCAAAACATCTTCTTCTGGAATTGCAGGCTCTAATTATGTTACCAAGAAAAAATAATTGCAGTATGCAAGCCACCATGAGGTGCACAGAACAAGTAGAAAATATGAATATATTAGGGTTGTATCTTATAAAAGTAGCACGCCACATCATTCCTACTATGTAAAAGGATAAAAGTATTTAAGAAAAACTAATAAAATTAGAAAAAACCTGGAACAAAGTAGAACACTTACAAAGCTGGAGAACTTGGTTACTTTGAATGGACTGAAACAAAGAGGAGCTTCTGCCAAAAAGAGCTCCAGATAGTGGAGCAAAAACAAGCCACAGTCGAATGAATTTTCCTGTTGCGGTAACTGAAAGGCATACAAACCAGCGTCAAAACGAAAAAGAAGGAAACAAAAGTGGCTTTGAGATCACAATTTATAATGAAAGAGCTTATCTGATTCCCTAACTCATTTGTAATGCTAATCATAGAAAACACATTCATCTAATATCCATTTATAAACATTTAGAAAGAAAAAAAAAAGGAATAATATTTTAGTTGTTTTTACTGTTAAAGGATGACAAAATTTCCATACGGCATTAGAACCTAAACTATATCGATTCGTAACAACAGAAGTGCAGATCGCAGAGTAACAAAAATAGTTTGGTGCACCACTTGAATATAAGACTACCTTAATATACATGTCTGCAAATTTTTGTGTACGTAATTTAGTGAAAAAATAAATTTCTTATTGCTCCTGTGCGCTGTGCTAAGGCAAAAGTCGTAGCCTTTATATGTCAAGTATCAGATCACCTAGACTTGATATATCAAATAAACTCAAAGTAAAGCTATCAGAGTTAACCTCATATGGATGGCACACATTTGCTAAATTAGGTATGTGCTTCCAATAACCCATAGTATATTTGTCAAACTAAGATTAGTTGTTATTGAGTGATCTAAACTGCATGAATATTCCAAAAGCCTTACAAAATACACTGACACCATTTTATCTCTGCAAACCATTTCAGAAAGAAAATGAATAAAAGTCGTCACAATAAACAAACGTGGAACCATTTCGCACATTACTCAACTATTTACATTCTCCATCTTTCATCTAAATCTATCATTCTGAATAGCAAGGTTTTGTATCAAATAATTACAGTAATACGCGAATAATAAAAAGACATGGAACCATCTCACACATTGCTCAAAAACGACCATTCTCCATCTTTCATCTAAATTTCTATCATTCTGAACAGCAAGATTTTGTATCACTTAAGTTACAGTGACATGCTAACAATAAACCAAAAGGCTAAGTTGTACACAATAGCATCATATGATTCAAATGTGGCCTAGAAGACCACTCTTTCATCTCAAACTTTCAGCATAGAGCATTTAGGAAATTCTTATTATTCCATCTCTAAAGAATTTCTAGATAAGTCTGGAGAAATACCTCAAGTGGGACAAACCGCAAGTTGTGGAACTTCGATGACATATCTGCAGATGTCTCCTTTTTCCTTTCTTTCCACTCTTCCCACAAGTAACTATCATTTGAAGATCAAAATTAGAAGTTTGAATTCTGAAGTTGTATTAAAAAACAGAAATATTATCCAAAAACCCATACTTAGCATCCAACTAAAAAAAGATTAAAATCGTCTTAATAGGAAAGCATATACAGAAGAATATCATGTGCTGTCTCCTCAAAAAGTTAGAAAATCATGCCAATTTACTTGACAATTATCTAAGTTACTCCCCCAAATCCCCTTTCATGCATACTCCAATGAATAAAAGCTTCAAGTACTTGTATAGAAGAAAGCCACTTAAAATTCAGAAGGGCTGGGGAAACTTGAACAAGGAGGCTAGATTTAATACAGTACTGGCATGCATTATTTCTTGGATACAAGACTAGTTATATAAACCAGTAGTGTCTGCACCAACTATCAAATTTTAATAAATAAAAAACTAATCATCCATTAGACAACAATGTGGAAATTCATTAACCATTAACTTCCTTATAAACTTTGTGATGGGGCTTAATTAAATCACAATTAATCAAGGGAATGATATGTTTACTATTCAAGACAATTGAATAGGAAACAAATAGTTCAAAGCATCATGACTCATATAAGCCATTGGGCCTGTATGACTTTGTAATGCTTCTTTTGTTTATACCGAAATAGAGAAAACACACACAAAATATCGTGTATGTCAACCAAAAAGGAGTCATGAATTTACAAAGAAGAAAGATTATTTTCCTTTTTTCCTAATAAGAGAAGTTTATTCAAGAAAACGAGGTAAAAAATAAAAATAAAACACCCATATGCTTCAAGGTCATACATTTACAATCAGCTGTAATTGTAATTATTCTATCAATCAAAGGGAATTTACAATCGAATTGACATTAAAGTAAAAAATCTTTCAAATATCTCCTTGTAACAATTTCATTCTTTTTTCAGTTTTGCAGGCATCTAAAATCCAAAACCACCATATCCTACACACTTTTAGCATTTGAGCCCAAGACCACCTGGTTTCTCACTTGTTAAGAGTCCAACTTTGAATAGGAGTACCAGAATAATTAGAGGAATATGAAAAGAAAGGACTTTATAACACCATTTTTAACGAAAGTAAAAAAATAAGAAAAACGTACAGACTGCATCAAACAACAAAATAATAATGAATTTCAATAGCAAAAGGATACCTTTGAACTAGATTTTTCAGACCCGTATGGCTTCCTTTGATAGAATCCATGTGCAAAATACAAGGTACTTTAATTGACTTGCCTGAGTCTCCATCTGACAATGACCAATATACATAAACATTGTTGAAGAATCACAAATACACAAATCATATTGCAACAAAAACTTACCATTAAGTCCAGGCACTTCACCAGGATGACATATAACTATTAGACTCCAGTGCAGACTAATTAAAAAGCACAAAAACAACATATCAGCACCACATTGAATTGAGCTTATTACAAGAGGCAAAATGATGGTAAAAGATCATACTTGTAGTTTATAGGAATGAAGATGTAGTCCTTTGCAAATAAATCCACCTTCCGTGTCCATTTACGAACTCGTTGAAAAGCTGCTCTTCCATCAGAAATGCTGGATGGATCTTTGTCCAGGTCAGCCAGCTTCCGAAAGAAAAAACTATTGAAAAAGTGGAACCGATGCTTTTCCTCAGGTTGAATCTGATTCTTCAAATACCTGTTAATTGATACAATTTAATGAGCAGTTCGAATTTTAAAATGAAAAAACTTACAACCAAAACAATCACTTTAGGATGCCAATTGCTAATAAAGACAATCAGAAATTTCCATAAGCATCGTCTTTTAGAAATTAGAAACTATAATCAATTTGGTTTTCTAGTTTTCATTTTTGTGTTAGATATAGTGGACAAATCATGAGAAAATTGAGGGATATAGAAGAGGAGAGGAAGTATGGTAGGTAGGGTAGATGTAGGAAAGGTAAATGAAAATAAACAAAAACTATTTTTAAGTTGTTTACACTTTCAAGATTTTGTTTTCATTCATTCTTCTTTATTTCATGAAAACCAGGTAATATTTTCATTCTTCTCTTTGACTGGTTCAATGCTAGACATCATACTTCATGACCAATAGGGTATTTAAAGTGTAGCCTTCTATCGTTACAATAAGTAAGGTAGTCATTAAAGCCCATGCATTTCTGCATTAGTAAATGCATACTACAAATATGTTGAAAAATATATGGAACTAAACAATCAAAATCTTGTGTCACTACTACTGGAAATTATAATTTGTTTCATCTTCAGGTGGCACTAAGGACAAAAGTTCATTAAATTTTTTGGGAACACGATACAAGTCTTTAATATAAAGAAAAAAAAATTATGCACGTGAACTTATCCATGAAGCTTACTTGATATAGAAGTCAATAATTGTATCATTTATAAATGTCTCTGGCTGTAAGAGATCAACATCTCTCTTGCTGATGGAAACAGGATCTGCATCCCCTTTTGGATATACAACTTCTTCAAAAGGCTCATCAAAACTGTATAACATCTCAAATTTTTTCAGTATATGTCATATGGCAACAATGACAAACAGTTTTAACTAAACTCCTCTATCAATTCTTAAATTTCAACATGACATAATAAGAAATGGGACCACAGAAATTGAGTCTTCGGACATTTGTTCAATGATTGAAGAGAAAATGCACTTATTCACAATATATACTGAAATCATATTAAAGAAAGTTGCGGAAGTAAAACAAGCCTTGTCAAACTATGATAATGTGATACCCATGCATATACCACAAGGAAAAGGAAGTTAAAAGCTATTTCCAAATCTCGTCATATAAGAGAAGATAAAACAAGATTAATAAACATAAGAAACATAAATAACTACAGAACTCAAAAGGCTGAAATGACACCTTTGTTAAAAGGAGAGGGAAAAAGAAATATCATCAAGAATACCAACACAGAAAGCATCATTATAACTTGTACCATCATAGTTACACTGAAAAAGAACTAGGATCGCTTTAACTTACTTTGGAAAATGATGTCTCGGCCCGAGTGAATCATCCTCGATGTCCATGCTACTTGTACCAAAACAGGAAAAAAATATGATTTCATGACTGTGCAGAACTACCAAAGTAAATGAATTAAAAGTGCATAAAGCACAGAAGAGCTAGCACAATTTTACAATCATGTCAAACAATTTCACCGATAAAAAATAAAATGTGAAACTAGACAATTTGCTTTCGATAAGAAACCTAATAGATGTTGAAAGAGAAAGATAATAGCAGCGCACACAAAAATTATATATATATACATATAAACACAAAGATGTACCCTTGAATAATTTACATCACTGTAAAGAGGCGAAAAGACTGGACACTGTCTGACACAGATACCACATAAAATATGTACATACTAAAAGGTACAAACACATGCAAATGGAGAACACCGTTCTAAACCTGGAGCATCTAATCCAATAAAATCTCCAGTTTACCGAGTCTCTTTCATCATTAAATCTGATCTCCAATAAATGTAAAACACTATTACATTGACAAAGCATTTAAAACTACTAGAAAGTTATACTAAGAACAACTCCGAGTGCAACAGTTCCAAATACAAGGCTGGACCTCTGATGTCCTTCAGTAACATACTACGACAGAATCCCTTTTGCTACTAAACTATATATCCCACTAAATCTGTCATATTATAATTACCCAAAACACCACTTATTCTACTTTATCCTAAACCTAAACCCTTTAGCGGGCAAATCTATAATCTTGAGAATGGTATTTCATTGCACTGATATTAAATACTGGAACCTGACCATTAACCATGAATCAGATTAGCTTAACAATATCATTGATATTGTTGAAGATATGATGTCCCAATTCGTGTAAGGTTGGTCGATTCACCTATAATTTTGTTAAAGTTGGTACAACAAGAGAGTTAAGGAAGACTAATATTCTCGATGATGCCAAAGTTAGCAATATACAGTATCACACTATGACATCAATTTCTGTTCTCCTGTTTACCTTAAAATAAAATAAAATAAAAGAGGAAGAAAAGAACATTGTTCTGATCCAGAAAAATTCAAATATCATTCCATTCTTATTGGCCTATATACTCTACATAAAGGCGGTAATATTAACAAACGACCCATTAATATATCCAGTATATGGGCATAAAGAATAAGAGATGATCACATCAGGTAAATATAATATTAACCAACGCAACAGAAACAAACTTACTCTTCCAAAACAACCCATGCATTCATATATTTCACATTCAAGGACGCTATCCTTTCCTGGTGCTGAGACCAATAGGGCTCAACAACTGCAATCTTCAACTCCTCAATGCCTAGAAGAGTTTGGGTAGAAGAAGATTACATCAGAATAAAAAAGTACGAGAGGCCAGACTCAAGTTAAGAGTTTGAAGTTCCATATAGATATTAAAGAACCACACTAACAAGTTTGGTCAAAATTAAAATCTCACATTGTTCAAGAACTTGATTAAAAATTTCATACCTTTCTTTTCGGAAATAGAAAATTGACACATAATACTACCTACATTTAATTTATTGTAATGGGATCTCAACTCACTTGTCAATCTTTTTAAAACACTTTAGTCAATATACTTCCATTTGTGCATATTATGAAGACATGCAGTGGGCTCACCATGAAAGATTTACTATAGTTAAGCATCCATAAGGACCATAAAATGTATCTAATCTTTTATCAGTGCCCAAGCTACACAGTTTAAAACATCATAAAATGGGATGAGAATGTTTATATAGAACCAGAGAAAAATTTGACCAAACTTCTGCAGGACGATAACATTAGCTTCAACAATTGAATGCAGATTAAACAATCTACCTATAAAGATGTTCGTAAAATTTAGAGAAATGGAAGTCTCCTTGAAATACATATGCAACACCGATATTTCTAAGTGAATGCAAAAAAACAACAAAAAGAAAAGATTTTGTACAATTGCACTAACCAGAATTACCATCCGCATTATCCTCTTCATGGGCATCCTTTGATACTACACGGAGTTTTATCATGACAAATTCAGCCTGAATGTGGCATAATCAACTGTATATATTCAATTTTGAGTATATATAATAATCGATGACAACCAACAATAGAGTTTCAGGACTCACTTTCTGAAACGGCTGACACTCAACACTAATGAGTTCATCTATCCCCCATTCAAAATTTAAGGTTCCATGGTGTTCAGATGTTGTTGAACCACTGATTTTGATACCACTCTGAGAAAATGTTAACCTTGGCTCCGTACAATAACTATCTCGATATACAACATAATCAGGATAAAGAACAACCATCATACTTATGTTATCCTGCAAATTGTGCAACTGTATAAAATTCACAATTCAAAACCCAAGCACGGTATTACAAAAATTGCGCAAAAAAATAAAAATAAAATAGTATCCAACATCTATTAGAAGGCAAGTAACTTAGGCCACATCAAGAAATTGTTACTCTTTTGCTTCATTACACTTTTCGAGGATTAAATAAAGTGCCTCCTCGCAGAAAAACATGTGGTCAACTACTTGGTGCAAAAGAGCTTTAACTAAGAAGGAAAACTATATAGGCCACAAAGCTAGACTGGTGGAATGATTCCCTACATCCATCTACAAAACCTTACTTCTTAAGAATATCACAAAAAGAATCTAAATCTATATGAAGGAAGTTTACAAAACTAGACAAGTAGACTAGTTTCATCTTATAGCTCACCAGTTAGTGTTTACACAACTCCACTTTCTTTACCAGAAAAAGACCGTTGCACCATTTAGAATATACCACCATCTCCCATTTCATTTATTAAAAATATTTTCTCAAACCATACACATATTAAAAACCTCTCTTTCCAGGCCCGTCTCTTCTTTTTGGAAGGAATCATTGTACTTATTAACTTTTTTGCTTTTTGTGATCCGAATATATGAAGTTATGTAAGAAGCACAACATCACATGCATTGGAAGGGCTTATAAAAGAGAAAAGAGATTACCATGTCCAAATTTTCCGAGAAATGGCCCAAATAAACTGAAAGTGAACAACAAAAAATAGTAAGAATATTAAGGTGGGTACATGATAGAAATGACTAAGGAAAACGAATATTATGGATCAACAATCCTCCAATTAACATGGAAATACCGTCATCCTCTTCCATTTCAGATGCAGGACTTGATGAAGAGTCACTCTGACTTTCATCGACATCTGACATCAGATCAACTGGCCCTTTCTGCACAAAAGTAAATTTTGAAAACATAAATTTTGATTGTAAACTTCTGCATTACGGATGCATTTCAGAAACTGTATGACAGTTAACCTACACTGGATGGCGACACTGCAAAGGCACCATGTAACTGGCTTATCCCAGATGGTAGTGTAGCATTTGAACATCTTCCCTCTGGTTCAGAAAGAAAACTTCTGAGTCCATGACTATCTAATTTCAGATCAGAGTGTGCTTCATGACTCAAACATTTGGCCTGCAAGTCAGCATCCAAGTCCATAAACTCTTTCTTGGTACCAAGGTTCCCTTCAATTGTTCCCACGGGGGAGGGTGAAATAGCGTTATCACAACAACGATCACGGTTGATCGCATCAATGTCTACACAAGGTAGGCTACTGATATCTTTCCTTTGAAGTTTGACTTCCTGGGAAACTAGAAAAATATCCAGATGAATTAACTTAGTTTAAAAGTGACAATGATAATATCCATCAATCATCTTGAGTTTTCAGCAAAATCGGAAAGGAGAAAAAAAGGAAAAAAAATTAAACAACTGCATATCAGCTAGTTTCAGAGAGCTCAATCAAACCAAAACTGGAAGAATCAACACAGAAATACACAGCTACAAAAAGGTTGGAATCATTTTAACCAAGGGAGTGGACTTTCACAAATTTGATATAGGATTAGGGCCTGAAACATGTCAGGCATTGACCAGAATACGCAAACATCATTGTAAGTGTGCATGTTGAGTGAAGAATGCAAACAACAACATAACCTAAGCTCATCTTACAGCGCAAAGAGTCGATTGTTACAATACAATGAATATAGCATTACTGGGAGATTCATCTGGAATTAACTAGGTCTTCCAGGAATATATCCAACTTGGCCAAACAAATTCTACCACTTTCTATGCTATAATCAACCTCAATTTACAGTCTAAACAACGCAGTTAACTCGGAAATTAACTGCCACATTATCAAATTTCTCAACACCATAAGTTAAGTTCAAGTATGAAACTGTAAACATATCCAAGCATTTCACAACATAATTGCTTTAAATTTAAAGATGCATGTGAAAACCCAAATTAATTCGAAATACTAACGTGACAATTCAAACAAAGTATTCAACTTTCATTTACTTCACTAATTATTTATTTTCCGACGGATTCTAGGCAACCAAACACAAAAATGTAGCTAACTATGATTAGACATAGCGGAAAGTCACTCACCAGTTTCGAGAAATTGATACTTTAAAATCGGATTTTTATCATGGCTAGGGTTTTTGAACTTTCCCGAATATTTCCCTTGGACCGATTCGGAGTGCTCGTCCTCAGCAACGAAATCAAAGACTTCGAGACCCCTACGCGGGGAGGTCTTCATCGTGAAACACGAGCTTGGACTCGAAATCGGGCTAGTCAAATTGACGACTCAGTGAGTGTGCATACAGTTGTGGAACTCGGTCAAATCAGAGAGGGAAAAGTGTGAGAGCTAAAGAAGAGGATTTTTGTCGACGATTAAGCGTTTGCTTTTTAATTTATAAAACCAACCAATCAGGAGTCTCTTTTTCTTTTTAGTTTCTTTTACATTTTTTATTTCTAATTTTGGGCACCAATCAAAAATCACTTGTTACATGAATAAAACGTACTTCTGGTGCTAACAATAGTAAATGAATGAATGCACTTGTCTTTTTTTTTTTTTTTTTTTTTTTTTTTTTTGGAATGGATGGATGAACTTGTAAGAGATCGTCCAACCAGAAATCGAACATGCTTGAAAAAATTTATACAATCTCAAATAAGAAATAATTGAAATTAAAGTTATCCAAATATCTACTTAAAGATGTTTAAATTAGTTTTGAGAGTGGTATAATAAAAAATTTTAGAACTTACGGACAAATTACCTTTAAAATTGGAATGAATTCAATTATTTAAAATGAACTCAATTATTTAAAATGAACTCAATCAGTCTTAATCTAATTAAATAATATATTTAGTTGTAAATATATTATTTAATGTGTTGATGCTTGTAAGTGGTTAATATCACTATAAGGAATCATTTGGAAATTACATGAATTATAGACCATAGAGCAGCTCCACCATTTTCGAATGTTTTTTAATTCCAAGTACAATATATAGACTTATTAGGATCATTTATCCTCACTTTTTTCATACGATTTAGTAAGATAAAACAACAATCTGCAAAGAATTTGTAAAACGTTAAAATAATATTTGTAAGCTTAAGAATACAACCCAACAAAATATAACTATGAAGTACCACAAATATGAATTTGAAATTTTAATAAAGAAATGATATACACCACTACATATTCACCGCCACTCTACCACCATTGCCACCACAAATACCATTATTGTCATATAGAAGCTCATTTCACTCCACTTTTTACCTCGTGCATTTCACTTCTAATTCTATCAGTTATCTTTCTAAAAATGAAGTGAAATACAAAAATTAAAACATGGAGTGTGAAAATCAGTTCATTTGCTATATTACTCCCAATGTTGCATCATAAACATAATCACTAGCATTATGACTTAGTAGTATTTCTCTCCACATCTTATATAAAAAGTTTCGCAATCGACTCTCGTACAGAGTTAACTCGATATCCAATGTGTATGATATAATCTATCTCCCCAATATGATTGTATAAACAACTCATTAGATGTCTACAACTGAAGGTGGACTTCTTCCCGATCTTAAATTATTTTGAAGCTTAGTATGTGCTATTTGATATATGAGTTTTACTAAGCCAGATTTTACCTTTTTGTGAAAGTATATGACCTCGTCTACATATGTGCATCTTGGCTTATTCACATGCATCCTTAGATATCTCCAGGGTATAGCTTCTCATTGTATTGCTTTTAGCACTTAAGGTTACCTTCAACTTCATAGTTTCAGTCAATGTTCAAAATGACACTAAACGCTCCCTGAGTGGCGGTTAAGGACCTAGTGCCTAAGCGGTTAGGCGGGAATGACCTAACCCAGCCCGAAAATTCTTTAAAAATCAAGAAGGGTTCTGCTCCCATTTGACAAACAAATTGGAAACCCAAAAATGCCCTTAACACGTGCCAGACAAGGGATAATTTCACTTAAAATCTAACAGATAACCCAAAATGCAACAGTCTTACAAAGGTCCATAATAGAGCCACTAGAAAAAGAAAATGACAATAAATACAAGAACCTACTCTGAGGATCAAGGTGCACAAAGAACCAGAAGTAAGCCTCCGTCTAAAGTATGCCCCCGCTTCTACATCACGGTCTGGAGTGATAAGACCTTATCTCACATTGAAAATCGGACTGGTCCTACTCCCGTCTAGCCACTATTATCAGACAAGGGATATAACTTAACTCGTAATCAGAAGTAACTGAAGTTATGACCAAATTGAATCTACTCTTACGGGGGCTTTCGCCCACAACGAGCATGTTTCCCCATATTTTATTTCCATACCAATCACTAAATATCACTGCTATTCCACCATATTGTAATTACTTAAATCAATCCACTTTATTATTAAATTGAACATAGTTTATAGTATAATCACCATTCGAATAATGATAAGGATAATAGCTAAAAGAACATACATGACAACTTACCATTTTTATGCAAATATAACTATATGTTTACAGCCATAAAATCAATATACCTTCACACGGATTTTTCATCATCACAATGTGCCATGAAAAGACGCATAACTTCTCAAGGAACAATATAGTTATAGTTTATCTTGTTATCCAATTAGACTTATTTTACTTGCATAATTTCCACTTCTCCAGATGCATTATAATGTAAATCCCTCATACTTAAAAATGTACTCATATTCATTCACCTTTTCTTCGAGTTACAACTCATATTTTATCAATATCAATTCAATTGCATTACCATAAGCTTAAAACTTAAATCCTTAATTATCCCAAATTTCATGATTAATTAAGGAAAAAGTAATTAAAGCATACAAACTTTGGAGGAGCATAACTTCTTCATATAATGTCCAATTAACTCAAACAATATTTCATTAAACTCAGAATTTAAAGACAAGAAACTTTCATGTTGATCGCTACCCTAAATTCCGACTGACGCATCGTGAATGGCTGAGGACAGCCTCTGCGCATGGGCCTCACGCACCATGCACATAGGTTGTCTTTAACCTCCAGTTGGGTCTGGTTTCGGGTCGCCCAACCCGCAACCACGACCTAGTCGTTTCTCCGCCAATTCTCAACAATTTCTGAAAGTTTAAACACCAAAAATCACGTAATTTAATTCAGAAGACGATATGTGGTGTTTAATGGAAGAAAACTTACCCACAAGACCTGTCCAACATCCTTGGCATGTCCATTACCCATACTGTCTCGCTGATCTCTGCATCCAAGACTACGTTTTATCAGCTTGTAAGGATTGTAGGGACTCAAGGACGACGTCTCTTCACTTGTTTTCTACGTTGCAACCTGAAAACCGAGCTGGGTAACTCCAAGCCACCAAAACCCCTTCTCGGGTTTCCTAGTGGTTTCACAGGTCTGAAACACCTTTATTTCCTCTCTCAGCCTCTTTTTTAACCTCTCCTCATTACCTTCCCTTCATCTCTCTCCCTGGTATACTCTTTCATTCCTCTGTGGCACGTCACTTTCGACACTATATCCATGACTTTCGTCCATGGTTCACCGAACTCTCTCTCGTCCTCCACGCATACACGACACATTCTTATATAAGTAGCAAAAGGTGGGTGAAAGAGGGAAGGGAAAAGTCCATATCAATCCAGACTGGACACTTGGCAAAAACTAACCAAAATATCTTGTAATTTCACTGACCAAAATACTCATTGGTACAAAATTAGCAAATTGCCCTTGCACAGTTTTGACCTAAAACAAATGTATCTGAATTCCGTTTTTAGTATGTCGTATGTCTATAGACTTAAGAGTCCGAGACCTTCATGACGGTCCTTTTGGAACATCCAAAATTTTTTTTTATCAGAAAGTCAACATTTTGACTTGTTTGGTTAAAAGTCAACTCTTTGACTTTTTAGGGGCAAAATGGTCATTTTTCATTTTCTCGAATATCCGGGGTGTTACAATATCCTCCACTAAAAAACAAATTAATCCTTGAAATTTTAAAACCGAATCAAACTTATCCTCGATACTCAATATTATTTACACAAACAATTCATATTACAATCACATATACTCAAACCACAAATCAAGTCCACAATCCAAAATCCAGGGCCTAAGCCCAAAACCACAATTTAACACAAACTCGTAAAATGTGCCATCAAAATACTTCCGAAAAAAACATCCATAATCAAAACCATATTTGAAAACAGAGCCGAAAAATAAAAAAACATACTTTATACCAACACCTCTATTAAGAATCAGATAATACCAGGATCCCGTATAACCTTAACTTATGTTCCACTAATCCATAGCCCAAACCTCAACCAATTACTATCTCAAGTACCAACTGTTTCACACAACAACACTACATGTAGGCCATTTACCACAAAGTTCACATATGGTCAACTCAACGACATCACAATACTCATACACAATCATACCACATCCAGATAATCCCCAGGGGGTATCAAACCACTATCCACGTGAAAACCGACTCAGGACACAGAGCTCAGTTCGACGTCTAAGTCGTCACCACAATGCTAGTTTCAGGATACAGTACCCAGCTCGACGTCTGAGACTAACCAATATCCACATACAAACCACTCGGGATATAGAGCCCAACTCGATGTCCGAGTGTATATTGACTCCGGATGTAGAACCCCGCTTGACGTCTGAGTCAGCTCTAGTCTTAGGATACAAAGCCCCCAACTAGATGTCTGACACTAACTACCACAATACTAGTCTTGGGATCTGAAGCACTGCTCAACGTTCGAGACCAACTACTATCGCTCACTTAGGAATTGGAGCCTAACTCGACGTCTGAGTGATTACTCACATCGTTCAACTCCTATTTTCATATCAATTCATCTTATCACATGACGACATCATATCATCAGGTCATCAAGTATATCATCACATACATCATTATCATTACCATCATGCCATCATGTTATCATACCATCATACCATTATACCATCATCATGGTATTATGTCATCATTGTCAATATATGTCAACATAACATTATACATTCATCATTATTCATCATCACATTTTCCTTATCATATCATTGTAACCTTATCATCTTTACATACCATATCACCATATTTTACATATTTTCCATCATTTATCGATTCTTAAAACCATTTAAATCTCGTAAATCATGTATTAAAACAATTTTTGTAACATCATAGAAAATCACATTCACATCATTTCACCGCCAATTTATCCCTTAAAAGTAAATTATCAGTTCAAACTTAGAATTCATACTCAACATAATTTTCATGAAAACCTCATAAGCATGTGCTCAAAATTCATTCATCGTAATCCATTTGTTTCTTATAACTTATAAGCAAAAAAAAAATTAACATATGAGGCCCAAATATCAAGAACAACATATCTAGTACCCATGCTCTGATACTAAGTTGACATGACTCGTCCTTATCACACGTTGAAAACCAGACTGATCCTGCTCCCGTTTGGCCACTATTGCCAGACAAGAGATATAACTTAACTCGTAATTAGAAGTAACTGAAGTTATGACCAAATTTAATCCACTATTGCGGGGCTTTCGCCCACAACTAGTCCGCTTCCTCGTCAAGTAGTGGGTTTTACTAGTTCGGCTGTGTTCAATTTTATTTCCATACCAATCACTAAATATAACTATTATTCCACCATATTTTAATTACTTAACTCAATCCACTTTATTATTAAATTGAACATAGTTTATAGTAAAATCACCATTCGAATAATGATAAGAATAATAGCTAAAAGAACATACATGACATCTTACCATTTTTATGCAAATATAACTATATGTTTACAACCATAAAATCAATATACCTTCACGGATTTTTCATCATCACGACGTGCCATGAAAAGACACATAACTTCTGAAGGAACAATATAGTTATAGTTTATCTTGTTATCAAATTAGACTTATTTTGCTTGCATAATTTTCACTTTTCCAAATGCATTATAATGTAAATCCCTTATACTTAAAAATGTACTCATATTCATTCACCTTTTCTTCAAGTTACAACTCATCATATTTTATCAATATCAATTCAAGTACATTACCATAAGCTTAAAACTTAAACCCTTAATTATCCCAAATTCGATGATTAATCAAGAAAAATTAATTAAAGCATACAAACTTTGGAGGAGCATAACGTGTCAGGACCCACCCCGGTTTCACCCCGAAACCCGAGGTAAATCCCGCTCCCGTCTGACTCCCCGACACAAAACTCAAGTAAAACTCACTCAAACCCAGTCAGACGCAGGAGTAATTAAACAAAAGATCCCGAAGTTATCATTTACAGAGCCTAGTACAACAATACAAAGAAACAAAATCCGACAATAGATACACACTCGCGGAGGAAAACTTAAGCACTCGAAAATCCCGCTCGTCACTTCGATGCCTCAGACACTGCCTCGACGTTAAGACCCCGCGCTAGCTCCACAACCTGGAGGGCAATTTAAAACAGAAGATGTGAGTGGACCAAACAGTACAAGAGTTCAAAACCATTTTACACGAAAATCGAGTTTAACCCTCCGTTTTGAAACCACATGCATAACCAACAGTTATGAACACAGTTATAAAATAATCATTATAAAACATCATAAGAAACAGAAACACTATAAAATATCATAAGAAACCATAGCATGAGTATCAGAAACCGTATCAAATCCTCATTTCCCGATCGAACCTGCTGGACCTATCCGAGTCTTTAAACTCCCGAGTCTTTAAACTCAATCCAGGCCTTAATCATATCCGAGTCTTTAAACTCCCGAGTCTTTAAACTCAAGGCCTATGGGGGAAATCAATATATCCGAGCCTTTAAACTCTCGAGTCTTTAAACTCAATCCGGCCGGTCCCCCGTCACATATATCCGGGTCTTTAAACCCAATATCCAGATCCAGCAAATCCAATCCCAAAACCATTTGAAAACCATTTACCAAATCCTCATCCAAACCCGAATCCGAAATCACTGGTCCGAAGCCCTTCCGGCGTTCAGAACCGTCATTCCGAACCCAAATCCGGAAAAACATCCATTTATCATTATCAGAAAACCTTTATAGGTGGAAATCCCCAAATGTGGCATCAAAATCCGAAACCCAGCATTTTCTCGAAAAACGTGCAAAATATCTCAATCACGTATAATCACGTAAAACCATCATAACATATGCGATAAACATAGTGTCTTAAGTAAAACCATCAAAACGTATATAAAAACAGTTATGCATGATCGAGTTTAAGAAAAGGGTCCACTCACAGTACTGAGCCCTACTCGCGTCCCGAACGTCCAGCCCGTTCCTCGGCTTCCTCGGGAAATCCCGATCCTGTCAAACACCGTCAAATTATGTCACTAATACGTCTACGAAACAACTACCTAATTTCCTTAAAATTCCCCGAACCAAAGACTTAAAACCCGGGACCCTAAACATTCACCCTCGCGGAACTAAACTCAAACGACTTCCGATTGACCCGAAACCAACTCCATTGAACTCACGATAGCTCCTGGACCAAAAACCATGTTGATCACTTTTCCATCCGCCGCCGCACGCGCCCCCACGCGCCGCCCAAAGTGGCTGCGCGTGGCACTCACGCGCCAGCTACAGTGCCATCTTCAACCTCCCGCACTGTACTGAACCGGCCGCCGTAGCTTGAACCGGCGAGAAGCATTCTCCACCGTCTGGCCACCATTTCAGCCCCTTCTTTCACCTGCAGCTACGTCCAGACCAACCCTATCGATTCCCCAACTCCGTTCACCTCGACACTGTCCCTAGCCCGTCGACTAAACTCAAAACCAGACGGCCAATGTCCCCCTGTTTCACGACTCCTCTACTTCGGTCACCTCCCGTCACGGTGGTGACACCAGACGGTCCCTAAGACCTCACTGAACCTAGACCAAACCTCCGTTACCCTCGACTCACCCCCAAACTCGTCGACTCACCGTTTGAATTTCACGGCCAAACAGAGCATCAGAGTGCTCATCATCGCCCAAGCTCCGCCGTGGACACCCCCGTCACGGCGACCATCCTAGTCGACACCTAGGACCTCCCTGAACACAATCCCGACCTCCAATCCTCTCGACTCTCAGCCCAGACCCACGACTTTCCAAATGAAAATCACGGGAAAAACAGAGCAGGAAGACTTACCCTTCGGTTGCAGCTCCGCCGTGCACACCGCCGCCTACCACTGTGATCGTTGGACTCCTTGCAACCTCCTCAGCCTCCCCTTGCCTTGGTTTGCCTCACCTCACGGCGTAGCCACCACCTCGAACTCTCAGGCTCCCTGTTTCCCCCCAAACTCCTCCGCACCTCCGCCGTGCCACCGTGCACGATTGCACCACCAAGTCACCACCACCAGCTCACACTGACCTCCCTGTCTCTCCCTCACTCACCCGCACTCAACACCAGCCAAGATCCTTCCTCAATTCTCCCTCACAAGCTCACTCTGTTTCTCTGTGCTTGTCGAAGAACCACACACGCACACACGGGTTCACCCAAGTATTTAGGACCGCACACACACAGAAGAACCCCCCAGAACCCACTACACAAATGCCATGTGTCACAATCCAGTCCATCCTTATCCCACCTGTTTAAACCCCAGCCGTCCATCTTGCTTCTCTCTGCACAAATCCCCAAAAGCCAAAAAGACCAAAATACCCTCATGTTTTACACATTTTTACGGTTTTACCGAAACTTCCTAGACCCGTAACTCTCGTCTCGTAAGTCCGATGAATACGTGCCCCTTGTCATCGAACTCAGGACGACGAAATCTATCTAACCATCCTAGGTCAACCTACCAAAACTCGATTATTCAAAAAGTCAACTTTTCCCCCCTAATTTACCCAAATTACGGTTATGCCCTCGACCTTCCGAACATCACAATTTCCTCCTCGGATGTCGGAATCAGGCGTGCCACCTGCCTATGGATTCGTGACGTCCTAAACTACGTCCTGGTCACCGGTCAACCCTCATTTGACCACCCAAACTAAAAGTCAACTATTTTGCCCAAACCAGGGGCAAAATCGTCATTTTTATCGGGACCAACTAACCACGGATTAATCTCACTAATCACACCTTCTCTCGGGACGGGTTGTTACATAACGTCTTCATATAATGTCCAATTAACTCAAATAATATATCATTAAACTTGGAATTTAAAGACAAGAAACTTTCATGTTGATCGCTACCCCAAATTTCGATGGTCACGCTGTCAAGTGCCGGGAATGGCCGAGGATAACCTCTACGCGTGGTGACATAACCCATCCCAATCCTCATGAGATTAATGTGGGATGTGCCATGCTTCTGTTTGACACCTCATGCTATGACAAGACCCATCCCAATCCCCTCGGGATTAACGCGGGATGACCCTGCTCCCGTCTGACACGAAGTGTCAGACAAGGGATATTTCCGACCTTTGCCCTCCCGGGCTATCAGAGTACGCCAGGATCCGGAGGAGGTATGTGATATCTCAGTCTCTGCTACAGTCCACATCCGATGTCAACCTGAAGGGCAGTCAAAACATTAAAAGCTGTGAGTGGACAAAACAAGAATTTATAAAAACATTTTAGCGAGAAGACATTTGTACCCTTCACTAAAAAGCATGCATGCATTCGAAAACCATTTAACCGAAACATCCATATGTAGGAACTAAGCCCAAAACCATAATGAAAATGACCGTACGGGCCACTGCCCAAAACCATGAGGGACTCAGTCCAAACCAGAAATTAACCAAGTAAACGAGCCACCGCTCAAATCATGTGTAACCACACATCACATATCATATATCATATTTATATCATATACACATATAATTCACACAACCAATCCTGTCACGGTTTCCAAAGCTACGCGCGTGCTACCCAGGTCTCAATCCGAGTCTTCTCAAAGTCAAGATCAATGTCTGCAGACCACTGACCCTACCCGAGGTAATAGTAATCATAGCCTTCCTGAGAGTAAGGAACCCAACTGGGGGGTGACTCCACTCAGTCGATTCTCTGTGACTACTCCGGGGTCTACCCAGGCCAACGACCCTCCCCGGAGGAGATAATAGAAGTAAAGGAAGGTATATGAATACATATATATACATAACATAAACATTCATGCTCGGTTCCCTTGAACCGTCATGATCCATAACATCCATTAACTAGGGTTCATGTCAGTTCCCATAAACCGTCCTGAACCACAATGACCTTTCCAAAGTTCATGCCGATTCCCATAAACCGTCATGAACTTGGAAATCCATCTAGGGTCCCTGACCCGAAATCATCAGTGTAAAACAACTGGGTCTCGTGCCCGAACATATGACTCAACTGGGCACCGTGCCCGATATCTAAGGGTCAGTCACGACTCCGATAATAGTGATTCGTGCAACCATCAATCCAGGACCGCTCTCAATCCTGGTATGTCGCCGTGAACGAATCAACCGACGCGACCACCACAAGATCATGGTGCACTCATCACCGATCGCTATCCTAAACCGTCAGCACTCCGAAGTCGAGCCTCCCCAGGCTGCCCGACCACGAATCGTGCATCGTGACCTCTCCAGAAGGAACACATCCCAATCCGAAGGCGAGCGTCGTATCGTTGATCGCCTTGTACATAGCACCCGTCGCGACCACGATTTAGATCCGAAGGTCGTAAATAGCGTCATATGCCCGAGACAAAACCAAATGGGTCTCCTACCAGAGTTTATCCTTTTTGAAATCCAAATCCAAATCAATTAAACCATTAAAGACATACAGACCCGTATAAGCACCGTATAAGGCCGAAACCTCGAAATACGTGCTTATACGTAACCACATACAAATGCACCCATGGCATCATCAAACATGTAATAAAACATATAATAAACATTTATGCATGCACCAATTTAGAAAACAAGGTCCACTCACAGACCGTCTGAGCTGCTGCCTCGATTTGCGTACTATACGGCTCCTCTAGCCGATCACCATCACCGGGACTTCCAAACCTGTCCAAATTAATTTAGAGGGTTACTAATAGCCTCATTAACCTCTCATTGAAGTCCCATAATTTTTTTTTGATTTTTTAACTATTTTTAAAACCGAACCTAAACCTTCGGACAACCCTAAACCTATCGAAACGATGTCCGATTGACACGAAACCAATCCCAAAATGTTCGTTACATCGAATAGATGATTTCACACGTTGGAACCTTCCCCAGATTCTTCCCCACGCGCCGCCTGAAGTGGATGCGCGTGGGAGCCATGACAGGACCCGTCCCAACTGGACGTCAAAAACCGTACCCGGTCCTGCTCCCGTCTGACAAGTCAACTGAAAGTCCGAAACTACCCTTCAGTACCTGCCAGACAAGGGAATTTTTGCGCCTGTGCCCGCACATACCTCCACCTCTGGAATAGCCTCGATCAACGCGCCACGACCTGAAGGGTTAACAAAACAGAAAAGGTGTGAGTGAACAAAAATGACCTCTTATAAAAACATTTACCAAAATACATTCTTACCCTCCAGTTTTCACAAACTTGCATGCATATCGTAAAACATGAGTAATAGTATGAACAGTGGACCGATAAAATCAAAACATATTTTCTCATGGTCCACAAAAACGCATGTTCACCAAATCAGTTTAACATCTCAAAAAGTTCACAGTTTCTTTAAATCATTTTAACCGCTAAACCACGGTTTCCTCAAAATCATTTTCCATAATCCACGGGACTTATTTCCATATCCTGTTGCTTAGAGTCACGTTTATCCCTGCAACGCGTGCATATCAATAGGCTCAAGGACCGCTCAAAATCCGAGCATCCGCTGCTGTGAACACATCATCAGTCAGCAATCCGTCGCTGGGAAAAACCTCACCAGCCGACGATCCGGATCTCGTGAACACATCACTTACCGATCCATATAATCCAGCACATCTGATCTGAGTCAAGCCTCCCTGGGCTGCAAGACAAAGATCGTGCTACGTGACCTCTTCGGGGTAAAAACTTCCATCCCGAAGGCGAGCGTTATCTCCAGGGTGCACTCCGGGGAAAAACATATTTTCTCCCGAAAGCCCTAAATATCCGCAACATATCACCATCACAAAAACCAGTGAAAACCAGTTGCATTAAAAACCAAATCATATATCAACACAGGGTCTCAGCCCCAAGTCCCGATTTACTTTATAAATCCGAAAATCATCAATATCATCATGTCATCACATGGAAATACAATTCCAACCAAAATCACAATTCCATTGGGTCTCAAGCCCAAAATATCAATATCACGTAAATCCGTGCAACTGTAAACCCGAGTTGCCACGATCACATAAATCCATGAAATCAATCACTGACTCATAATCCGAGTCCAAATATCATTTTCAACTTCCTGACTCATAACCCGAGTCAAAACATCATTTTCAATCCGGGCTTAGCCCAAAACATCATTTGCACGTTCCTCGTAAAACGTGCCCGAAAGACTGATTAAAATAATCACAAAATCACGAGGATACCAAAAATTATCAAATTCATCAAATTCACATGTAACTCCAATTCCGAGTCAAAATCATTATTTACTTGGGTTCTCACGCCCACAATATCATTTTTAACCAATTTCATGATTTCTCGAAAATTGTGCCAGAATATAATAATATAATAATCACAAAACCGAGAAATCACCGAATTGAAATACCAATCATGCCAAAGCATATCAAATCATATAATAAAGCATTTTAAATCATATATGCATGCATCACGGTTAGAAAACAAAGTCCACTCACACACACCGTTCAAAACGGTTCGTTTCCGAGCTGCACGTTTTTCCGTAAATTCTGGAAATCACAACTCCTGCCCAAAATCATTATAGAGGGTTACTAACATCTCAAATACTTCATATAATTTCCCCCAAATTTTTCCGGAATTTAAATACGTATTTTAAACGTAAAACAAAACTTCAGATACGCGGAACATTATCAAAACAATATCCGATTTCATCGAAATCAACGTCAAAATGTTCGTTACACTGAGAGGATCAAAAGTCATGTTGACCTCACCTTGAGACTAGGCCGGACGCGCCCTCACGCGCCGCCGTGAGTGGCTGCGCGTGAAACCCACGCGCCAGCTACAGTGTCACCAGCCTAACCCGTTTGTCTGATAAACGGGTCATTTAGCCCGCGATCAGACCCGGTTCCAATCCTGTCAATTCGACATTAATTCCTTCAATTGAACATTCATACAGCTTCGTTACAAGTCTAATTAGAGGTCTGTAATAACAATTACACGATTACATACTCCAAACCTCACGATTCGATGATGAACACCAAGAACACACGGTTACTGTTCGTTCATGGAATTCCTTCAATTGCTGCAGGTTTTTTCAAATTGATGCATCCAGAAGCATCACTGGACCATGAGAGACAGTTCCCCTCCATCAATTTCGTCGTTTGATCACTCAATGATCACGATACAAGCTCGATAGTAGTACACTGTGCAACCATGGAGCTTCATCAATCTCCAGCGTTTTCCTTCAATTGATCCTTCCAGAAGCATCGTGGGATCCTCAGGAAGATAATCCCCAGCTCAATTTCAACAATCCACTGCTCAATCTCCGCGACTCAAGCTCGAAGTTCCTCACTGTTACCAAACTCGTTCAGAGCCAATTGGGCATGAATTCCTCTCGTTTTTGATTTGAAACAACTCGTCTCAACCTCAGGAAGCTGAATGTGAGCTTCAATTTGATCCTCACGGCCCCTCACTCGACATTTGAATTTCCCCCCAATTTTCTAAATTTTCGATTTTGATTTCATCCTCCCTCACTCTGTCCTGTGTGTTTCTCTCAATTAATACAATCTTCAAGTCTCACAATTCCCTCAATTCTGCCACGAGAAGGCAGCCAAGTCCCCCAGCTCACACACTCAATTGATGTAGTTCACGGTATAAGGAAATATGGAGGAAATGGAAGAGAAAATGGAGGACAAGGATGATTAGGGATGATGATGATGTTGTAATGATGGTGTTGGGAGGGAAACATGGATCAGATTTCAGGGGATGGGTGACACTTGTCACTCATCCAGATGTGCACAGTCACCGGGTACTGTTCATTATTAAAATATTATTTTATTCCCGGTTCGTTCGGTTAATCGAGCCCGATTCCGTGACCATAACTTCGTCGTCGAATCTCCGATTTCGGCATGCCGCCTGTCATTGAATTCGTATCGACGCGACCTACGTAACGGTCCTTGGCCCTCGTCCATCGGACCTCCCGATCAAAAAGTCAACATTTTGCCCACGCTAGGGGTAAAACGGTCATTTTGCACGTTTCGTCCGATTTCACTCAACTAATCCCCGATTAGTCATTCTAATTCATAATTAATTAATATTCAATCCCGATATTCGGGACGGGTCATTACAAGCCACGCGCCAGTGAACAGTGTCATCCCCTACCTCGCGTCGACCGGTCTGAACTGGTCCGGTCCGGTTCACCTGCAACTTGGACCGGCGTGATCGGTTCAAGCTCATTCCGGCCCAGTTTTTCACCGTTTTCAATTCTAATCAATCCTAACCTTCCTATAATCGTCATAGGAACCTAACCCAATTAATTAGGGTTCCTAAAACCCACGAAACCCGACCAGCCCAATTTTTCCTCTTCGGTTCAATTTTCCAATCTCTTCCCCAGGCTTCCCCGACGTCCAAACCTTCACCAAACCATCCTAAAAACTCCCTAGGAACTTTATTAACTCAAAACCAACACCTAAAACGGCATATAACAACCGAAATCGAAAATCAATTTAAAATGGGCAAAACCGATACCTGCACGGGTTTTGGGCCTCCGCCGTGCACGGCAGCGCCGTCCTGGCCGGCCACCACCTCCGTCAATCTTCTCCTCACTCCCTGGTCTCAGTCCTGGTCGAAATCGGTGATGGTTGGCTCGGTTTGGGTTGCACGGATGGGAGAAAATGGTGGGTGTGAGATCGGGTATTTGAGTTTGAATGAGGAAAATGAAGATGGACGATGCATGAAGGGGAAATGGTGTCCATTGGATGGGTGACACTTGTCACTCATCCATTGGGCATCAGGACAAATATCTGGGCCCACTAGAGTCCAAAAGTGGACTCGTCTCGTAATTCGTGCAATAGTGCAATAGTGCACTTGAACTTCCGTGAACCGTAACTTCGCCGTCGAACGTCCGAATTCGACGTGCCGCCTGTGTATGGATTCGTATCGTCCTTATCTACGTAATGGTCCTTGGCCCTCGGCCATCGGACCTCTCGGTTAAAATGTAAGACCCGTGTCCTGGAGGGAACGGTGAACGATCCCACATTCTTGCGAGGGGGGAATGGTCTGGGAGAAGTTGGTGGTGTGCCTTAAAGGTGTAGGCACACACCTATCTAGCACTAGGCCTTTTGGGAGCTCAAGTGGCTTTGGGGGGATTGGAACCCCAAAGTTAAGTGAGTTGAGGCTGGTGCAATTCCATGATGGGTGACCCCCTGGGAAGTTGCACCATGAGCTCCCGAAAACAAAACCGTGAGGGCGAGGCCCAAAGCGGACAATATGGTGTTAGATGAGTCGGGTCCTGACCGAGGAGGGTCGGGTCCTGACAATTTGGTATCAAAGCCAGACCCCGACCGGGAAGTGTGCCAGCGAGGACGCTGGGCCCTAAGGGGGGTGGATTGTAAGACCCGTGTCCTGGAGGGAACGGTGAACGATCCCACATTCTTGCGAGGGGGGAATGGTCTGGGAGAGGTTGGTGGAGTGCCTTAAAGGTGTAGGCACACACCTATCTAGCACTAGGCCTTTTGGGAGCTCAAGTGGCTTTGGGGGGATTGGAACCCCAAAGTTAAGTGAGTTGAGGCTGGTGCAATTCCATGATGGGTGACCCCCTGGGAAGTTGCACCATGAGCTCCCGAAAACAAAACCGTGAGGGCGAGGCCCAAAGCGGACAATATGGTGTTAGATGAGTCGGGTCCTGACCGAGGAGGGTCGGGTCCTGACAATTTAGTTGACAGGACCCGCCCCGATCCCCCTGGGACCACCCGGGACGTACCCTGCTCCCGTCTGACACCCGACATTAAAACACCAAATATACCCTTATTGAAAATAAAATGCATAAAGAAAATCCATAGTTAAGTCATACATAGCACGCCACACAAATACTCGAATACAAATAGTGTCAGACCAGGGATAGTTCCCGAATACAGTTTATTGAGCACGACTCTAGACATACTACGTGCCAACCTACCTAGCAGTAGGGTTCAGGTACGCAACGTAAACCTATGCCTTTTCCTCCTCGGGATCCTCCTCCTCCTCCTCCTCGGGATCCTCCTCCTCAATAGCACTACCTGGAGGGGTAGTAAAACAACAAAGGTGAGTGGGCCGAAACTCAAGGTTTACAAAATAGTTTACCATTTCGAAAACATATAGCTTTTTCCCCTCCATTTGCCGAAAAGACATGCATTAGTATCATAGACCACAAAACCATATAATCATAAGCAGAATAATATCAACATAATATAATCTTAGTCACTGCACTATACATCCCAACCCTGACATCCCGGATGCCCGACGTCCCATACGCCCAATAAGGTCACAGTCTCAAGGCTACGCGTGCCACCTGGGGTCTCAATCCCGAGTCCAAATCCCGAACCTAGTCCGAGCATGGCATTCTAGATGCCTGACGTCCCAGACGCCCAATAGTAGCAATCTTGCTCCTGAGTCACTCTACGGTCCGGTCCCTCCGTAGAATGACTCCTCACAGGCAATGCGCCGTGACCACTCCGGTGTACCTACATCCGGAAGAGATAGAATCCTAGGGTAGATCTATACAGTGCAGTACCACAGATAATATCGAGATCCATTATACATATACATGACTCCAAACCATTCATAAACAACCAGACGGGTCTCATGCCCAAACATCGTAATACGTGCCATAAATCATACTCAAGATAAACAGATACTTTTACTTGAATCACATATAGATATAATATAAAGTAAAACAGTTATGCATGCCGAAGTTTAGTGAAATCAAGGGCCCACTCACAGTACAATCCTGCTGCAATCCCGAGCGTAAAGCCCCGTCCAAGGGTTACAGTACAATTCCTGTCATGTCCAAAGCATACGTAAAGGTCACTTTAAGTCCCTACTAAACAACTATGAAACCCTAGACTGAAACCGGCCCGAGAAAGCCGTCCGAACACGCTTTCCAAGGCGTCAAACCCTAATTTGACCAACTTAACGATCTCCGATCGACACGAAACCACCGCCATTGGATTCGTATCGTCGAAACCTTGAAAATGGCACTGGTCCCACACAAAATACTGTTCACACGCGCCCCCCACGCGCCGATCAACTCCCTGGTCAACAGTGCTACAGTGATGCTGACGTCAGCATGACGTCACTGCTGACGTCAGCATGACGTCATCACTGACAGTGTCAGAGGACACGTGTCAACAGCCTACTGGTCCCTGGTATGACAATATTCTGACATAATGACGTCATCATGATGTCACTGCTGACGTCATCATGACGTCACTGCTGACGTCAGCATGATGACGTCATCAGCTACAGTAACCGGGTCTGAGAACCGGGTCACCGCAGACCCACGGTTCAACCCGATCAGTTCTCATCAACCCGACCACCAAAATCGATGGGATTTGTTCCTATAAACTCGTCTAAACATGTTCTATGGTTCTGTGGGATTAAAACAGGTTTTTAAGTTCGAGAAACCACCTGAAAATCGACGTGGAACTGGTTGCCGGCTCTGGTTCGTCTTCTCCGGCGAGCCGTCAAGCTTCCAGCCACAAACTCTGGTCCAAAGTGCTCGTCTAGTCCCCTAGGTTATGTCTCAAAAGCAAACAAACATTTCCAACGTCAAAAACGGAAGTTTAGAAACAGGGAAGGAAAATCGGTCTTCTCGGGTTTATGGGCTTACCGCCACCGAGTCGCCGCCGTGGGCTGCCCAGTCCGGTCCTGAGTTGTCCAGCCGTCACAACGGTCCTAGCCCTAGGTTGGTTCGAGCCCAGAAGTCATGGTTTGGACGGTTTGGTTAGTTTGGGCTGCACGGGTTCCTTCTCGGGTTTGTGGGTTTTCCGGGTTGCACCGCCGTCCGTGGTGGTGGTGATGGTCGTCTGGAGGTGGCTGAGAGGTAGTCTGGTGTGTGGGTTGAGGCTGAGAGGTGGTGTGATCGCTAGTGTGTTTGTGCAGAGAGTGAGAGGATGCACGGTTTAGAGAGAAATGAAAATGAAAATATGATTCTCTGATGGTTTAAGAACAGAAGGAGAAAATGGAATGAAGGGTTGAGATTCAATCTGATTTAAGGATGAAGGGTGAGGATTTAGGGAAGTTTAATTAATTAATTAATGGAATGGCAAACACAGATCCTGGTTTTAGGGGATGATGTGGATGAGGTAGATGAGTGACATGTGTCACTCATCAAGGGTCCAGATTGATTGGGTTAAAGTAAATCAGATTCTAATATTTTATTATTATTTTAAGTTCCGAGTCTCGGTTAGTTCGGTTACGTTCTTGACCATAACTTTTTCGTCGTAAGTCCGATTTCGGTGTGCCGTCTGTCTACGGATTCGTATCGACGAGACCTACGTAACGGTCATTGGCCCTCGTCCGTTGGACTTCCCGGGTCAAAAGTCAACATTTGGCCCCCAAATGGCCAAATTACCAAAATGCCCATCGACTTCCGAACGTCACAACTTCTTCCTCGAACGTCGGAATCGAACGTGCCACCTGCCTATGAACTCGTGACGTCCCAAACTACGTCACGGTCACGTGTCAAAGTCCTAAATACTTCCCGAGGTAAAAGTCAACTTTTCCCCCCCTCAGGGGCAAAACGGTCATTTTACAATAAAATAATAATTACGAAAGTTCGGGTCGTTACAATCTACCCACCTTACAAAAATTTCGTCCTCGAAATTTACTCGAATAAAAACGGGTACTGTTCCCTCATCAAGTCTTCGGGTTCCCACGTCGCTTCCTCGACGTCATGGTTCCTCCATAGCACTTTCACCAACCGAATCGTCTTGTTTCTCAGAACCTTGTTCTTCTGATCCAGAATCTGCACTGGTTTCTCCTCAAAGCTCAGATCAGTCATCCGTTCTACTGGTTGTTCCGGCAAGGCATGTGAATCGTCCCGTATGTATTTCCGTAACATGGACACATGGAAAACATCGTGCACTCTGGCAAGTTCTGGAGGTAATGCCAACCGGTATGCCACTAGTCCAATCCTCTCAGTGATCTCGAACGGCCCAAAATAACGTGGACTCAACTTCCCGCGTCGGCCAAAACGAACAATTCCTTTCCATGGAGATAACTTAAGGAACACAAAATCTCCAATCTCGAATTCCAAGTCTCGAATTCGTCGATCCGCATAGCTCTTTTGGCGATCTTGTGCTGCCTTCAATCTTTCCTTGATGATTCGAACTGTTTCCTGGGTCATGTCCATCAAATCCGGTCCTAAAGCTGCTCGCTCTCCTACCTCCATCCAGCAGATAGGTGTCCTGCACTGTCGGCCATACAGTGCCTAGGGTGCCATCCCGATACTTGCCTGATAACTGTTGTTGTATGTGAACTCCATCAAAGGCAAATGAGTATCCCACGAATCCTGAAACTGCAGTACACAAGACCTCATCATGTCCTCCAGTGTCTGGATAGTCCTCTCTGACTGCCCATCGGTCTGTGGGTGGAACGCTGTACTGAAATGTAAGTTTGTACCCAAGGCGTTCTACAAACTTCGCCAGAACCTAGTTGTGAAACGCGAATCTCGATCAGACACTATCGACTCCGGCGTACCATGAAGTCGAATGATCTCCTTCACAAACAACTGAGCCAGTCGGTTTGGCTTAAATGTCTCCTGTACTGGTAAGAAATGAGCTGACTTGGTCAATCGGTCGACAATCACCCAAACTCCATCGCATCCCCTCTGAGTCCTTGGCAACTTGAAGACAAAATCCATGGTAATGTGATCCCATTTCCACTCGGGAATCGGAAGCGGTTGCATTGCTCCATACGGTCTCTGCCGCTCAGCCTTGACCTGCTGACAGGTCAAACATCTACTTACAAACTCTGCAATATCCTTCTTCATTCCTGCCCACCAATAGTGGTCCCGGAGGGTACGGTACATCTTTGTACCTCCCGGATGCATGGCATAAGCCGAACTGTGGGCTTCCTCGAGAATTTCTGCCCGTAACTCTGCCACTGCTGGAACACACAAACGGCCCAGTTTCACCAGAGCTCCATCTGGTCGGATAGTAAAGTCCTGCCTCTCGTCCGCTTCGACCTCGATCCTGTAGATACAAAATGTCGGATCCTCCAATTGTGCCTCGATAATCCGATCGACTAGCACAGGTCGTACATGAAAACTGGCCAACAAAGCTCCCTGCTCATCCATCCCCAGCATAACTCCAGCTCTTCGGAGTTCCACAAGCAAAGGAAGGTACACCAGCCTCAGGTGTGCAATCGATCCTGCTGACTTCCTGCTGAGTGCGTCTGTCACAACGTTCGCCTTCCCTGGATGATATTCAATCGTACAATCATAGTCCTTGATTAGTTCCAACCACCGTCGCTGCCTTACGTTCAGCTCCTTCTGAGTGAACAAATGCTTTAAACTCTGATGATCGGTGAAGATCCTGCAAGTCACCCCGTACAGATAATGTCGCCAGATCTTTAAAGCGTGAACCACCGCCGCCAACTCCAGATCATGCGTAGGGTAGTTCAGTTCATGTGTCTTTAGTTGTGTCGATGCATAAGCGATAACTCTGCCATTCTGCATCAGCACGCAACCTAAACCTTGCAACGATGCGTCACTGTAGACTTCGAACTCTCCACTGTTATCCGGCAAAGCAAGAACAGGTGCGGTAGTTAACCGACGTTTTAATTCCTGATAACTCTGCTCACACCGTTCATCCCAAACAAACTTTACTCCCTTCATGGTTAAACGAGTCAACGGTGCAGCAATACTGGAGAAGCCCTCAACAAATCTCCCGTAGTATCCTGCCAAACCAACGAAACTCCGTACCTCTGTCACGGTTGTCGGTCTAGCCCAATTTGTCACCGCTTCGGTCTTCTAGGGATCCACACTAATCCCGTCTGCTGACACTACATGTCCCAGAAAACCAATGCTGGTTAGCCAAAACTGACACTTACTCAGCTTGGCGTATAACTGGTTCTGCCTCAGCTTCCCTAACACTGAACGTAAGTGTTTCTCATGAGCCTGAGCACTCCTCGAGTACACAAGGATGTCATCAATGAACACGATCACAAACTTATCCAAATAAGATCGGAAGACCCTATTCATCAGATCCATGAATGCTGCTGGAGCATTCGTCAAGCCGAAAGGCATCACAAGGAATTCATAATGCCCGTATCTGGTCCGAAACGCTGTCTTCGGGACATCTCCTTCAGCAATCTTCAACTGATGATAACCAGATCGTAAATCAATCTTCGAGAAGTACTGTGCTCCCCGCAGTTGATCAAAAAGATCGTCAATCCTGGGTAAGGGGTACTGGTTCCTTACCGTGACCTTGTTGAGTTGTCAATAATCCACACACAAACGGAGGCTCCCCTCCTTCTTCTTCACAAATAATACCGGTGCTCCCCACGGTGATGTACTCGGTCGGATGAATCCCAAGTCCACCAACTCCTGCAATTGGATCTTCAGTTCCCGTAACTCCGCTGGTGCCATCCGATATGGTGCCTGCGACATAGGTCGTGTGCCGGGAAGTAGTTCAATCGTGAACTCAATCTCCCGATGTGGTGGTAAACCAGGCAAATCTTCCGGGAACACATCCGGAAATTCGCGCACCACAGGTATATCATCGGCACCCGAAGTATCACTCTTTGTCGTCACAACATGCGCCAGATAACCCTCGCATCCCTTCTGTAGAAGCTTCGTAGCGGCAAGTGAAGAAATTACTTCAGGTAGCGAACCGTCGCGCTCTCCCTGAAAAGTAACCTCCGGCAAACCCGGACTTCGCAGAATCACCCGCCTACTACAACAGTCGATGAGCGAACCGTGCTCAGTCAACCAATCCATTCCCAAGATAACATCAAAGTCATGGATATCCATAAGGATTAGATCAGCTAGCAGATCTACATCCTCCACCCTTACTGGGCATCTCCGGATCACCTGATTCACTATGTACACAACGCCCATCGGTGTACCAACATCCATTTCACTATCCAAGGCTGACACCTCGCGATCTAACATACCCGCACAACTTTTTGAAATAAAAGAATGAGTAGCCCCAGCATCCATTAACACCTGTACAACAATATTTGAGATATGAAGAGTACCTGTAACCACACCAGGGGCTGACCTCGCCTGCTGCTGAGTCACTGCAAAAACACGAGCTCTGGGTCTCGCAGTCTGTCCGCGCCCACGCGCGCCACGCTCAGCACTCTGTCCTTGGCCTCTGGCAGGGTGAGAAGCCGAACTCTGTGTCACACTAACACCTTTAGTCTCGTTGTTCCTTGACAGTAAAGGGCAATCTCGGGCATAGTGGCCCGCTCCTCCACAAGCAAAGCAATTAACTGTCCTCAGTCCATCCCAAGACCCTCCTGATGCACCACTCCAAGCCTGATGCTGTCCAGAACTGAATCTCGATCCGCCCCTCTGAGAGTTCCCATGTCGACCTGACCAGCCACGACCACGTAAAGATGAGGGTGCTCCTCGGTAATTTCCCCCCTTAGAGATCTTTGGGCCGGTTGGTCCAGGATGTGGACGATCCTGGCGCTGCCCCTCGCCTGATGATTGTCGAGCCCGGTGTGCCGCCAGACTGGCCTCGACACGAACTGCAGCGTCGACCATGTCCCTCAGAGTCGCGTAACTAGTAGCCGTCACACTTGCCCGTAACTCTCATCGGAGTCCCAACTCAAATCTTTGACATTTTTCCTCCTCAGTACTCACGAAAGCTGCGGCAAAACGGGAAAGCTTCCCGAAAGTCTGCTCGTAATCTGCCACGGACATATCTCCCTGTTCCAGCCGCAGGAACTCTGCCTCTCGTGCCATGCGAAATGAACGCGGGTAATACTGATCTAAGAATCGGGCACGAAAGACCTCCCATGTGGTGGTGTGAACAGTCCACCCGGACATCTCAAGACCATGCCACCATTGATAAGCCCTGCCTTCCAGTAAGAAGGCCGCCAATGCCACCCGCTCGCCGGGTGGGCAGTGCATCACGGTAAAGATTCTTTCCCATTTCGCAATCCACTCATGGGCATCCTCGGGGTTTGATCCCCCGCTGAACGGTGTGGCTCCCAACCTTTGAGCCCGCTCAATGCTAGCACATTCCATCTCTCTCGCGATTTCCTCGTCAGTTCGTGTTTGAGGAATTCTCTTTGGAGGCATAACCCGCTGTTAAGAGGCATAGATTAGATACTGACATCTTTTAAACTAAGTACTGACCACTAGTCTAGCATGCTGACCACAACCTAGTGCTCTGATACCAAGTTGACAGGACCCCGCCCCGATCGCCCTGGGACCACCCGGGACGTGCCCTGCTCCCGTCTGACACCCGACATTAAAACACCAAATATACCCTTATTGAAAATAAAATGCATAAAGAAAATCCATAGTTAAGTCATACATAGCACGCCACACAAATACTCGAATACAAATAGTGTCAGACCAGGGATAGTTCCCGAATACAGTTTATTGAGCACGACTCTAGACACACTACGTGCCAACCTACCCAGCAGTAGGGTTCAGGTACGCAACGTAAACCTATGCCTCTTCCTCCTCGAGATCCTCCTCCTCCTCCTCCTCGGGATCCTCCTCCTCAATAGCACTACCTGGAGGGGTAGTAAAACAACAAAGGTGAGTGGGCCGAAACTCAAGGTTTACAAAATAGTTTACCATTTCGAAAACATATAGCTTTTTCCCCCTCCGTTTGCCGAAAAGACATGCATTAGTATCATAGACCACAAAACCATATAATCATAAGCAGAATAATATCAACATAATATAATCTTAGTCACTGCACTATACATCCCAACCCTGACATCCCAGATGCCCGACGTCCCAGACGCCCAATAAGGTCACAGTCTCAAGGCTACGCGTGCCACCCGGGGTCTCAATCCCGAGTCCAAATCCCGAACCTAGTCCGAGCATGGCATTCTAGATGCCTGACGTCCCAGACGCCCAATAGTAGCAATCCTGCTCCTGAGTCACTCTACGGTCCGGTCCCTCCGTAGAATGACTCCTCACAGGCAATGCGCCGTGACCACTCCGGTGTACCTACATCCGGAGGAGATAGAATCCTAGGGTAGATCTATACAGTGCAGTACCACAGATAATATCGAGATCCATTATACATATACATGACTCCAAACCATTCATAAACAACCAGACGGGTCTCATGTCCAAACATCGTAATACGTGCCATAAATCATACTCAAGATAAATAGATACTTTTACTTGAATCACATATAGATATAATAGAAAGTAAAACTGTTATGCATGCCGAAGTTTAGTGAAATCAAGGGCCCACTCACAGTACAATCCTGCTACAATCCCGAGCGTAAAGCCCCGTCCAAGGGTTACAGTACAATTCCTGTCATGTCCAAAGCATACGTAAAGGTCACTTTAAGTCCCTACTAAACAACTAAGAAACCCTAGACTGAAACCGGCCCGGGAAAGCCGTCTGAACACGCTTCCCAAGGCGTCAAACCCTAATTTGACCAACTTAACGATCTCCGATCGGCACGAAACCACCGCCATTGGATCCGTATCGTCGAAACCTTGAAAATGGCACTGGTCCCACACAAAATACTGTTCACACGCGCCCCCACGCGCCGGTCAACTCTCTGGTCAACAGTGCTACAGTGATGCTGACGTCAGCATGACGTCACTGCTGACGTCAGCATGACGTCATCACTGACAGTGTCAGAGGACACGTGTCAACAGCCTACTGGTCCCTGGTCTGACAATATTCTGACATGATGACGTCACTGCTGACGTCAGCATGATGACGTCATCAGCTACAGTAACCGGGTCTGAGAACCGGGTCACCGCAGACCCACGGTTCAACCCGAACAGTTCTCATCAACCCGACCACCAAAATCGATGGGATTTGTTCCTATAAACTCGTCTAAACATGTTCTATGGTTCTGTGGGATTAAAACAGGTTTTTAAGTTCGAGAAACCACCTGAAAATCGACGGGGAACTGGCTGCCGGCTCTGGTTCGTCTTCTCCGGCGAGCCGTCAAGCTTCCAGCCACAAACTCTGGTCCAAATTGCTCGTCTAGTCCCCTAGGTTATGTCTCAAAAGCAAACAAACATTTCCAACGTCAAAAACGGAAGTTTCGAAATTGGGAAGGTAAATCGGTCTTCTCGGGTTTTTGGGCTTACCGCCGCCGTGTCGCCGCCGTGGGCTGCCCAGTCCGGTCCAGAGTCATCCAGCCGTCACAACGGTCCTAGCCCTAGGTTGGTTCGAGCCCAGAAGTCATGGTTTGGACGGTTTGGTTAGTTTGGGCTGCACGGGTTCCTTCTCGGGTTTTTGGGTTTTCCGGGTTGCGCCGCCGTCCGTGGTGGTGGTGATGGCCGTCTGGAGGTGGCTGAGAGGTAGTCTGGTGTGTGGGTTGAGGCTGAGAGGTGGTGTGATCGCTGGTGTGTTTGTGCAGAGAGTGAGAGGATGCACGGTTTAGAGAGAAATGAAAATGAAAATATGATTCTCTGATGGTTTAAGAACAGAAGGAGAAAATGGAATGAAGGGTTGAGATTCAATCTGATTTAAGGATGAAGGGTGAGGATTTAGGGAAGTTTAATTAATTAATTAATGGAATGGCAAACACAGATCCTGGTTTTAGGGGATGATGTGGATGAGGTAGATGAGTGACATGTGTCACTCATCAAGGGTCCAGATTGATTGGGTTAAAGTAAATCAGATTCTAATATTTTATTATTATTTTAAGTTCCGAGTCTCGGTTAGTTCGGTTACGTTCTTGACTATAACTTTTTCGTCGTAAGTCCGATTTCGGCGTGCCGCCTGTCTACGGATTCGTATCGACGAGACCTACGTAACGGTCATTGGCCCTTGTCCGTTGGACTTCCCGGGTCAAAAGTCAACATTTGGCCCCCAAATGGCCAAATTACCAAAATGCCCATCGACTTCCGAACGTCACAACTTCTTCCTCGAACGTCGGAATCGAACGTGCCACCTGCCTATGAACTCGTGACGTCCCAAACTACGTCACGATCACGTGTCAAAGTCCTAAATACTTCCCGAGGTAAAAGTCAACTTTTCCCCCCCTTAGGGACAAAACGGTCATTTTACAATAAAATAATAATTACGAAAGTTCGGGTCGTTACATAAAAAGTCAACATTTGCCCCCTTTTAACCAAAATTACCAAAATGCCCCTAAACTTCCGAACGTCATAACTTCCTCCTCGAACGTCGAAATTGAACGTGCCACCTGTCTATGAACTCGTGACATCACAAAATACGTCAAGGTCATCGGTCAAAGTCCATTTGACCGCCCGATTGAAAAGTCAACATTTTGCCACGATCGGGGGCAAAACGGTCATTTCACATCGTTCGTCCGATTTCGCCTAACTAATCACAGATTAACCTCACTAATCGTGATTAGTCACTAATCTAATCTAGGAATTTGGGACGGGTCGTTACAACCTTCCCTCCTTAATGAATTTCGTCCTTGAAATTTCAACCGACCTAATTTTAGCCGTTCTTCCCTCCTTAATTTTGTTTCGCTCTCGAAACTCCAACTATCCTGATTCCACATCCACCATGTGGAAAGTAGAATCGACCTTGCAACTCGTGTACACTCGTACACCAACTAACCAGAACAAGACTCGTCTGCACCCAGACGTACCGCTAATACTCACGTCATATCGACTACGCTCGACCACGTCGAATGACAGTAATCGTACGTTCCGAACTGACACCACTTGTCAACTCTACCGTTTTCGTTGACACAACAACTCGATGGTTCCTTTCTCAAACACCAATCTATCCTGGCGCATGCTCCCACTGGGAGTCACCAGTCTCACTAATCGATCCACGTTGACACCTTCGACAAACCGTCACCACTTGACAGTCGTCAATCGAAAACTGACACTATACCCACTTGTGGTTACACTAACCACCAACATACTCATCCTGAGTATACGTATACCAACATCTAACTCGACCTGCGTGTAACCGGACCCCTCAGAAATACCATGACCCAACGCACAGTATCCAATGTCCAGTCCACGACCTCAACTAATCCGATGGTATCGGAACCAATCCGACTACCAACACGCTCACCAACCTACTACTAGTATAACCTATATACCGTCACAAGGCACCACAAGTCTGCCCGGTATCGTACCTCGAACAAGGTACACGGTACATACAACTACCCATCAATCAGCCTACAACCACCTAGGTTGTAGCCAATCACGTTTCTATAATGGAGTTCATATGTCCAATCTAGCATCAGACAAATCGAAACTCCAACTCAACAACCATTCCCAAGTCCGAACCCGAATCCGTAATTTTGTAAGAAATCCCGAATCCAGACCAAGAAATCATATCTACAACCATGTCCAAATCCGAATCTGAAATTATTATTCCGTAGCTAGCATTTGGAATAACCATTCCGAACCCAAATCCATAAAAAGAAAATCCACAGTCAAGTTCTAGAATCAGATCCTGAATCGTCACCCAGAATCCGATTCCAAAACCCAAATCCAGAAATCCTCTTTCAAGTTCCAAAATCAAATCTTGAATCGTCATCCAGAAATCTGATTCCAAAACTTGAAATATCGTTCACGACTACCGAGTCGCATCAAAACCGAACCTCTCGGTTACCTGCTCAACCAATTACCACATTACCATCGATTGACTTCATAGGGAAGCCAATCACAACATACATACATCCAAAGCTAACCAAATCCGACCTAGTCGGACACCTACTCACCTGAGTAATATAACAAATGGGATTTACCTCGAAAAGAAGTTCAGTCCCATCATGCTCCACTCAACATCCAAGTAAAAGCGATAAACTTTCCAACTATCTGGATCATCAAATCACGATCCAGATCCATCACTACGTCACCCGACCATAAACGTCACGATCCAACATCGTCTGCCACCAAGCAGAAAATGTGAAATCTCAGTCACCTAACTTCGATATACTCAACTCCACCCGATGACCCAAGACAAATCCCGGGTTCACCAACCAATACACAACCAGTGTACTAGTGGCAACCAACAACATCTACTTCATCAACATCATCTACCACATCAATCATGGTAGAATCCGAGAAGTCGCCCTAATGACTTCGAAATACCCAATACCAATGCGGAAAACTCGCATTCCATTCTTCACCTCAATCGCAACCTCTCGCGATTTCGAAGTTCCAACAAGATTGGAAACAACATACCTGGACATCAACCACGTGTCCCCTAACCAATTTAACTCTATCTGAGATCCACTCTGCCAGGACCCGACCTAATCCCCTCGGGATTAACGCGGGATGACCCTGCTCCCGTCTGACATGAAGTGTCAGACAAGGGATATTTCCAACCTTTGCCCTCCCGGGCTATCAGAGTACGCCAGGATCCGGAGGAGGTATGTGATATCTCGGTCTCTGCTACAGTCCACATCCGATGTCAACCTGAAGGGCAGTCAAAACATTAAAAGCTGTGAATGGACAAAACAAGAATTTATAAAAACATTTTAACGAGAAGACATTTGTACCCTTCACTAAAAAGCATGCATGCATTCGAAAACCATTTAACCGAAACAGCCATATGTGGGAACTAAGCCCAAAACCATAATGAAAATGACCGTACGGGCCACTGCCCAAAACCATGAGGGACTCAGCCCAAACCAGAAATAAACCAAGTACACGAGCCACCGCTCAAATCCTGTGTAACCACACATCACATATCATATATCATATTTATATCATATACACATATAATTCACACAACCAATCCTGTCACGGTTTCCAAAGCTACGCGCGTGCTACCCAAGTCTCAATCCGAGTCTTCTCAAAGTCAAGATCAATGTCCGCAGACCACTGACCCTACCCGAGGTAATAGTAATCATAGCCTTCCTGAGAGTAAAGAACCCAACTAGGGGGTGACTCCACTCATTCGATGCTCCGTGACTACTCCGGGGTCCACCCAGGCCAACGACCCTCCCCGGAGGAGATAATAGAAGTAAAGGAAGGTATATGAATACATATATATACATAACATAAACATTCATGCCCGGTTCCCTTGAACCGTCATGATCCATAACATCCATTAACCAGGGTTCATGCCGGTTCCCATAAACCGTCCTGAACCACAATGACCTTTCCAAAGTTCATGCCGGTTCCCATAAACCGTCATGAACTTGGAAATCCATCTAGGGTCCCTGACCCGAAATCATCAGTGTAAAACAAATGGGTCTCGTGCCCGAACATATGACTCAACTGGGCACCGTGCCCGATATCTAAGGGTCAGTCACGACTCCGATCATAGTGATTCGTGCAACCATCCATCCAGGACCGCTCTCAATCCTGGTATGTCGCCGTGAACGAATCAACCGACGCGACCACCACAAGATCATGGTGCACTCATCACCGATCGCTATCCTGAATCGTCAGTACTCCGAAGTCGAGCCTCCCCAGGCTGCCCGACCACGAATCGTGCATCGTGACCTCTCCGGAAGGAACACATCCCAATCCAGAGGCGAGCGTCGTATCGTTGATCGCCGTGCACATAGCACCCGTCGCGACCACGATTTAGACCCGAAGGTCGTAAATAGCATCATATGCCCGAGACAAAACCAAATGGGTCTCATACCCGAGTTTATCCTTTTTGAAATCCAAATCCAAATCAATTAAACCATTAAAGACATACATACCCGTATAAGCACCGTATAAGGCTGAAACCTCGAAATACGTGCTTATACGTAACCACATACAAATGCACCCATGGCATCATCAAACATGTAATAAAACATATAATAAACATTTATGGATGCACCAATTTAGAAAACAAGGTCCACTCACAGACCGTCCGAGCTGCTGCCTTGATTTGCGTGCCATACGGCTCCTCGAGCCGATCACCATCACCGGGACTTCCAAATATGTCCAAATTAATTTAGAGGGTTACTAATAGCCTCATTAACCTCTCATTGAAGTCCCATAATTTTCCCGATTTTCTAACTATTTTTAAAACCGAACCTAAACCTTCAGACAGCCCGAAACCTATCGAAACGATGTTCGATTGACGCGAAACCAGTCCCAAAATGTTCGTTACATCGAATAGATGATTTCACATGTTGGAACCTTCCCCAGATTCTTCCCCACGCGCCGCCACATGCCGTATGAAGTGGCTGCTCGTGGGAGCCACGTGCCAGTGAACAGTGTCATCCCCTACCTCGTGTCGATCGGTCTGAACCGGTCCGGTCCGGTTCGCCTGCAACTTGGACCGTTGTGACCGGTTCAAGCTCATTCCGGCCTAGTTTTTCACCGTTTTCAATCCTAATCAATCCTAACCTTCCTATAATCGTCCTAGGAACCTAACCCAATTAATTAGGGCTCCTAAAACCCACGAAACCCGACCGGCCCAATTTTTCCTCTTCGGTTCAATTTTCCAATCTCCTCCCCAGGCTTCCCCGACATCCAAACCTTCACCAAACCGTCCTAAAAACTCCCTAGGAACTTTATTAACTCAAAACCAACACCTAAAACGGCATATAACAACCGAAATCGAAAATCAATTTAAAATGGGCAAAACCGATACTTGCATGGGTTTTGGGCCTCCGCCGTGCACGGCAGCGCCGTCCTGGCCGGCCACCACCTCCGTCAATCTTCTCCTCACTCCCTGGTCTCAGTCCTGGTCGAAATGGGTGATGCTTGGCTAGGTTTGGGTTGCACGGATGAGAGAAAATGGTGGGTGTGAGATTGGGTATTTGAGTTTGAATGAGGAAAATGAAGATGGACGATGCATGAAAGGGAAATGGTGTCCATTGGATAGGTGGCACTTGTCACTCATCCATTGGGAATCAGGACAAATATCTGGGCCCACTAGAGTCCAAAAGTGAACTCGTCTCGTAATTCGTGCAATAGTGCAATAGTGCAGTTGAACTTCCGTGAACTGTAACTTCGCCGTCGAACGTCCGAATTTGACGTGCCACCTGTGTATGGATTCGTATCGTCCTTATCTACGTAACGGTCCTTGGGCCTCGGCCATCAGACCTCTCGGTCAAAAAGTCAACATTTGCCCCTTTTAACCAAAATTACCAAAATGCCCCTAAACTTCCGAACGTCATAACTTCCTCCTCGAACGTCAAAATTGAACGTGCCACCTGTCTATGAACTCGTGACGTCACGAATTACGTCAAGGTCATTGGTCAAAGTTCATTTGACCGCCCGATTGAAAAGTCAACCTTTTGCCACGACCGGGGGCAAAACGGTCATTTCACATCGTTCGTCCGATTTTGCCTAACTAATCACAGATTAACCTCACTAATCGTGATTAGTCACTAATCTAATCTAGGAATTTGGGACGGGTCGTTACATGCTAGACCAGGGATACACCCAAACCCTCTCAAGGCATCTAGAGTGCGCCAGGATCGGTGGTAGAATGTGATGTCTCTGTCTCCTCTATAGCTTGCATCCGCTATCAACCTGAAGGGTATTAAAAACTAGAAAAGTTGTGGGTGGACGAAAATAAATAGTTTATAAAATATATTTAACAAAAGGACATTTATACCCTCCATTAAAAATCAATCATGCATAGAAAACCAGTTACCACGACATTTTTGCTAAATTCAATTATAAGGCTTCCAAGCCGTAACCAGTGAAAAATACTTCTCAAATCAACCACAATGATAAAAAATATTTCTCAATCATTTCCATTTCCACAGTAAGGTCTCAGCCCAAAACTAAACCACGTGGGTCTCTGCCCAAAACCAATAAAATACAATATACCCATCATTGGCATCCTAGATGCCTGGCATCCCCGATGTCTAATCAATATTGTCACAGTTCCAAAACTACGCGTGCTACTCGGGGTCTCAAGTTCGAGGGTTCCCCTAGGTCCACCAGTGTCCAGGGTATATCGATCCATAACAATCCTGATCCTGAGCCTCTCCGTAGAGCGACCCCTCTCAGACAATGCTACGTGACTACTCCTCGATACTACGGGATGTTTGGAGGAGACAACCACTCGTAAGGATGGTATATTTATAAAAAAACTGAAATCAAACCAATGGAAAACCATCGTAAAACCATTTATAAATATTTCAAAGGGACTCAACCTAAGATATAACTTCCATAAAAAATTTCCACAAAATCAGGATTCATTGAATCTGATCCAATTCAAATATCATAGGGACTCAGCCCAAATCCAAATCCAAATCTCATTAAAGTTCCAAACCCGAAATCTCATTTCATAAACCATAACTGGGACTCATGCCCGATATCATAACCAACTGGGCTTCAAGCTTGATACCGTAAAATCAATGGGGCTTCAAGCCCGGAATCATATTTCTAAATCCAAAATCATTTCATTGTTCAAATCGTTTGAAAACATAAGTGTAACGACTCGTCCCGAATTTCAGGATTAGATTAATGACTAATGAAGGATTAGTGAGAGTAATCGGTGATTAGTTGATCGAAATCGGGCGGCCGATGTAAAATGACCATTTTGCCCCTGGTCTTGGGCAAAATGTTGACTTTTGACTGAGGGAGTCAAACGTACGAGGACCGATGACCGTGACGTAGTTTAAGACGTCACGAGTCCGTAGACAGGCGGTACGTCGAAATCGGACCTCGAACGGAGAAGTTATGTTCACGGGATTGAAATTGGGAACTTACGCCTCGAGTTTTTAATTTAATATTAATTAATTATGAATGGTAGATATTTTTGGTGGGACCCTTGGATGAGTGACAAGTGTCACGCATCCCATTAGCCACTCTCCTTAGATTGGGGATCTTGTCCTATTGGTTAATTATATATATATATATTATTCATCTTCTAATCCCAGCCGTCCATCTCTCCTATCTTCTCATCCTCACCGTTCCATCATCTCATCTTATCATCATCTTCTTCATAATCGTGCAAACATCACCCCTTCTCTGTTATCCCTCCAAAACTGTGAACCCCATCACCCATAAACCCTTTAAACCTCATCTAATGCAAATAGCTTGTGAAGGAAAGTTGGAGTGTGAAGGCTGGCGGTGATGTTGGTGTCAGTGACGATGACCGTCGTGGACGGCGGTGGTGGTTGGGAACCAAACCCGTGAGCCCTGTTTTGGCTCAAAACTGTGAGTTTAGTTTGGGCTCGTGTCCATCGATTGGATTACACCTATCAAATTCTAGGGAGTGAGGCGAGTCCGTAGGAGCTGGATTCGAAGAAAATTGTGGCCGGGATCGTGAGGTTACGACGGTCGAAGGTGGCTAGTTCAAACTAGGGATCGGGAAGGTAATTTCTTGCCATTAAACTCACGATTTTATCACATAAATGAATAGGAAATGGTTAGATGAATCTAATGGTAGAAATAGGATGAAAAATAGACTGAAAATGGGAGAAAACCCAGAGTGCCGGTTCGGTTGGACCGAACCGGTCTAAACCGAGTTTGCCTGAGGAAGACGATGAACAGTGTCCCCGCCCGTAGGTTTCACGCGCAGGGACTGGGCCGCACATGGGGGCGCGTGTGGGGCCTTTTTGTAACGACCCGTGCCAGAAATTAGGGTTAAGACCGTGTTTACAATGCGATTAGTGAGCTTAATTGGTGGTTAGTCAATTACAATAGGTCTGGTAGCGTAGAATGACGATTTTGCCCCTAGGTTGGGCAAAATGTTGACTTTGAGTTCGGGCGGTCAAATGGACTTTGACCGATGAATGTGACGTAGTTCGGGACGTCACGAATCCGTAGACAGGTGGTACGCCCGATTCCGACATCCGAGGAGGAAGTTATGATGTTCGGAAGGTTGAGGGCATTTTCGTAATTTGGTTAAACTAGGGGGAAGAGTTGACTTTTCGTATGATCGGGTTTTGACACGTTGTTTCAGGACCCACCCCGGTTTCACCCTGAAACCCGAGGTAAATCCTGCTCCCGTCTGACTCCCCGACACAACACGCAAGTACAACTCACTCAAAATCACCCAAAACTCAGTCAGACGCAGGAGAAACTATATAAAATATCCCGAAGTTATACTGTACATAGCATAGTACGAAACACAAGGAAATGAAAACCGATGACATTTACACGCACGCGGAAGAAAAGTAAACACTCCGGGAACCTGAACGAAATGTCTATGCCTCAGACGCTGCCTCGACTTCAAGACCCCGCGCTCGCTCCACAACCTGGAGGGCAATTTAAAACAGAAGATGTGAGTGGACCATAATAAAAGAAAAGTTCTAAAACCATGTATCAGAAAACCGAGTTTAACCCTCCGTTTTGAAAACCACATGCATAACCCAATCTTAGGACACAGTTATAAACCAAGTTACTGTAAATCACATCATAAGAAACAGAAACACTATAAAACAGTTAGAAAAACCACAGCATGTGAATCATAAAACCATATCAGAAACCATAAACATCAAATCCTCATTTTCCGATCAAACCTGCTGGACCTATCCGAGTCTTTAAACTCCCGAGTCTTTAAACTCAATCCAGGCCTTAATAATATCCGAGTCTTTAAACTCCCGAGTCTTTAAACTCAAAGGCCTACGGGGGAAATATCAATATATCCGAGTCTTTAAACTCCCGAGTCTTTAAACTCAATCCGGGCCCGTCCCCCGTCAAATATATCCGAGTCTTTAAACCCAATAACCAGATCCAGCAAATCCAATCCCAAAACCGTTTGAAAACCACTGGAAATCCATATCCAAACTCGAATCCGAAATCCCCGGTATGAAGCCCTTCCAGCGTTCAGAACCGTCATTCCGAACCCAAATCCGGAATCCACTTTCCAACCTTTAACCAAAGTCCAATTGTCAATTTCGATTTCAAAACCAACCCTTTCTCAAAATCATGTTCCAAAATCCATTTATAATCAGTAGAAATCATTTACCATTTGAAATCCCAAACTATAACATTATAATCAGAAATCAACCTTTTATCGTAAAACATGCAATTATGTAAAATCACATCCTAAATCCAACAATCATGAAATCACATATATAAAACAATTATAGAAAACAGTTATGCATGTTTGAGTTTAAGGAAAGGGTCCACTCACAGTACCAAGCCCTCAATCGTGTCCCGAACGTCCTGCACGTTCCTCGGCTTCCTCGGGAAATCCCGATCCTGTCAACAACCACCAAATTACGTCACTAACACGTCCACGAGTATCCATCTAAATTCCCTCAAAAATCCCCGGGTCCTAAACGTAACGAACCGAAACCCTAAACTTTCACCCTCGCGGAACTACTTCGATTCAACGTCCAATCAACCCGAAACCAAAGCCAATGGACTCGTCACAACGCCTAGACCAAAAACCATGTTGACCGTTTTCCCCATCGCCGCCGCACGCGCCCCCACGCGCCGCCCAAAGTGGCTGCGCGTGGCCCTCATGCGCCTGCTACAGTGACCTTCAACCTTGAGCAGACCCGGTTCAGCACAGTAGTCTGCAACCTGAACCGGCGTCAGCGGTTCACCGCCGTGCCTGCACGATTTCTCTCCCTTTCTTCACCTAAAGCTTCGTCCAGTTCCAATCTATCCATTCCCCAGCTCCTCAGACCTCGACACCGCCCCAATCCCGTCGACTGAAGCTCGAAACCAGACGGCCAAACTCCCCCTGTTTCACGATCCAGCCACTCCGGTCATCCTCCGTCACGGTGGCAACACCAGACGGTTCCTAGGGCCCTTCTAAGTCTAACCCGACTCCCCTTGACCGTCGACTCTTGCCCAAACGTCACGACTCGCCGTTTGAACCCACGGCCAAAACAGAGCACCTAAAGTCTCTCCGTCGTGCCATCCACCACCGTGCACCACCCCTCACGGCAGCACACACAGTCGACTCTTGGGACCTCCAGGAGTCTCACCCTGGCCTCCAAATCCCTCGACTCTACGCCCAACCCCACAACTTTCGAATTGAACCCCACGGGAAAAACAGAGTAATTGTACAGGGATGAGAGATTACCTGCAACCGTCCGCAACCGTGCTAGCCGCCGTGCTCCCTGGAGTCTACGACGCCGCCTCAGCCTCCTCTCGAGGTCAATTGCACTTACACACGGCCACAGCACCACGATTCCTCGCAAACTCTCTGCTTGCCTTCCTGTTTCCCCCTGATCTTCCCGCGGTTCACAACTCACACACACACGGCCACCGTGCCTCCTTGTCTCCTCCCAAGCTCTCCTTCACTCTCCGGTCACTCCTCACCCACCAGGATTCACCAGCAACCACGATCACCCTTTCAATTCTCTCAATTTCCTCCCTCTGTTTCTGTTTCTCTCTGTGTACACACAAGAACACGGGCACGGCTGCACCCCAATTATTTGGGCCGTGTATGTACAGGATTCCACCAGAATCCTCTACACATTTGCCACATGTCACAATCCACTCCACAGACTCCCCCATGGCCCAATCTCAGCCGTCCATTTCCTTTCTCTGTGCACAAATCCCAATGTGCAGAAGGACCAAATTACCCTTCTTTTACCTCAATTTTACGGATTTGCCACTACCTTTCTAGACCCATAACTCACAACTCGTAAGTCCGATGAATACGTGCCGCCTGTCATCGGACTCAGGACGACGAGATCTATCTAACCAACCTAGGTCAACGTACCAAAACCCGATTCTACAAAAAGTAAACTATTCCTCATACTTTACCCAAATTACGGTTATGCCCTCAACCTTCCGAACATCATAACTTCCTCCTCGGATGTCGGAATCGGGCATGCCACCTGCCTACGGATTCGTGACGTCCTAAGCTACGTCCTGGTCACCGGTCAAAGTCCATCCGACCACCCGAACTAAAGTCAACATTATTGCCTAGGTTAGGGGCAAAATCGTCATTCTAAGCTTACAGACATATCGGGACCACCTAACTACCAAGAAACCTTACTAATCCCACCTTAATCACTACTAATCCCGGCTCTCGGGACGGGTTGTTACACATTGACCTAGGACCGTTAGGTAGATCTCATCGTTCTGAGTTCGATGACAGGCGGCACGTATTCATCGGAGTTAGGATGTGTGCGTTACGGGTCTAGAAAGGTAGTGGCAAAATAGTAATTTTGACTTAAAAGGAAGGGCAGTTTGGTCTTTTGTACTTTGGGCTTGGTGCAGCCGGATTTGGACAAGTGTCCAAGGTAGATTGAGATTTTTGTGTGAGGCTTGAGAGGATTGTGACACGTGCTAGGGGTCTGGTTGGTTCTAGGGAACACGGTTCCAATTATTTGGGCCGTGTGTGTGTGTTCGAAGAAGAAGAGAGAACAGAGACTGAGAGATTGGGGAAATTGGATGGTGGCCGTGAGTGTTGGTGTGTCTAGTGAGTGGAGAGTGACCAGAGATTGAGAGAGAGACAGTGAGTGAGTTGGGAGGTACCGTGCTTGTGTGTGTGCGAAGTGGGAGTTCACAGGGAAAACCAGAAAAACAGAGAAGCAATGAGAGATCGTGGTGGTGGTGTGGTCGTGTGTTGGTTCAATTGAACTCGAAAGGAAGCTGGGGAGGACTCTGTGACCTCCAGGGAGTGCGGCGGTGAGCACGGCGGCGGTCGATGATAGGTAATTTCTTCTCCCTGTGATTTTGCTCTGTTTTGCCATCGAGTTTCTAACCGATAATCGTGGGTTTTGAGTGAGAGTGGAGAGATTTGGTGAGTTGGGTGAGCTTTAGGAGGGTCCTAGGAGTGGTCTAGTGTTGCCACCGTGACGGGGGAGGACTTGGGTGGCTGGAATGGGAAACAGGGGTTGTTCGGGTTTTTGTTTCGAGCTTGAGTCGACGATTTGGGGACGGTGTCGAGGTGTTAGAGTAAGGGGAATGGGTTGTTTAGGACTAGATGGTGAGGATGGTGAAGAGAGGAGTCGAATTGGTGGACGGACGACGGAGAACCGGGAACGCCGGTTCAGACCGGTTCACGTGAGGTAGACGACGGTGAACAGTACCCTGTGTGCATGCGCGTGAGGCCCACGCGCAGCCACTTTAGGCGGCGCGTGGGGGCGCGTGCGGCGGCTTTTGGGGAAACGGTCAACTAGGTTTTTGGTCTAGGAGTTGTAACGAGTCTGATGGAATTGGTTTCGGGTTGTTCGGATGTCGTTTAGTTCCACGAGGTTGAAGGTTTAGGGTTCCGGTTTGTTACGTTTAGGACCCGGGGATTTTCGGGAAAAATTAGGTGTATAGTAACGTTTTTGGGTGATTGTTGACAGGATCGGGATTTCCCGAGGAAGCTGAGGAACGTACGGAGACGTTCGGGACGCGACTGAGGGCTTGGTACTGTGAGTGGACCTTTCTCTAAACTCGAGCATGCATAACTGCTTTTAATTACTTGTTTTATGGTTTTACATGTGATTTCATGATTGTTAAATGCGTGGTGTTGATTTTACATAATTGCACGTTTTTGGAGAAAGTACGTATTTGGCACGTTTTACGAGGAAGTTTGGAATTCTGATTTTGATGTTATGATTTGGGATTTCAAATGATAAATGGTTTTCAATGATTATAAAGGAGTTTTGGAACATAATTTTGATGATCAAGGCTTTCGGTTTTGAAATCGGATTTCGGAAACGGAATTTGGTTTTAAAGTCGGAAAAGTGGAATTCCGAATTTGGGTTCGGAATGACGGTTTTGGATGCCGGAAGGGCATCAGACCAGTGATTTCGAATTCGGGTTTGGATATGGATTAGAATGGTTTTCAATGGTTTTGGATTGGATTTGCTAGATCTGGTGATTGGGTTTAAAGACCCGGATATTGATTTGACGGGGGACGAGCCCAGATTGAGTTTAAAGACTCGGGAGTTTAAAGACTCGGATATTATTGAGGTCTAGATTGAGTTTAAAGACTCGGGAGTTTAAAGACTCAGATAGATCCAGCAGGTTTGATCGGATAATGATGGCTTGATATTGATTTTTTTTATACGGTTTTATGGTGCTTATGATATGATTTCTATAACTGTTTTTATAATTATTTTGTAAATGTTTTTATGATGATCTTTACGTGATTTATAATTGTTTTTAGTAATTGGGTTATGCATGTGATTTCAAAACGGAGGGCTAAAACCCTGGTTTTATTATGAAATGGTTTTCGGAAATTCTTTTCTTATTTATGGTCCACTCACACCTTCTGTTTTAAATTGCCCTCCAGGTCGTGGAGCTAGCGCGGGGTTTTGACGTCGAGGCAGCGTCGGAGGCATAGAATTTTCGAGAGTGACCCCAGAGTGTTTAAACTTTTCCGTTGTGCGTGTATCTTGTTTATCGGTTTTCTTTCCTTTGTATTTGGTACTATGCTCTGTAAAATTTGACTTCGGGATGTTTAAAGTTTCTCCTGCGTCTGACTGTGTATTTTGGTGGTTTTTCGTGAGTTTACTTCGGTTTAGTGTCGGGGTGTCAGATGGGAGCAGGATTTACCTCGGTTTTCGGGGTGGATCTGGGGTGGGTCCTGACACTTTTGGGGAAACTTTCAACATGTGAAATCATCTATTCGATGTAACGAACATTTTGGGACTGGTTTCGTGTCGATCAGACATCGTTTTGATATGTTTCGGGGTGTCCGAAGGTTTAGGATCGAGTTTAAAAATAGTTAAAAATTTGGAAAAATTACGTGGCTTTAATGGGAGGTTAATGAAGAGGTTAGTAACCCTCTAGTATGATTTGGACAAGTTTGGAAATCCCGGTGATAGTGGTGTGGTCCGGAAGAGCTTATGGCACGCGTATCGAGGCGGCAGCGTAAGATAGTTTGTGAGTGGACTTCGTTTTCTAAACTGTGATGCATGCATAACTATTTTATATATTTTACATAGGTGATTCCTATGATGATGGTTGTGGCACTGGTGGTTTACATGATTGCACGTGTTTTGAGGTAATTCCGTATTTACACGTATTTCGAGGTTTACGAGTTTATACTATTGCTATGTGATTGTGAGTTTAATAATGGTTCTATGGCATGGTTTTTGTTTTGGAAAGTTGAACTCGGGCATGAGACCCATTTGAATTATGTGATCATGCCAAGGGCCCAGTTGGTTTACGAAATCGGATTGAGACCTTTTTGAGTTATGTGATCGGGCTGGGGGCCCAGTGGTTTACAAAATCGAGCATGAGGCCCAGTTGAGTTTTATAAATGTGATTTCGGGCCTGGGACCCTATGTTTCATAAACGTGATTTCGGGTCGGGGACCCTACATGGATTTGTGATATTTTATGGAAATTTCGGGCAAGGCCCTTTGAGATGTTTTGAAATGGCTTTGTAAAACTGTTTTCCATATACCATCTTGATACGAGGATATGTGATGGTCTCCTCCAGGTGTCTGGGACACTGGGGAAGTCACGGTGCATTGCATGCGTGGGGTCATTATACGGAGCTACTGGACTGTATAGTGACTCTGGAGCAGGATTGCTACGACTAGACGTCTGGGACTTTTTATCCTCTCTTCATTCTGAACATTTTTTGTGAATTAACCATGTTGATCTGTGGTTGTTAAATGGGTCACATTAGGGCCGGTTGTCTCGCGAAGCGTGTTCGGACGGGTTCCCCGAGCCGGTTTCTGTTTTGGACTTTTTGGATGAATGTTAAGGACTTTTAGTGACCCTTCCGTGTGATTTGGACTGACAGGAATTGTACGATAATCCCGGAACAGGTTCGTACGTGCAGATTCGCAGCGGGATCGTACTGTGAGTGGGCCCGATTTCATTAAACCCTTGCATGCATAAATGTTTTCTGATTTACTTATATATTCACATGCTGGAATCAAGAAACGGTTTTGATGATATTGAAATTATGGTTATGGCATGTTTCACGGTATTTGGGTTTGAGACCCGTCTGATGAAACTTAAGGATTGGTTTTGGATTTTATCTATATATATATGTTTTGCATGTGGATATCGATAAAATGTATTTGGTACTGCACTATATAGATCCACTCTTGTGATACTGTCTCCTCCGGATGTGGTACCCCGGAGCGGTCACTGCGCATTGCCTGCGAGGGGTCATTCTACGGAGGAACCGGACCGTAAAATGACTCAGGAGCAGGATTGTTATAATTTGACGTCTGGGACGTCGAGCGTCTGGGATGCTAGGCATCTGGGATGCCGTACCAGGACGGGGTTCGAGGATTGGATTCAGGATTGAGACCCCGAATGGCACGCGTAGCCTTGGGACTGTGACCTTATTGGACGTCAGGGACGTCAGACATCTGGGATGTCAGGATCAGAGTGTATAGTGCAGTGGCTATAATTATGTTTATGGTTTTATTACATACCTTATGGTTCATATTATATGGTTTATGGTTTTAAATTTTGATGCATGCATGTTTGGAAAACGGAGGAAATTATATGTTTTACTTATTAAACTGTTTTATAAACTTGAGTTTCAGCCCACTCACCCTTAATGTTTTGGTAACCCTTCCAGGCTGTGCTACTGAGATAGAGGAGGATCCTGAGGCTGAGGCATAGATCTACTTCTGCGTATCTGAACCCCTGTCGGGTGGTTTGACCCTCAGGATTATTTTAGAGTCGTGCTCGGAATTTGTAATTTTGGTTTTCATCCCTTGTCTGACATCTGTTAAATTTGGATTTGATGTATAACTTTAATTTGGTTATTTATGCATTTGAACTTTTGAGGTTAAAATTGGAACGTTATTTTGGGTGTCAGACGGGAGCAGGGCACGTCCCCTTGTGGTCCCCGTGGGATCGGGGCGGGTCCTGTCATACAGTTTTGGACTGAGTTCCCACACTTGGTTTTGAGTTACGGTTTTTGGGCTAAGGCCCTAATGGTTCATTTGAGAAAATGTTTTGATTACTGATTTTCGATGCATGCATACTTTTTAGTGAAGGGCATAAATATCTTTATGAAATGTGTTTTTATAAACTTATTGATTGACGTCCACTCACAGTTCTTAATGGTTTTAATGTCCTTCAGGTTGATTATGGATGTGTGCTGTAGCAGAGACCGAGACATCGCACTCCTCCACCGTTCCTGGCGCTCTCTAGGAGCCCCGTATGGGCTGAGGAATGCATTATCCCTTGTCTGACACTTTGTGTCAGACGAGAGCATGGTTCATCCCACGTTAATCCCGGGGGAGATTGGGATGGGCCGTGTCAATAAGCACGTATAAAATCGTTAGGCCATGTATATCATAAAGCATAAATCATCGAAATACGTGCAATACCACATAAATACGAAAATATCAAAACATCACAATAATATCCACTCAAGGCATGTAAAATCATGTATATAAAACATATAAAACAGTTATGCATGCATCATATTTAGAAATCAAATGTCCACTCATAGACCGTCCTTGCTGTACGCCTGCAATGTAATGACCCGTCCCGAGTATCAGAATTAAATATTAATTAATTATGGTTTAGAATGATTAATCTGGGATTAGTTGAGTGAAATCGGACAAAATGTGCAAAATGACCGTTTTGCCCCTAGGCGTGGGCAAAATGTTGACTTTTAGTTCAGGAAGTCAAACGGACTTTGACCGATGACTGTGACGTGGTCCGGGACGTCACGAGTTCATAGACAGGTGGCACGTTTGATTCCGACATTCGAGGAAAAAGTTATGACGTTCGAAAGTTGAGGGGTATTTTGGTAATTTGGCTGAAAAGGGGTCAAATGTTGAATTTTGACCCGGGAAGTCCAATGGACGAGGACCAAGAACCATTACGTAGGTCTTGTCGATACGAATCCAACGACAGGCGGCATGCCGAAATCGGAGATTCGACGACGAAGTTATGGTCACGGGAACGGAATCGTTTAACCGAACAAACCGGGATTTCGATTAAAATATTATTTTATTGTGAACAGTACCCGATGATTGAACACACCTGGATGAGTGACAAGTGTCTCCCATCCCTTGATTTAGGGCCTAAAGTTAGATCCATGTTTTGGGGAAAACATGATCATTGTGTTTTATTATTTTCTAATCTCCATTAATCATTTAATCCTCCATTAATCTTCTTTGTCTTTAAACCGTGAACAAATTGGTAAATCAGAATTGAGAGAATTGGCTGCCTTCCTTAACCGGTTTTGAGGGGAAAATTGAGAGTTTGGTAAGACTGACTCAGTTGGGTAAACACGAGAGACAGAGATAAGTTGGAGAGTGAGAATCGAAAATTTGGAATTTTGGGGGAAAAGTCGGATTTTAAACTATGAGCCGTGATGATCAAAATTGAGTTCCATTTGAGTCTTTTGGGATTTCCACGATCAGTTTCATCGAAAGAACGAAGGGAATTGAGGCCCAATTGGCTCTGAACGGGTCTGGTAACAGTGAGCAATGTTCGAGCTTGAGTTGTGATCATTGAGTGATCAAACGACGAAATTGAAGTGGGGAAACAGTTTCTCATAATCCACTGAAGCTACTGGGTGGATCAATTGAAGGAATCGATTGATATTGAAGGATTTCGAAGGATGAACAGTGCCTGATGTTCTTCGATGTTCATCTTCGAGTTGTTTGATTTGAGGTAAGTATTAGAGAAATTAACGATACAGAACTCTAATTAGACTTGAATTGAAGCTAAATGAATGTTCAATTGAAGTAATTGAGGCTGAATTGATAGGAATTGAACCGGGTTGTCACGCGGGTTGCAGGACCCGTTTATCAGTAAAACGGACGAGGAAGACGAGTTACTGTAGCTGGCGCGTGGGTTTCACGCGCAACCACTTACGGGGGCGGGTGAGGCCACGTGAAGCCTTGTTTCAAGGTGAGGTCAACATGACTTTGAATCCTCTCAGTATAACGAACATTTTGACACTGGTTTCGAGGAAATCGGATATCGTTTCGGTAAAGTTCCGCGTATTCGAAGTTTTGTTATACGTGTTAAATATGTATTTAAATTCCAGAAAAATTGGGGAAAATTATATGAGGTATTTTGAGATGTTAGTGACCCTCATTAATGATTTTGGACAGGAATTGTGACTTCCAGAATTTACGGAAAAACGTGCAGCTCGGAAACGGACCGTTTAGACGGTGTGTGTGAGTGGACTTTGTTTTCTAACCGTGATGCATGCATATATGATTTTAAATGATTTATTATATGATTTGATATGCTTTGGCATGATTGATGTTTTAATCCGGTGATTTCTCGATTTTATGGATTATTATATTATATTTTGGCACGATTTTCAAGAAATTATGAAATTGATGTTTTGGGCGTAGGCGCGGGATTGAAAATGATGTTTTGACTCGGGTTATGAGTCGGGAATTGAAATTGATAGTTGGACTCGGATTATGACTCAGGAATTGATTTCATGGATTTACGTGAAAGTGGCAACTTGGGTTTACGGTTGCACAGATTTGCGTGAAAATGATATTTTGGGCTTGAAACCTTTGTGAAAACTGGAGGGTAAAATTTGTCTCAATAAATGTATTTATAAAGGTTCATTTTTGTCCACTCACACCTTTTCTGTTTTTATGACCCTTCAGGTCATAGCGCGTTGATCGAGGCTATTCGAAAAGTGGAGGTATGAGTGGGCACAGGTGCAGTTATCCCTTGTTTGGCAAGTCTTGGAGGGTAATTTCGGAACCTCAGTTGGCTTGTCAGACGGGAGCAGGACCGGGCACGGTTATCTATGTCCCTCGGGGACGGGCCCTGTCATGCAAGTTGCACCATAAGCCACTCGAGGCTATACTGAACTCTTTGGGTCGTTCAGACTTGTCCAAAACATACTTAAAGGTCACTACCAACTTAGAAAAGTCCTAATCAAGAACCCTCAAAACTACCGAAAAAAACTCAACGTGTCCCGGACACATATCCCTAGGCTAAAAACCTCAATTTGACCAACCTAACGATCTCCGATCAACCTGAAAATGCCACCATTGGATTCAGATCGTCGAAACCTTTCAAACAAGATCGGTCCTACCTCGAAATTTATGCCCACGTACCCCCACACGCAAGTCAAAATTCCTAGTCAACGTTGACGTTAGTAGTCAACAATCAAAGTCAATGGCTGACGTCATCCTGACAGATCTGACACCTGTCACGAATACACCTGTCACGAATACACGCAAGTCCATACCTCGCACTGAGCCACTCGGGCTCCTATATGTCCCGCTCAGTGCCCATCAAACTCACTCAGACATCATCCACGTGTTCGTAAACAATCCAACTCGCCTATCTGTTTACGACCGTTTATGTACATCCAAAAAGGATGTCAATTCATGCTAACCCGATATACAGCTCAATTGAAGAGTCACAACAGGCTCCTGCCATGATCTGCAGTCAAATCTCTGTATAACATGATATCTGACCAACCGGTCACTAAATCCCCATGAAAGTACTTGCGTCGTCCATTCATATCGTTCTGTCTAATCACCACTCAGTCATCTCAATCACTTATTGAGATAGAGTCCCCGCCCAGTTCAATCACTATTGGGTTCCAACCAGTTCATCTCCATCATATCTGTTGTCTTGATATGATTCCCAAGAATTTACACTAGCCGACGAATCTGCCTCGTCATGTAGTGGTAGAAACCAACCATGAGCACATCACGAATGGGATACCCTCAGCTCGTGGCTCGTCGTCTCTCCTCGTTATCGTCATCGCATCACCGCCACGCGGAGTGCGAATCAAACCAATCCTAAGACCCTGCTAGTACCGAGCAATCGCCATTTATCTCTGCTCAAGTCGGAGGGGCTCTACCTCCCTCGTACCCCACGATTCTAGGTATGACCATTCCAAAAATTCATATTGGAGAATGAACGTTCCTTGAACGTTCCCTATTCTCAACAACCATCACCAAATCCAGCCTCGATGGTGGTACTTACCACGAGCTCGTGCAGACACAACCCACATACATCACCATCGAGACTCCGAACATAAGCGGTCAACTCACCGCCGGCACCAACCGCTCAACACCAACATCCACCGATCGGTTCACCTCAGGAACCAGTCCGCAAGTACCACATTACTGGTAACTTGTCCAATCAACCACCAGTTAGGGTTATTGCGAACCCGGCTGCCCCCTATAGCACATCCATCTCAAGTGATCCCACATGCTCGACTCTGAAGAGTCGTGGTACTCCAATATTGGTGTCCAAACAACCAAGAATCACAATCTAAGGACCTTGTCCCCTCGTAACTCTACGGCTCCCAACCACTGGCCTCCACGAGAACTTGGCCATACACCGTGCCTAACACTGCACAACCGCTGTGTACGCAATCTTATCTTACCATGCCACACAACAACTACTACGAAGTGCCCTCTACCAGTCGACATCCCTCCAGGACTCAAAACATAGTACATGGCTTCCCACGCCAAATAGGATCAAACATTCTTATTCCCAACAGTCTCAACTAGGGTCAACTAGGGTCATCGTGAGCCTGACTGCTCCTAGCAACACAATATTTGATCCTTGCACTTTTGTCATGGACAAACCTGACATCCAACCTCAACTGATTCCACGTTACTCCAATCCATGTCCGCCATGACCACTCGACGGTCCCGACTCTCAGGTCGTCATACTTTATCTACTGGTCCATTGGATCTTATCTCTCATAACACTACTGCTTTAAATCTTTAGATTCACAAGCACAGTGATCCCACTCGGGATCCAACCTCTCGGAAACCCGGCATCCTATGCCAATCGAACCCTAAATAATCACTCCTCGTGCCAACGTAATCTAACTAGGATTTGATTCCATTGAATCATTATACTCTTATCCTAACTATCAGGTTGATGACGGGCTGTTACTACTGCAGAGACATCACATCCTCTCGACCAAACGCGTCACTCTGAGAGCAAAACCTGCTCTGATACCACTTGTCATGACCAGTCTTGTCAGGACCCAACCCTCTCTGTCAGGTCCCGACTCATCTAGCACGATATTGTTCGCTTCTGGGCCTCCTTGCCCTTGCCCCTCACGGTTTTGATTCAGGAGCTCATGGTGCAACTTCCCAGGGGGTCACCCATCATGGAATTGCACCAGCCTCAACTCGATTAACTTTGGGGTTCCAATCCCCCCCAAAGCCACTGAGCTCCCAAAAGGCCCTCATGCTAGATAGGTGTGTGCCTACACCTTTAAGGCACACCACCATTCCCTTCCCAGACCATTTCCCCTCGCAGGAATGTGGGATTGTTCACCGTTCCCTCAAGGACACGGGTCTTACAATCCACCCCCCTTAGGGCCCAGCGTCCTCACTGGCACACTTCCCGGTCGGGGTCTGGCTCTGATACCATTCTGTCAGGACCCGAGACCCTCCTCTGTCAGGTTCCCAACTCATCTAGAACGATATTGTCCGCTTTGGGCCTCCTTGCTCTTGCCCCTCACGGTTTTGTTTTCGGAGCTCATGGTGCAACTTCCCAGGGGTCACCCATCATGGGAATTGCACACCAGCCTCAACTCGCTTAACTTTGGGTTCCAATCCCCCCCAAAGCCACTGACTCCCAAAAGGCCTCATGCTAGATAGGTGTGTGCCTACACCTTTAAGGCACACCACTATTCCCTTCCCAGACCATTCCCCCTCGCAGGAATGTAGGATTGTTCACCGTCCCTCAAGGACACGGGTCTTACAAGTCCCAAATCCTCAGGGATTAACGTGGGACGTGCTTGCTCCCGTCTGACAGGAAGTATCAGACCAGGGATAATTCCAACCGTCAGCCCCACCGGGGCTTCTAGAGTGCGCCAGGATCCGGAGGAGGAGTGTGATGTCTCGATCTCTACTATAGTCCGCATCCGCGATCAACTTAAAGGGCATTAAAAACATCAAAGCTGTGGGTGGACAAAACAATAGTTTATAAAAACAATTTCACAAAAAAGACGTTTATGCCATTCACTAAAAAGCATGCATGCATTTGAAAACCATTTATCAAACCAATTTTTCAATTCATTAAACCATTAGGGCCCTGGGTCCAAAACCATAAATCAAGTACATGGGAACTCAGCCCAAAACCAATCTGTAGAGACTCAGCCCAAATCAATACAAGTGGGTCTCAACCCAAATTATTCTCCGTAAAACCTCATACATATATATATATATAATCCATCCTCGACATCTCATATGCCCAATCAATAACCCGTCACGATATCTCTAAGTATGCATACTACTCAGGGTCTCACTTCGAGTCTACCCCCAGAATCTACGACGTCTAAGAGGATCAGTCCAAAATCCAGGATCTACGACATCTGGAGGACTGTCTACCGACCTAGTCCGAGACTATACCATATCTCTCACTCCTGAAATGTGCTCCCTCTTGGAGTCTCTCATTCCAGGCAGTGGATCGTGACTCTCCAGTATCTATGACGTCTAGAGGACTGTCTACGAACCCAGTCCGAGACTATACCATATCTCTTACTCCTGGAATGTGCTCCTTCTTGGAGTCACTCATTCCAGGTAGTGGATCGTGACTCTCCAAGATCTACGACATCTGGAAGAGACAATTCATACGGGAGGGTATATACATTTTCAAAATACTTTCTTTCAATCATAGTTCAACTAGGTCTCATACTCGAACGTCTCAATAGGATTCGCGAATCCGATTCAAATCTATAGGCCTCAGCCTAAATCCATATTTCAATAGGGGTTTCAACCTCGAATTCTCATTTCATAAACCAAACTGGGACTTAAAGCCAGATTTTCACAGATTCAACGGGGCCTCAAGCCCGATTTCATGACCAACTGGGCCTCAAGCCCGATACCATAAATCAACTGGGCTTCAAGCCCAATACCAGAGTTTAATGGGGCCCTCAAGTCCGATTTCACAATCAACGGGGCCCCCCGCCCCAATCGTATAACTCAAATGGCCTCCAGCCTGATTTCTCATCAATCAAATGGACTCCAAGTCTGAGAGTTCGTAAATCAAATGGGTCTCATACCCGATTCCATATTTCTAAATCCGAAATAATTTCATCAAACTATCGTAGAAAACACTGCACGTATAAGCATCGTATAAAATCGAAAACCTCGAAATACGTGCACATACGTAAATACTAATCTACCACAACAAATGCACTCAAGGCATTCCAAAACATGTATTTAAAACATATAAAACATTTATGTATGCATCACAATTGAGAAAACAAGGTCCACTCACAGACCGTCCAAGTTGCGCCTCGATACACGCGCCAATACTCCTTCCAGGGCTAATCACCGTCACCAAGACTCCCAAACCTGTCCAAATCATTTTAGAGGGTTACTAACTACCTCATTAACCTCTCATTGAAGACCCGTAGTTTTCCTGAATTTTTAACTATTTTTAAACCCGATCCTAAACCTTCGAACGTCCTGAACTATATCGAAACGATGTCCGATCGACTCGAAACCAGCCCCAAAATTTTCGTTACATCGAAAGGATGATTTCATAAGTTGAAAACATCCCCAAAATCCTCCCCACGTGCCACCACGCGCCGCCCAATGGGTCTTGAGCGTAGGCTTCACGTGCCGCCACGCGCCTCCCAAAGGGCCCTGTGCATGGGCTTCACGCGCCAGCTACAGTCATCTTCAACCTTTAGTAGACCGGGTCCGAACTGGTCTGCTAGTTTTTGGTTTGACTGGACTGGCGGAACCGGTCCAGTGTCCTATCTCCCTCAATTTTGGTCTATTTTCTTCCATTTCAATTCCTATCTTTATGTTTCTTCATTTCCTACCATTTTATGGATTCAAAACCATGAAAACAGGTTGTAGATTACCTCCCCGATAGCAGGACATACGACCAGTTTTCCATCCGTCCAACAGGGCTGCTCAGCCACCTTTCCTCGTCCACGATCATCCCTACACGACCGTACCAACCTCCCAAACATCACCACATCATCAAAACCCTTCCTAAACGTCCAAAATGAGAAATTTTAAATTTGAAAAACAAATGGGTTTCAGGTTTTACCGTTCCTCCGCCGTCCACGGCAGCTCACCACTATCACCGTCGTCGTCTAACCTCCTATGCACTCTCAGCCACTCTCTGTTTCTCTCTCATATTCAAATGGGGAAAAGGGGTTGGATTTTGGGTTGAACGGGTTTGGTGAGATGATCAAATGAAAAACAAAGGAAGGGAATGGATATGCATGTATGTGATCATATTGGGCAATGGATGAGTGACACTTGTCACCCATCCATTGGCCCATAAAAAAATATCTGGGGCCCACAATAGGAAAAAAGTCCACTCGCCTCGAAAAACACACTATTCCAAATAGTTCCCTAAATCTTTCGTGAACCGTAACTTTTCCTTCGAACGTCCAATTTCGATGTGTCGCCTGTCTACGGACTCGTATCGACCCGTTCCACGTAACAGTCCTCGGCCCTCGGACATCTGACCTCCCGGGTCAAAAGTTAACTTTTTGCCCTCGTTCAAGGAAAAAAATCGTAATTTCACCCTGAACGTCCGATAATCCTCGACTAATCCCCGATTAGCCTCATACTTAAAATTAGGGAGGGGTCGTTACACCTTGACCTCTAAAAGTGATCTACGACATCAAAATTGACATATAACAGCTAGAAATTACCTATTCGATCATGAACCCACACGACCAACTTCAAGCTTCCTGCCTGAGCTGCCCATCAGTCCTTCCTCTTTATTTGTGATCCCCAAGCACTCGTATGGACCCAATAAACACAACCTATGTGTTAAAAACAACCCCAAACGTTCACAATCCAAAATCCAAATTTCAACCAAAACGGGTTTTGCGGGTTACTTGGGTTTTGGGTTTTCTTCCGCCATCCACGATGGTCTTGCTGCCTCGCACGTCGTCTCTAGTCTCTCACTCATCCCCAATCACTCTCTCTCTAGTCTCAGCTGAAGGTGGTGGTAGGGGTGGGTTGTGTGGGTTTCGGGTGTGAAAGAACAAAGAAGAAGATGAATGAAATAATATCCCAAACAATTGGGGTTTGGGCCAACCCGATGGGTGACACTTGTCACTCATCAGGTGATCCCCCCAGATTTCAACCCAATCCAAAATTGTCATTTGTCCAATTGTCTCGTAAAACTTGAATAATACCATTTTTCTTTCGTGACCCGTAACTTTCCTATCGAACGTCCATTTTCGATGTGCTGCCTGTCTACAGACTCGTATTGTCTCGATCTACATAATAGTCCTCGGTCCTCATGCATTTGATCTCCTGAGTCAAAATTTAAATTTATGCTCATTCTCGGGGGCAAAATCATCATTTTACGCCGACCATCTGAAAAATCCTCGACTAATTCCCAATTAGTCTCTATAATCCTCCATTAGTCCTTAATTAATCCATAGATGCCAGACGGGTTGTTACACGTGGGCCTTATGTGCCCTGCACAGAGGTTTTCTGGCATGACCCAACACGAAAAATACTATGTACATGTACTCAGGTCCTGCTCCCGTCCGACTAGTAACCTAAGATACCAAAAGTACCCTGAAGACTCTATCAGACAAAGGATATTTGTGTACACGCGAGCTTATGCCTCCGCTCTAAAAGCAGCATCGATTCTCATGCAACAACACTAGAGGGTTTTAAAACAATCAAAATGTATGAGTGGATGAAAATAAAGGTTTTAGAAACATATTATTTATAGCTTACTATTTATCTTCCGTTTTGGAAAACTATGCATGCATAAAGAGATATTCTTAATTCTAATAAAAAGACAATAAAACACAGAAACCTCTAAGTACATGTAGTAGTAAGAAATCCAGAAACACCGTGAAGATCAACTTTGAACCCATGATCTTCGGCCCTGTTTTCTCCTCGATGTTCCTTAGCCTCCCCATGCGTCAAACACAGGGTTTTTTAAGCTTTACGTGGTTGTATGGCTTCTAGAAAGCTAATAGGATGCTCAGCTTGATGTCTCCATGATAAAACTCAAAGGTGGAATTCTCACACCCCATAGGTCAGTTTCGGATCAAGAGTTTCTAAAGGTATCTCACATTCACAGCACCCCCACAACGTTCCTTTCATCACAAGCTTTTTGTTCCTCTCTTCCCCTTCCATTTTCTGGCCTTCCCCCACTCAATTCCCAGTTTTTTTCTCTCGATTCATAGCTTTCATAGGTTCAGAGGCTTCTAGAGTTTGACATTTGTCCCCATTTAATAGGTCCTTAAAACAAAATGACCAAAATTCCCTTGGTGGCAAAATTCCCTTGGTGGAAAAATTACCAAAATACCCTTAAAGGTTCTTGACCCGAAACAATCGCAAATGACCTCCGATTTTGACGTGCTTCTTGTCAACAAACTAGGCATTCTGAGATGATCGCAACGGTTTCCCATAATTCTTAAAGGAGGGTCATAGAAAAAGCCAACATTTTGACTTTTTTTAGGGGTAAAATCATCTTTTAACTCCACTTTTTCAAATATTTACGTTTTCTCGGGATCTGGGCCGTTACATTATCTTCAACCTCTAGCCGGGTCTGATTTCGAGTCACCCGACTTGGGACTACGACCTGATTGTTTCTCCGTTAATTCTTAACATTTTACGAAGGTCTAAATTGTAACAACCCAAAATTTTTAAGAGAAGTAAATTAGGAAATTAAATGTGAAATGACAATTTTTCCCTTGGAAGGGAAAATGTTGACTCTTAACCCAAGTGGTTATTGGGAATTTGATCAATGCGCATTACGTAGATCGAGACGTTACGAGTCTGTAGACAGGCGACACATCGAGATCAGACGTCGGACGGGGAAGTTACGGGTCACATACAAATTTATAAACTATTCACGTTTCACGAGAAGGTAACTGTTGGCAGTTTCCTATTGGTCCAAAATATCCTGACCTGGACCAATGGATGAGTGACAAGTGCCACTCATCCCATTGGCCCAATACCCTATCTACATGCATCTTCATCATTTTCTTCTTCATTTGCCCGAAACCCAAACCCACCCACAACCACAATCCTTCATCCTTCTCGTGCACCTGAGAGAGAGACAGAGTGAGAAAGAGTGATTGACGGTGACAGTGGAAGACGACGGAGGCACAGAGGAGCACTGAGGAACCCAGGAATTAGGTAAACCCGAAACCCGGTTTGGCTTAAATTTCGAAATTGGATTTGGATGGATTGTGATGTAACAACTGACACGACCCATCCCAATCCCCCCGGGATTACCATGGAATGTGACGTGCTCCCGTCTGACAAGAGGCGCCAGACAAGGGATAACCGATTGCCATTGCCCAAAAGGGCTTCCAGAGTGCGTAAGGATCGATGGAGGAGGTGTGCGATGCTCAAGTCTCTGCTGCAGTCGTATCCGGAATCAACCTGAAGGGCATTGAAAACAAAAGCTGTGAGTGGACGAAAATAAGCAAGTTTGTTTAAAACATTTATAAGACATTAATGCCCCTCAGTAAAATCATATGCATGCACCAAAACCAATAATCCCATATTTATTTAGAAATAACCATTAGGGCCTTAGCCCGGAAACCAAAGCCTAGTTTCAATTTCCAAAAGTAAATCTAAGAGTTATTTCATAAATCCAGTAATATGAACCATAAGGCATATAATATAAACCATAACCATTATTTTAGCCACTGCACTATACACTCCAATCCGACATCCCTGATGTCTAACGTCCCTGACGTCAATAAGGTCACAATCACAAGGCTACGCGTGCCACTCGGGTCTCAATTTTCCGAGTTAAATCCCCGAACCCCGTTCGGGTACAGCATCACCTGATGCTTAGCGTCATAGACGCTGGACGTACTAGACGCCCGTGACCTCTCCGGGGTACCTCGCCGGAAGAGACAATATAATATGGAAGGATCTATACAGTGCAGTACTAAATACATTTTATCGATATCCACATGCAAAACATATAGGTATACATAGATAAAATCCGAACCATTCGTTACGTTTCATCAAACGGGTCTCATGCCCAAATACCGTGAAACGTGCCATAACCGAAATATCATCAAAACCATTTATAGATTCCAGCATGTGAACATATATAAAATGTAAACCAGAAAACATTTATTCAATTCCGTTTTAGGGTCCCCGACCCGCAAACACATGTAGAAGTCAACTGGGCCCCTGGCCTGATTTCATAAGTTAACTGGGCCCCTGGCCCGATTCATAAATCAACTGGGCCCCTGGCCCGATTTCACTTTATCAAATTTGTAACCGTTTCATGAAATCATATCCAACCACATTTTGGAAATCCGTGCAAATCCAGAAATATCTCGATTTACGTGCAAACATGTAAATCGCCTCGAAATGCGTGAAAATATATAAATTCACCGATATCCAAAACAAATCATTTAATCACAATTTATAACAATCATGAAACAGTTATGCATGCATCGAATTTATAAAACCAATGTCCACTCACAGACCGTTTAATCGAGCGCCTCGATACGCGTGCCATAGGCCTTCCCGGGCCACATCACTATCACCGGGACTCCCAATCCTGTTCAAATCAATTTAGAGGATCACTAACCTCATCATTAACATCCTATTCAAGTCCCGTAATTTTTCCGAATATTTAAGTATTTTTAATCTCGATTTAAAACCTTCGGACATCCCGAACAATATCGAGACGGTGTCCGATCGACACGAAACCAATCCCAAAATGTTCGTTACATTGTATAGGACAAAAGTCATGTTGATCATACCTCGGGATTCGCACTCACGCGCCGTCACGCGCCGCCGTGAGTGGCTGCGCGTGAAAGCCACGCGCCTGCTACAGTGCTCCTTCCTCACCCGAATGACTGGTAAACGGGTCTGATTACCCGCGATAGGATCCGGTTCAATCACCCTCAATTCGATATCAATTCAATCCGTTCTTGATCCTACAACAATCATCAATCCACCAATTTCGGTTCTGTGTCCATGATTAGCATCAACCATTCCCTAATCAAGTCAACAACCCGTGATCACCCAAAACGGGTCGATCACCAAAACTCTTCCAATCCTTAACCATCATCAAATTAACTTCACAGGAAGTTAATAAGGACTAATACGAACTAATTAGCATGATTAATTGAACTCGACAATACCTCAATCGTCACAACTCAAGCTCGAGTTTTCCGGCCGTCCACCATGTCCGTTCACGGCCCTAGGAGCTCCCAAGCTTGCCTCAAATGATCTGGATCGACTGGAAATGATCCCAGAGAGCTAAATGAGTCATCAAATTGCCCTGGGCTGGCCCAGAACCTCGAATTGGATTTTTGAATTTGTTAAACACAGTTTCGGGTTTCAGGACAAACCTCCACCATTTTCACTCTATTCCTTTCGTTCCCAATCTCAGAGTCAACCTCTCGACTCACTCTCCATTCTAACAATCCAAAACAGCCATTAAAAGCATCCAAAAGTGCCACACCGGCCACTGCGCAATGTCCCCTGCACTGACCCGAAAACAATAGAAAAACCAGTGTCCATGTTGTGCAATTGATGCCAACTCAATCCATGTGCAATTCCACCTCAAACCGTCCCAATCCAGCCATTTAATTGATAAACAATCAAGGGATCGATCGCACAAAGCATCCACTTACACGGCCAGTTCAATGGAACAGTGCCCCTGTGAAGAAAATTACAATTCTGCCCTTGTGCAGAAAATTACCAAAATGCCCCTCACGCATCCTGACCCGTAACTCGGTCATACGGACTCCGATTGATGCGTGCCGCCTGTCATTGGATTCGTATCGACGATACCTACGTAACGGTCCTTGGCCCTCGGCCATCGGACATCCCGGTCGAAAAGTCAACATTCACCCTTATATCGTCCAAATTACGAAAATGCCCCTGAACTTCCGTACATCATAACTTTCACCACGAACATCAGAATCGAACGTGCCACCTATCTATGAACTCGTGACGTCCCGAACTACGTCACGGTCATCGGTCAAAGTCCATTTGACCATCCGAATTAAAAGTCAATGTTTTGCCCACGCCCAGGGGCAAAATGGTCATTTTGCACAATTCGTCCGAAATCACACAACTAATCCCAGATTAGTAAATCACCATTAAATATTATTAAATCCCGATATTCGGGACGGGTCGTTACAACCTTCCCTCCTTAAAGAATTTCGTCCTCGAAATTACCAACAATCTTACTCCACAACCACCTTGTGGAAAACAATTCGACCACACATCTGTGTACACTTGTACACCCACATACTGGGACAACACCAGCCTCGTTTGTACCCAGACATCCCATCACAGTCATAGCAACAACACTCGACCACCGCGAGTGGAAATGATCACCTGATCCGCGATAAAATCGCATAACCATTTAGCTGACTCCTTCAGCTAGACGGTTCCCTTCCATTGCCAATAAATCCTTACATTTGCTCCCGTTGGGAGTCACCAAATCTCATTTGTCAGTCCACGCTGACACCACCAGTCAAACTGTCACCCCTAAGCTTTTACCACCCTAGTAAAGCCCCAACCATCTGTCTGTCCGTGACAACACCACGTACTACATCACTCTCGATGTAGCGCAAGAACAACCACATGATCTCAATTCGCAGGGCAAGCCCAATCCTGCGACACAAAATAATCTCAATGTCCATAATCGCCGACTCCCTCAGCGAACCAAAACGCTGGGAAACCACGGTGTGATAAAATCACACAAGGCTACTCGTGGTTACTCAAACGACCAATTCACTCATCCTGAGTGTACGTATACCGTCAATTAACCCAATCAAGTGGCGCAACTGGAACTCATTGAATACCAGCCCAGCAGTGATCACACAATCAATACCGGGGTTCCACTGGCCAACCGTGGCCAAGAGCACCTGCTCATACAATCAATGAACCCGACAAAATCACTCTGCACAGCGCACAGTATCCAATGTCCAGTCCACAATACAGCCAACAAATGATATCAGGACCAAGCCGATTACCAACACATTAGTTACACACCACTGGTACATCCCATGTACCGCCATTAGGCACCACTCAGCCTAACCAGTATCAATCCTCGTACAACGTACCCTGTACGTACCTCAATCCATCAATCTGACTATAGCCACCCAGGTCATAGTCAAACACGTTCTAGTAATGGAGTACATTTGCCCAAACCAACATGAGACAAAACGAACTCCACCCGTCATCTAGTTCCAATTCCGAATCCGAATCCGCAATTTCGTAAGAAATTCCGAATCCAAACCCAAACATCACATTTTTAATCCATTTCCAAATCCGAATCCGAAATCATTATTCCGTAAGCTAGCATTGGAATAACCATTCCGCACCCAAATCCAGTAATCCATTTTCGAGCTTCGTAATCGAATCCTGAATCGTCACCCAGAAATTCGATTCCAAAACCCAAAATCTCGTTTACGTCCACCAAGACGTAACAAAACCGAACCTATCGGTTGCTTGTCCGAAACACTCGATTGACTTCATAGGGAAGCCAATCCCAATATTCACACGTCAAAGTTTGACAAAATCCGACCACTTCAGAAACCTACTCAACCGAGTAACAACCATATGGACTCCGCTCCGAAAAGAAGTTCAGTCCCGTCATTTACGACTCACATATCAAGGTAAGAGTGATAAACTCTCCACCCATCTGGATCATCAAGATCACAATCCATATCCATCGCTACGTCACCCGACAAGTAACATCACGATCCTAGATCGTCACATCGACCAAAGTCGACAACATCACAAATCAGATCCACCTAGGATCCACACATGCTCACATAGCTAACAATCCATCTGGACGCTGATCGTAGGGTCTTACACCCTCAATTGAATCCTTCGCCAAATTTCCCTTGGTGGAAAGATGACCACGCATATCACCACCAAATCCAAAATCATACAAAACTTCTTGTGTCCAATGAACCCAAGCCAAACATGGGTCCACCCACCAATGCACGCTCAACGTACTGGTAGCAACAATCATCGTCTGCCACGGCAGGAAAATATGAAGTCAACCCCAATGACTTCGGAATACCAATCACCGATGTGGAAACGAGCACTCCTCTCGTCTCCCAATCACAACTCTCCCCGAAATGGGAGTTCCAACCACGTTGGAAACAGACATGCTCCCAATGAGATGTCAAGTCCAACCACTGGACTGCCCATGTCCATACCTCACCTGGACCACCACGTGTCCAAGATCAATTCATTACTCGGACCCCACGTCCGCCAATACTAATGTATGCACACACCCCGATTCCGAACGGAAATCCACAATTCCGCCTGGATGTGCATACCATACTGCCTTCGTCTCACATCACAACCTAAACAGGTTAAATCCTCAGGTTCCAAGTGATTCGCAATCACAAAATCCCACATCAATACCACGAATGGTTTCCCCGACTTTTCCAATTTCAATAATTTCCTTGTACTTCCTGGGGATATAAGAAGTATACCATCATACCAATCTCGGAGTTGACAACAACTCCCCAAATCCACCAATTCTTATGACATAGGGAACATCGTCCCTAGATTCCTCAAGTTTCAATCATACCATTTTATCCGTTCATCACTCGTCATCATAAATCTGTTGGGACTTATCCCAACACGACACAACCTCCACTGGATCCCATCCAGTCCAAGACTCAACCACCACTGAGTCGCAGATACCAATCATCTGTTCATCATGACAGAGTCACACCCCAACTGGTGGCTCATCGTCATCACAATTACTGTCACCTGCACCAGCGCTAGTACCAGCACCAACGCACCATCATCAACACTAGTATCAGCACACTGGCATCCATACTAGTATTGGCATATAGGTATCACCATACCAACATCCATACATAGCACACGAACATCCACACTAGCACGCGAACACCCACGCTAGCACACTGTGTGCAAAGTTGTTACCCTGGATCTCCGTTCATTCCGAACGACGATCCCGTAACACCACTCGTACCCCAGGACTATGGGTACCTCCAATTTGACCACTGGCACATCAGGATAATGGACGTTCCCTGAACATCCCCTGATCCCCAAGTGTGAAAGCCACACTAAATACTCTCGATAGCCAGTCATCTCGACACAACTGTCGACCAACAGTCATCGTTGTCAAGATCCGTATCCACACATCACACTAATATTCGATCCAACACGGGATTCCATATTTTATCTCACAACCGTATCCATAGATCGAAACCCATAAGACTCACTAGAGTCATCCACATGGTCATCCACGACCTCAGCCGCTCGTCGCAGCACAAGTTCTCATTTAAAGTTCACTTTTCCAGTCCATCGTATAAATTAGGGTTCCAAGATCACACCCTAGGGTTCCACCGAACCCAACTGCCTTCTACAGTAAAATCCACAATCTGACCGACCCCGCGGTCCTGACATCATATAGACGTCCAATCCAATCCAATCGTCAACTCAACGTGGGTTCCATCGTGGGTTCCACCACGAAGGTCATCGGCTAACTCCGATGCACCAACACCCCGTACACTAGCCAACACTACCAGGGTCCATTATTTAGACCAATACTCAACTGAGTTTTGTACTTCCATAACATTATTCCAATGGGGTTCCCTGAACCTAGCTGTGCCCAGTGGCACAACAATCCATCATCACATGACCGAACCGACGGTCCCATATTACCAGTTAATCGTATACAACCCCACCTGGGTTGAATCGCAACAATGCACGACGTATCGGGCCAAACACACCCAATTCACCATACAAACCCAAAACTATCTATCAGGTTGACAACGGAACTGCAGCCCAAAGAGACATCACACCCTCGTCCTTCGCGCACAAAAGAGCAAAACCTGCTCTGATACCACTTGACACGACCCATCCCAATCCCCCCGGGATTACCATGGAATGTGACGTGCTCCCGTCTGACAAGAGGCGCCAGACAAGGGATAACTGATTGCCATTGCCCAAAAGGGCTTCCAGAGTGCGTAAGGATCGATGGAGGAGGTGTGCGATGCTCAAGTCTCTGCTGCAGTCGTATCCGGAATCAACCTGAAGGGCATTGAAAACAAAAGCTGTGAGTGGACGAAAATAAGCAAGTTTGTTTAAAACATTTATAAGACATTTATGCCCCTCAGTAAAATCATATACATGCACCAAAACCAATAATCCCATATTTATTTAGAAATAACCATTAGGGCCTTAGCCCGGAAACCAAAGCCTAGTTTCAATTTCCAAAAGTAAATCTAAGAGTTATTTCATAAATCCAGTAATATGAACCATAAGGCATATAATATAAACCATAACCATTATTTTAGCCACTGCACTATACACTCCAATCCGACATCCCTGATGTCTGACGTCCCTGACGTCAATAAGGTCACAATCACAAGGCTACGCGTGCCACTCGGGTCTCAATTTTCCGAGTTAAATCCCCGAACCCCGTTCGGGTACAGCATCACCTGATGCTTAGCGTCATAGACGCTGGACGTACTAGACACCCGTGACCTCTCCAGGGTACCTCGCCGGAAGAGACAATATAATATGGAAGGATCTATACAGTGCAGTACTAAATACATTTTATCGATATCCACATGCAAAACATATAGGTATACATAGATAAAATCCGAACCATTCGTTACGTTTCATCAAACGGGTCTCATGCCCAAATACCGTGAAACGTGCCATAACCGAAATATCATCAAAACCATTTATAGATTCCAGCATGTGAACATATATAAAATGTAAACCAGAAAACATTTATTCAATTCCGTTTTAGGGTCCCCGACCCGCAAACACATGTAGAAGTCAACTGGGCCCCTGGCCTGATTTCATAAGTTAACTGGGCCCCTGGCCCGATTCATAAATCAACTGGGCCCCTGGCCCGATTTCACTTTATCAAATTTGTAACCGTTTCATGAAATCATATCCAACCACATTTTGGAAATCCGTGCAAATCTAGAAATATCTCGATTTACGTGCAAACATGTAAATCGCCTCGAAATGCGTGAAAATATATAAATTCACCGATATCCAAAACAAATCATTTAATCACAATTTATAACAATCATGAAACAGTTATGCATGCATCGAATTTATAAAACCAATGTCCACTCACAGATCGTTTAACCGAGCGCCTCGATACGCGTGCCATAGGCCTTCCCGGGCCACATCACTATCACCGGGACTCCCAATCCTGTTCAAATCAATTTAGAGGATCACTAACCTCATCATTAACATCCTATTCAAGTCCCGTAATTTTCCCGAATATTTAAGTATTTTTAATCTCGATTTAAAACCTTCGGACATCCCGAACAATATCGAGACGATGTCCGATCGACACGAAACCAATCCCAAAATGTTCGTTACATTGTATAGGACAAAATTCATGTTGATCATACCTCGGGATTCGCACTCATGCGCCGTCACGCGCCGCCGTGAGTGGCTGCGCGTGAAAGCCACGCGCCTGCTACAGTGCTCCTTCCTCACCCGAATGACTGGTAAACGGGTCTGATTACCCGCGATAGGATCCGGTTCAATCACCCTCAATTCGATATCAATTCAATCCGTTCTTGATCCTACAACAATCATCAATCCACCAATTTCGGTTCTGTGTCCATGATTAGCATCAACCATTCCCTAATCAAGTCAACAACCCGTGATCACCCAAAACGGGTCGATCACCAAAACTCTTCCAATCCTTAACCATCATCAAATTAACTTCACAGGAAGTTAATAAGGACTAATACGAACTAATTAGCATGATTAATTGAACTCGACAATACCTCAATCGTCACAACTCAAGCTCGAGTTTTCCGGCCGTCCACCATGTCCGTTCACGGCCCTAGGAGCTCCCAAGCTTGCCTCAAATGATCTGGATCGACTGGAAATGATCCCAGAGAGCTAAATGAGTCATCAAATTGCCCTGGGCTGGCCCAGAACCTCGAATTGGATTTTTGAATTTGTTAAACACAGTTTCGGGTTTCAGGACAAACCTCCACCATTTTCACTCTATTCCTTTCGTTCCCAATCTCAGAGTCAACCTCTCGACTCACTCTCCATTCTAACAATCCAAAACAGCCATTAAAAGCATCCAAAAGTGCCACACCGGCCACTGCGCAATGTCCCCTGCACTGACCCGAAAACAATAGAAAAACCAGTGTCCATGTTGTGCAATTGATGCCAACTCAATCCATGTGCAATTCCACCTCAAACCGTCCCAATCCAGCCATTTAATTGATAAACAATCAAGGGATCGATCGCACAAAGCATCCACTTACACGGCCAGTTCAATGGAACAGTGCCCCTGTGAAGAAAATTACAATTCTGCCCTTGTGCAGAAAATTACCAAAATGCCCCTCACGCATCCTGACCCGTAACTCGGTCATACGGACTCCGATTGATGCGTGCCGCCTGTCATTGGATTCGTATCGACGATACCTACGTAACGGTCCTTGGCCCTCGGCCATCGGACATCCCGGTCGAAAAGTCAACATTCACCCTTATATCGTCCAAATTACGAAAATGCCCCTGAACTTCCGTACATCATAACTTTCACCACGAACATCAGAATCGAACGTGCCACCTGTCTATGAACTCGTGACGTCCCGAACTACGTCACGGTCATCGGTCAAAGTCCATTTGACCATCCGAATTAAAAGTCAATGTTTTGCCCACGCCCAGGGGCAAAATGGTCATTTTGCACAATTCGTCTGAAATCACACAACTAATCCCAGATTAGTAAATCACCATTAAATATTATTAAATCCCGATATTCGGGACGGGTCGTTACAACAACCCGTCCCGAGAGTTGGTTTAGTAGAGTGATTAAGAGGAGATTAGTGAGCTTAATCGGTGGTTAGTTGGTCCCTATAAAGTCGTTAGCCTAGAATGACGATTTTGCCCCTGACCTGGGCAAAAATGTTGACTTTAGTTCAGGTGGTCGGATGGACTTTGACCGGTGACCAGGACGTAGTTTAGGACGTCACGAATCCGTAGGCAGGTGGCACGCTCGATTCCGACATCCGAGGAGGAAGTTATGATGTTCGGAAGGTGGAGGGCATAATCGTAATTTGGGTAAATTAGGGGGGAAGAGTTGACTTTTTGTGTAATCGGGTTTAGGTATGTTGACCTAGGATGGTTAGATATTTCTTGTCGTCCTGAGTTCGATGACAGGCGGCACGTATTGATTGGACTTACGATGTGGGAGTTACGGGTCTAGGAAGTCAGTGGCATAACCGTAAAATTGAGTTAAAAAGAAGGGTAATTTGGTTTTTTGGTTATCTGGGGATTTGTGCACAGAGAGGTCAAAATGGATGGCTGAGATTGGGCCAGATGGTGAAGGCATGGGCAGATTGGTGACATGTGGCAAGTGTGTAGTGGGTTCTACACACTTGTGCACGGGTCCAATTATTTTGGGACTTAAATCGTGCAAGTGTGTGTGTGTTCTTCAACCAGAGTGAAACAGAGGGAGGAATTGAGAGAAATTGAGAAGGTAATCGTGTAGGTTGGTGAGTCTGGTGAGTTGTGAGGGTGAAAGGAAGAAGAAAGGAGGTTGAAAATCGAGTTTGGGACCGAGATCGTGCACGGAGACACGGTGGTTGGTGAGGCTGAGTACTCTGGTAAAACAGAGAGGCGGTGAGACAGAGACGGTGGTTGTGCCGTGAGGTGGCTCAATTCAAGTCAAGAGGAGAATGGGACAAGTGCAGAGGACTTGTTGGACACCGTGGTACACGGCTGAGCTTACGACGGCGACAGGAGGACAGGTAAATCCTCACCCCCGTTTCTTTGCTCTGTTTTGTCGTTTGGATTCAGAAGCTAAGTCGTGGACCTAGGGCTAGAGTCGAGAGATCTGGAGGTTAGAGTGAGACTCCTGGGGGTCCTAGGAATCGTTTGAGTGTGTTGCCGTGACGGGGAGTGCACGGTGGCGGTTGGCACGACAAGAGTACCTGTGTGCTCTGTTTTGCCGTGATGTTCAAACGGGAAGTCGTGACGTGTGGGGTTGAGTCGACGGTCAAGGTGAGTCGGGTTAGGCTTAGAGAGGTCCAGGGAAGAGTTTGGAGTAGCCACCGTGACGGGGGGTGACCTGGGTGGCCGGAGTAGTAGACAGAGGATGGTATGAGTTTTCTTTCGAGTTCCAGTCGACAAGTACGGGGCTGTGTCGAGGTGATTGGAGTTGGGGAAAAGATAGCCTAGGACTGGACGATGAGAATGGTGAAGAAAGGGAGGAAAATGGTGCAGGCACGGCGGTGAACCGCTGACGCCGATTCAAGTTGCAGAAGACTGTGCTGAACCGGGTCTGCTCGAGGTTGAAGGTGCACTGTAGCTGGCGCGTGAGGGCCACGCGCAGCCACTTTGGGCAGCGCGTGGGGGCGCGTGCGGTGGTTCTGGGGAAAGTGGTCAACATGGTTTTTGGTCCAGGAGTTGTGACGAGTCCATTGGAATTGGTTTTGGGTCAATCGGACGTCGAATCGAAGTAGTTCCGCGAGGGTGAAAGTTTAGGGTTCCGGTTCGTTACGTTTAGGACCCGGGGATTTTTGAGGGAATTTAGGTGGATACTCGTGGACGTGTTAGTGACGTAATTTGGTGGTTGTTGACAGGATCGGGATTTCCCGAGGAAGCCGAGGAACGTGCAGGACGTTCGGGACGTGATTGAGGGCTCGGTACTATGAGTGGACCCTTTCCTTAAACTCGAACATGCATAACTGTTTTCTATACTTGTTTTATATATGTGATTTCATGATTGTTGGATTTATGATGTGATTTTACATAATTGCACGTTTTTCGAGAAAATACGGTATTTGGCACGTTTTACGATAAAAGGTTGATTTCTGATTATAATGTTATAGTTTTGGGATTTCAAATGATAAATGATTTCAATGATTATAAAGGGATTTTGGAACATGATTTCGATGATCAAGATTTTCGGTTTTAGAATCGGATTTCGGAAAACGAGTTGGAACGTAGAATTCTGGATTTGGGTTCGGAATGGCGGTTCGGGATGCTGGAAGGGCATCGGACCGGTGATTCCGGATTCGGGTTTGGATGTGGAATGATAAATGGTTTTCAAATGATTTTGGATTGGATTTGCTGGATCTGGTTATTGGGTTTAAAGACCCGGATACTGATTTGACGGGGGACGGGCCCGGATTGAGTTTAAAGACTCGGGAGTTTAAAGACTCGGATATATTGATTTTCCCCCGTAGTCCTTTGAGTTTAAAGACTCGGGAGTTTAAAGACTCGGATATTATTGAGGTCTGGATTGAGTTTAAAGACTCCAGAGTTTAAAGACTCGGATAGGTCCAGCAGGTTTGATCGAAAAAATAATGATTGGATGTTCATGGTTTCTGGTATGGTTTTATTATTCATATGCTATGATTTCTATAACTATTTTATAGTGTTTCTGTTTCTTATGATGTTTTATGATGATCGATTTCTAACTGTTTTCATAACTGGGTTATGCGAGTGCTTCCTCCTGCGTCTGACTGTTTTTGTGTCGGGGTGTCAGACGGGAGCAGGATTTACCTCGGGTTTCGAGGTGAAACCGGGGTGGGTCCTGAAAATTGGTAACAGAGCATAGGCTGTCGAGTCTGTCGGGTTTTTGTGTTTGTGAAGTTGTGTTTCAGTTGTTTGACTACTTCTATGCCTCTTTCAGCGTGCGGTTGACGATGCCTCTGAGACGTGGACCCTCTCCACGACCTGAAGAAGAAATGGCGAGGGGAACTGAGAGTACGACGATTGAGCAAGCCCAGCGGCTCGGGGCTACGACTTTTAGTGGTGAGGCTGATCCTGAGGAAGCCCAGAGGTGGATTACCAGACTTGAGCGGATATTTGCGGTGATGCATTGCCCGCCGGAGGAACGAGTGTTACTAGCTACATTTTTATTGGATGGTGCAGCGTACGAGTGGTGGTATACCCTTAAATTGTCTGGTTGGGATGCCCATACGGTGACTTGGGAGACGTTTCGGGAACGGTTCCTGGAACAGTATTATCCTCGTTCTTTTCGGGATGCCAAGGAGGCGAAGTTTCTGCAGCTCCAACAAGGGGATATGAGTGTAGCTGAGTATGAACGGAAATTCCAGATGTTGTCTCGGTTTGCTCCTGTTTTTGTGGCCACTGAAGCAGAGAAATGCCGTAGGTTTAAATTGGGCTTGCGAGGCGAGATTCGAGCCATTGTGACGGCTGGATCGTTTGCTACTTTCCGAGACTTGTCGGATGTTGCGGTAAGGGTTGAGGCTAGCTTGCCGGTGCGACACCGGGAGCCATCTTTTTCTGGGGCTTCGAGTCAGCGGACAACGAAAAGGGGTAACTTCGGTGGAGCATCGTCGTCGGGCGATGATCGTTTCGGTAGGCCTGGGAGTTTCCAGAGTTCAGGATTCCGTGGTTACCGAGCACAGCCGACTCCGTAAGCTAGTGCGACGTCTGTTGCGTCGACAGGGCGACCAGGACTTTCCGGTCGGGATGTGTGTTACTACTGCGGAGAGCGAGGTCATTTCCGACGTGAGTGTCCACTGTTGCCACAGGAAGGTGGTGGCGGTCGAGGAGCAGCGGAGCCTAGGCAGAGTACAGCGTCAGGGACAGCGGGCACGAGAGGAGGTGCTGGTACTACTAGTAGTTCGAGGGGACGTGGTAGAGCGTCGGGATCTCAGGCCCGAGTGTTTTCCATGACTCAGCAGGAAGTCCAGTCGACACCAGGTGCAGGGACAGGTACTGTTATTCTCTTTGGTTGTGTTGTCCCTATTGTGTTGTTGGATTCCGGCGTATGGGTAGACTTTACCCTAGCTGACTTGGAGTGGTACGGAGGGAATAGGAAATGAGTGACTATAACTGATCGATATGAGGTTATTGAAGGAGAGAACCCACAAGCTAGAGTTTGCCTTTAGGACTTTGTAGATTTATTCTGATAGTGGCCGAAGTAGCAGCCGAGGGAGATAGGTATTCGATTGTCTGGATAGTAGCCGAGCTGGTTTGGAATGGTGAGGTGGTAGTACGTGAGGAGGTGCTCTGTGAATTCTATTGGGTACTCCATATGAGGTATTGTATAATACCTTCGTTTTCTAGTCATAGAGTTTCCCTTGCGTACGCCATACAGTTGTTACAGGGAAAGGGTTGGCCGTGGTAACGGTACTTTGGGGTGGTGTGAAATACCCAAGGTGGAGATGATAGACAGGAAACCTAGGAGAGGTTGTTATTGACCTAGTGTTGATGACCAGGTAGGAGACCCTAGGTGTCGGGAACTAGCTGTGGAATTTCGGGGACGAAATTCTTTTTAGGTGGGTAGATTGTAACAACCCGTCCCGAGAGTTGGTTTAGTAGAATGATTAAGAGGAGATTAGTGAGCTTAATCGGTGGTTAGTTGGTCCCGATAAAGTCGTTAGACTAGAATGACGATTTTGCCCCTGACTTGGGCAAAAATGTTGACTTTAGTTCGGGTAGTCGGATGGACTTTGACCGGTGACCAGGACGTAGTTTAGGACGTCACGAATCCGTAGGCAGGTGGCACGCTCGATTCCGACATCCGAGGAGGAAGTTATGATGTTCGGAAGGTGGAGGGCATAATCGTAATTTGGGTAAATTAGAGGGGAAGAGTTGACTTTTTGTGTAACCGGGTTTAGGTATGTTGACCTAGGATGGTTAGATAGTTCTTGTCGTCCTGAGTTCGATGACAGGCGGCACGTATTGATTGGACTTACGATGTGGGAGTTACGGGTCTAGGAAGTCAGTGGCATAACCGTAAAATTGAGTTAAAAAGAAGGGTAATTTGGTTTTTTTGGTTATCTGGGGATTTGTGCACAGAGAGGGCAAAATGGATGGCTGAGATTGGGCCAGATGGTGAAGGCATGGGCAGATTGGTGACATGTGGCAAGTGTGTAGTGGGTTCTACACATTTGTGCACGGGTCCAATTATTTTGGGACTTAAATTGTGCAAGTGTGTGTGTGTTCTTCAACCAGAGTGAAACAGAGGGAGGAATTGAGAGAAATTGATAAGGTAATCGTGTAGGTTGGTGAGTCTGGTGAGTTATGAGGGTGAAAGGAAGAAGAAAGGAGGTTGATAATCGAGTTTGGGACCGAGATCGTGCACGGAGACACGGTGGTTGGCGAGGCTGAGTTCTCTGGTAAAACAGAGAGGCGGTGAGACAGAGACGGTGGTTGTGCCGTGAGGTGGCTCAATTCAAGTCAAGAGGAGGCTGGGACGAGTGCAGAGGACTTGTTGGACACTGTGGTACACGGCTGAGCTTACGACGGCAACAGGAGGACAGGTAAATCCTCACCCCCGTTTCTTTGCTCTGTTTTGTCGTTTGGATTCAGAAGCTAAGTCGTGGACCTAGGGCTAGAGTCGAGAGATCTGGAGGTTAGGGTGAGACTCCTGGGGGTCCTAGGAATCGTTTGAGTGTGTTGCCGTGACGGGGAGTGCACGGTGGCAGTTGGCACGACAAGAGTACCTGTGTGCTCTGTTTTGCCGTGATGTTCAAACGGGAAGTCGTGACGTGTGGGGTTGAGTCGGCGGTCAAGGTGAGTCGGGTTAGGCTTAGAGAGGTCCAGGGAAGAGTTTGGAGTAGCCACCGTGACGGGGGGTGACCTGGGTGGCCGGAGTAGTAGACAGAGGATGGTACGGGTTTTCTTTCGAGTTCCAGTCGACAAGTACGGGGCTGTGTCGAGGTGATTGGAGTTGGGGAAAAGATAGCCTAGGACTGGATGATGAGAATGGTGAAGAAAGGGAGGAAAATGGTGCAGGCACGGCGGTGAACCGCTGACGCCGGTTCAAGTTGCAGAAGACTGTGCTAAACTGGGTATGCTCGAGGTTGAAGGTGCACTGTAGCTGGCGCGTGAGGGCCACGCGCAGCCACTTTGGGCGGCGCGTGAGGGCGCGTGCGGTGGTTCTGGGGAAAGTGGTCAACATGGTTTTTGGTCCAGGAGTTGTGACGAGTCCATTGGAATTGGTTTTGGGTCAATCGGACGTCGAATCGAAGTAGTTTCGCGAGGGTGAAAGTTTAGTGTTCCGGTTCGTTACGTTTAGGGCCCGGGGATTTTTGAGGGAATTTAGGTGGATACTCGTGGACGTGTTAGTGACGTAATTTGGTGGTTGTTGATAGGATCGGGATTTCCCGAGGAAGCCGAGGAACGTGTAGGACGTTCGGGACGTGATTGAGGGCTCGGTACTGTGAGTGGACCCTTTCCTTAAACTCGAACATGCATAACTGTTTTCTATACTTGTTTTATATTTGTGATTTCATGATTGTTGGATTTATGATGTGATTTTACATAATTGCACGTTTTTCGAGAAAATACGATATTTGGCACGTTTTACGATAAAAGGTTGATTTCTGATTATAATGTTATAGTTTTGGGATTTCAAATGATAAATGATTTCAATGATTATAAAGGGATTTTGGAACATGATTTCGATGATCAAGGTTTTCGGTTTTAGAATCGGATTTCAGAAAACGAGTTGGAACGTAGAATTCCGGATTTGGGTTCGGAATGGCGGTTCGGGATGTTGGAAGGGCATCGGACCGGTGATTCCGGATTCGGGTTTGGATGTGGAATGATAAATGGTTTTCAAATGATTTTGGATTGGATTTTCTGGATCTGGTTATTGGGTTTAAAGACCCGGATACTGATTTGATGGGGGACGGGCCCAGATTGAGTTTAAAGACTCGGGAGTTTAAAGACTCGGATATATTGATTTTCCCCCGTAGGCCTTTGAGTTTAAAGACTCGGGAGTTTAAAGACTCGGATATTATTGAGGCCTGGATTGAGTTTAAAGACTCGGGAGTTTAAAGACTCGGATATGTCCAGCAGGTTTGATCTGAAAAATAATGATTGGATGTTCATGGTTTCTGGTTTGGTTTTATGATTCATATGCTATGATTTCTATAACTGTTTTATAGTGTTTCTGTTTCTTATGATGTTTTATGATGATCGATTTCTAACTATTTTCATAACTGGGTTATGCGTGTGGTTTCAAAACGGAGGGTTAAATTCGGTTTTCTGATAAGTGATTTTAGAACTTTTCTTTTATTATGGTCCACTCACATCTTCTGTTTTAAATTGCCTTCCAGGTTGTGGAGATAGCGCGGGGTCTTGACGTCGAGGCAGTGTCTGAGGCATAGAAGTGACGAGCGGGATTTCCGAAGTGCTTAAGTTTTCCTCCGCGTGCGTGTAATTGTCATCGGTTTTTATTTCATTGTATTTGTACTATGCTCTGTAAACTCTAACTTCAGTTTTTATTGAGTGCTTCCTCCTGCGTCTGACTATTTTTGTGTCGGGGTGTCAGACGGGAGCAGGATTTACCTCGGGTTTCGGGGTGAAACCGGGGTGGGTCCTGACATGTGAAGCCGTTTTGATGATTGGGACTGATTCTATAGGATTGTACGAGTCCACAGGAACCAAATTTGTAAATGAAGGCAGCTGGAATCGTCTGGGCTTTAAGTTCGAAAAATTTTTCGTGGAAGATCGAGTTCGAGCAGGTAATTTCAGCCCTTGTTTTGTGTTTTTGAGATTGTAGATCCTTTTCTGGGAAGTAGACGAGTAGATTAGGCGAAGAATGTAAGAAAATTGTGGCTAGACTGTTGAGATACGGCCGAGTTAGGGTCGCCGTTCGACCCGTCTGAAGGTAGGAAACGATTACGTGGCAGTCCACGTGGCAAATCAGGTGATGCCACATGGCAGGTTGTCAGGTCCAATCAGCAGTGATGTGGCAGTGCCACGTCAGACATGTTAGACCACGTGGACCAGTGGGGTGGTGCCACATGGCAACTTGTCAGAAGATGTCAGAGTGACGTGGTAGTCCACGTCATCCTGTTAGACCACGTGGACCAATGTGGTAGTGCCAAGTGGTAAGATGTCAATGATGTCAGAGTTGACGTGGCAGGCTGTCAGAGGTTGTCAGGCTGACATCAGCGTTGACTGTCGTTGACTAGCGTTGACCGTTGTGGACCGACATTGACTGGCGACAACCAGCGTTGACCGAACTTTGACTGGTATGTGTGGGCATGTGGACACAAATTTCGAGGTCAAGCTAGTCTTGTTCGAAAGGTTTTGACGATTTGAATCTAATGGTAGTGGTTTTAGGTCGATCGGAAACCATTTAATAGGTCATTTAGAGGTTTTTAGCCTCAGAAAGCGTGTTCGTGACACTTTTACGGTTATGAATTTTGTGAGGGTTTATCGTATAAACTTGTATAGAATGTTAGTGACCCTCTGATGTGATTTGAACAGGGCCGGAGACTTTGGACTAGCTTCGGTGTGATTTACGGCCCGAATATCAAGAGCGCGACTTGGACAGTGTGTGAGTGGAATTTTGTTTTATAACTGCAATGCATGCATAAATGTTTTAAATGCTTCATTATATGATTTAAGTTGAAATGATTTAATATCATCGCTTGATGAGTTTGTGAATTATCGGTTTATGAACGATTTTTCGGATTTTCGTGAAAATATTGTTTTGGGCTTGAGACCCAACTAGATTATAGTTTGACTTAGATTTGGAGTCAAACGAGGATTTGAATAAAAGACTATGATTTGAGGTAATTTGAATAAACCTATTTGGTAGGGTCGATTTGGATAAAGCTGGATTTATAAAATGAGTTCTAGACACTATTTTTTGATGGTTTTGTGTAAAATGCTTGTGAAAGTCATGTCTCGGGTATAGGTTCAATTGTAAAATGTTTTGACTTGATTTGAGACATAAATGGTTTTGAAATGACTTTTTACTGGATTTGGTGACTGTTCCACATATACCATCCTATGTGTAAGACCCGTGTCCTGGAAGGAACGATGAACAATCCCATATTCCTGCGAGGGGGGAATGGTCTGGGAAGGGAATGGTGGTGTGCCTTAAACATGTAGGCACACACCTATCTCGCATGAGGCATTTTGGGAGCTCAGTGGCTTTGGGGGGGGGGGGGGGGGGGGGGGGGGATTGGAAACCCAAAGTTAAGCGAGTTGAGGCTGGTGCAATTCCATGATGGGGGACCCCCTGGGAAGTTGTACCGTGAGGTCCCGAAAACAAAACTGTGAGGGCAAGGGCAAGGAGGCCCAAACCGGACAATATCATGCTAGATGAGTCGAGACCTGACAGAGGAGGGTCGGGTCCTGACAATTTGGTATCAGAGCCAGACCCCGACCGGGAAGTGTGCCAGCGAGGCCGCTGGGCCCTAAGGGGGGTGGATTGTAAGACCCGTATCCTGGAAGGAACGGTGAACAATCCCACATTTCTGCGAGGGGGGAATGGTCTGGGAAGGGAATGGTGGTGTGCCTTAAAGGTGTAGGCACACACCTATCTAGCATGAGGCCTTTTGGGAGCTCAGTGGCTTTGGGGGGGATTGGAACCCCAAAGTTAAGCGAGTTGAGGCTGGTGCAATTCCATGATGGGGGACCCCCTGGGAAGTTGCACCGTGAGCTCCCGAAAACAAAACCGTGAGGGCAAGGGCAAGGAGGCCCAAAGCGGAAAATATCATGCTAGATGAGTCGGAACCTGACAGAGGAGGGTCGGGTCCTGACACTATGTGAATTGGATTGTCTCCTCCAGACGTCGAGGATCCTGGAGTAGTCACGGTACACTACCTGGGATGAGTAGCTCCAATGAGAGGCTCAGTTTCAGTAGTGTGAGATTATGATATCACCCCGGACATCGTAGATCCTGGGGAGGCACTCTATTATGGTATCATCCCAGACGTCGTAGATTCTTGAGATGTACTCGGAGATGAAACCACGAGTTGCACGCATAGCATTTAAAATCGTTACAGTTACTGGTTATGGATATCAAGGATTGAATATATTGTGTTTTACTGATATGTGTGTGTCTAGATATAGATATTTATATATGATTTGAATTACTTTCATATGATTTGATTTCTATGCATGCATGTTCATAAAACAGAGGGGAAATTGTGATTGTTTCTTAAATCGTATTTTAGAAAATGTTTATTTTTGTTAATGGTGATAATTTTTGACACGACTCGATACATGACTCGAAACCCGCACGAGATTTACCCGGGTCAACCCGCACGATTAACATTTTGGGTCATTTTCGAGTCAACTCATTATGACACGTTTAATAAACTGGTGGGTTTTGGGTCAACCTGTTAACCCATATAATGACATGTCATCCCATTTAATAAATGGGTAGATTTTGGGTTAACTTGTTAACGTTAACCTGTTAACCCGTATATTGACTTATATATTGACCTGTTTAGTAAATCCGAAAACCATCAATACCATCATGTAATCACATGGAAATACAAATCCAATCAAAATCACAATTCCATTGGGTCTCAAGCCCAAAATCTCGATTTCACGTAATTCCGTGCAACCGTAAATCGAGTTGCCATTTTCACGTAAATGCATAAAATATATCTGAAAAATATTAGGTAAATCCATCAAATCAATCCCTGACTCATAATCCGAGTCAAAACATCAATTTCAATCCCGGGCCTACCCCCAAAATATCAATTTCATAATTTCTCGAAAATCGTGCCCAAAACAATATAATAATACAGAAAATCGATAAATCACCGTATCGAAACATCAATCATGTCAAATCATATAATAAAGCATTTAAAACATATATGCACGCATCACGGTTAGAAAACAAAGTCCACTCACACACACCGTCCAAACAGCTCGCTTTCATGCTGCACGTTTTTCCATAAATTCTGGAAATCACAATTCCTGTCCAAAATCATTATCGAGGGTCACTAACACTTCAATATATCTCATATAATTTCTCCAATTTTTATGGGATTTAAATACGTATTTAACACGTAAATCAAAACTTCGGATACACAGAACTCTATCAAAACGATATCCAATTTCCTCGAAACCAGTGCCAAAATGTTCGTTACACTGAGAGGATTCAAATTCATGTTGACCTCACCTTGAAACAAGGCTCCACGCGCCCTCACGCGTCGCCGTGAGTGGCTGCGCGTGACCACCACGCGCCTGCTACAGTGTCGTCGTCCCATCCCGATTTCCTGCAATCCGGGTTCTGCAACCCGCGAGACGACCCGACTCAATCCCTGTCAATTATGCATCAATTCTTTCAATTGATTTAGCTAACATCATCGTTTTAATGTAAATTAGAGGTCTGTATGTTCAATTACACAATTCCTTACCTCAATCCAACCGATTCGAAGATGAACATTCGAAGGATATCTGTGTACTGTTCAATCTTCGAAGTTCATCAATCCCACTTGTTTTTCTTCAATTGATCCATCTAAAAGCTTCGTAGTACTCTTATAAACTTGTTTTCGATCTCAATTTCATCGTTCAATCCTTCTAAATTCACAACTCAATCCTCGAAATTCTTCACTTTTTCCATGTCTGTTCTAAGCCAAACAAACACCAATTCTCTTCGTTCTTGATGTGGATTGGCTCGAAATGGTCTCAGGAAGCTAACTCAAGCTTCAATTTTGATCCTCATAGCTCACAACTTTGAATTCGAATTCTCACCCCATTTTCCCAATTTTCAGTTCTGGGTTTCAATTTCCCTCTCTGTCCCCCGTGTTTTCCTTTCTATCACAGTCTCCTAATTCCCTCACATTTCCTCTCAAGGTTAGCTGTGGAAGGAAGTTGGCTATGGAGGGAAGCTCACACAATCATACTCTGTTCTTCACAGTTCAAAGAAGAAACATAGAAGATGATCGATAATGAAGAAGAAAATCATAATTAAGGATGACGATGGTCAATTTAATCATGGATTAATGGGAAACATGATCCACAATTTAGGGGTCTCAAAACATGGCTTGTCACTCATCCCAGGGTCCATAATCATTGATCAAACTTCAATATTTTATTATTATTTCAATCGAATTCCCGGGACGTAAGTTTAACCGATTTCACTCCCGTGACCATAACTTTCCCGTTCGATGTTCGATTTCAACATGCCGCTTGACTACGGACTCGTGACGTCCGGAACTACGTCATAGTCATTGGCCGAAGTCTGTTTGACTGTCCGAGTCAAAAGTCAACATTTTACCCACCTCTAGGGGCAAAACGGTCATTTCGCACCTTCCGTCCGAAATCGCTCAACTAATCACCGATTAGTCTCACTAATCCTTCATTAATCAGTAATATAATCTCGGAATTCAGGATGGGTCGTTACATGAAAGGCCTAGAATTTCCTATAAATCCTTAGATTTATCTTCACATTTCCCTCCCATTTCCCTTCCATCGACTTAACTCACTATAAATGAGAGAGAGAGAGAGAGAGAGAGAGAGAGAGAGAGAGAGAGAGAGAGAGGGAATGTGTGTGTGTGTGTGTGTGTGGAGTTCGGTGGAGTTGCTTAGAAAAAAAAAAGAAAAAGAAAAATGAAGAACATGGAGAAAACAGAAAAAAAAAATGAGAAGAGAATGAGAAAGAGAGGAAGAAAAGGGAGAGTTTGAGGGAGAGGAATCAAAAAGACAGTGGAAAGGAGAAGGTTGCAAGTCTAGGAGGAACCCAAAACCCATGAGGTCGAGATTGGTCGTGGATCAGGAAATTGGTGTGAAGCTTCCTAGCGTTCTACCAAGGATGCTAGGATGTTAGTTGAGTCACTAGGATCGTTTTGAGACAGAAAATGTGAAGTTTTGACATTGAAAATACCAATACAAGGAGCCCAAGGTTTGGCCGTAGCTTTGAAGATAGAAGTTCGATGTGTGTGTGTGTGTGTGTGTGTGTGTGTGTGTGTGTGTGTGTGTGTGTGTGTGTGTGTGTGTGTGTGTGTGTGTGTGTGTGTGTGTGTGAAAGATAGTAGTTCAATGGAGTTGCTCATAAAAAGAAGAAAAATGAAGAACATGGAGAAACGAAAAAAAATTGAGAAACGAAAAGAAAGGGAGAATGAGGGGAAACCCAGAGGAAGAAAAAGGAAAGAAATCAGAAAGACAATGGAAAGGAGAAGGTTGCAAGTCTGGGAGGAACCCAGAACCCAAAACCATAAGGCCGAGATTGGACATGGATCAGGAAAGCGGTGTGAAGCTTCTTAGCATTCTACCAAGGACGCTAGGATGTTCGTTGAGTCCCTAGGATCGCTTTGGGACAGAAAATGTGAAGTTTCGACGTTGGAAATACTAGTACAAGGAGCCCAAGGTTTGGCGGAAGCTTTGAAGTTTTGGACAACAATTTCATGTATGTTTTTCTCTATTCTAACACCACAGATGTATTCCTGGGTTCAGGAGAGTTAAATGGACTATTAGAATGTTAGAATTAGACGAGAAACAGCCGAGTTTTGGTCGGGTTAAACACGCGGGTCGGTGACTCAAGTTTTAGGAACCAAGCAAACTCGGTTCCAGGTTGACGATGACACTGTGTTATCGCGTGCACCTCACACGCAGTGAGCTTCTATCGGCGCATGAGGGTGCATGCATCGTTTCCTAAAGGAATGGTCAACATAATAAATATTTATATTTTCGTCATGAGTTTAATGGTTTACGATTTGAGTTAATTGGACACCATTTGAGCGTATTTTTTAATTTTGATGTTATATGATTATAATTAAAATTGGACACTAGTATAGGAAATTGTGGAATAATAAGTTTAATGCTATACTATATATTAGTGGTCTAAACACAGTAAAGCTAGGGGATATGAATAATTTGAGGATATGGAAATTGAAGGGGTTATATGACAGGACCCCGTCCCAACTGGACGTAAAAAATTGAGCCCGGTCCTGCTCCCGTCTGACAAGTCAACCAAAGGTCCGAAACTACCCTTCAGTGCTTGCTAGACAAGGGATAATTGCGCTGATTTCTGCTGCTACCTCTGCCTCGCGATCAGTCTCGAACGTCGTACCACGGCTTGGAGGGTCATAAAAACAGAAAAGGTGTGAGTGGACAAAAATGACCTCTTATAAAAACATTTTCCAAAATATATTCTTACCCTCCAATTTTCACAAACGTGCATGCATATCGTAAAACATGAGTAATAGTATGAAATCATTCAAGTATGAACAGTGGACCGATAAAATCAAAACATATTTTCCCATGGTTCGTAAAACTCATGTTCACCAAATCAGTTCATGTTATAAAACATCAAATCCCGACTCTCAGGCCAAAACATGTGAAAACATAATCACCTGGCCACAAAGACCAAAAACCCGTACTCAATACTGGTACGTCATCAAACAACAGCAATCAGCACTAATCACAAGTGCACAATAAATATATCAATCCAATCAATCTGCACTACTCACAAGTGCACAAACTATCACACAATCACATATGCACTACTCACAAGTGATGCACTACGCGTAGGCCAATATCCAGCCACTCTCGGGATCGGACACCTCTAGGCTCAACCCTCGGGCTCAGTCACATCTGGGCGAACACATCCCCAGGCTCAGACACATCCGAGTGGTACATCCAGGATCAGTCACATCTGAGAAGCTGGCTTACCATAGGATCAACTCACGATCCTACAATCACATCTCCCAAGTTCCGGTCGTCTGGGTAATCCCCCCAAGCTCCGACCGTCTGGGCATTTCACAACCACAATGAAAACCATCTCAAGAATTACATCCCAAAATATTTCAATCAAATCTTGACTTCGTACAAAGTCAAGATCATTCGTGACAATGTCTCAAGCCCCAATTACCATTTATACGTAAATCTTTAAAATCACATTTAAACCAATAAAATAATCCAGAAATCATCATTGACTCATCAACTAAGTCCAAATATCATTTTAGAAATCCTTTTGACTCCGGGCCTAGCCCAAAACATCATTTGCACATTCCTCACAAAACGTGCCCAAAAGACTAATTAAAATAATCATAAAATCACAAGAAATCATCAATTTCATCAAATTCACAAGTGACTCCAAATCCGAGTCAAAATCACTATCCAGTTGGATCTCACGCCCAAAATATCATTTTCACGTAAATCCATGCGTTCGCAACCTCAGTTGCATTTTCACGTAAATCCATGAAACCGATCCTTGACTCATTCCCGAGTCAATACATCATTCTTAATCCATGACTCATAACTCAAGTCCAAACATCATTTTCAATCAATTTCAATCCCGGACTCATAACTCGAGTTCAAACATCACTTTTAACCAATTTCATAATTTCTCGAAAATCGTGCCAAGAATAATATAATATTCCATAAAATTGAGAAATCACCTGATTGAAACATCAATCATTCCAAAGCATATAAAATCATATAATACAGCATTTAAATCATATATGCATGCATCACAGTTAGAAAACAAAGTCCACTCACACACACACCGTCCAAACGGCCCGCTTTCCGAGCTGCACGTTTTTCTGTAAAATCTGGAAATTGCAATTCCTGCCCAAAATCATTAATGAGGGTCACTAACATCTCAAAATACTTCATATAATTTTCCCCAATTTTTCTGGAATTTAAATACATATTTTACACGTAAATCAAAACTTCGGATACACGGAACATTAATGAAACGATATCCGATTTCCTCGAATCCAGTGTCAAAATGTTCGTTACACTGAGAGGATTCAAAATCATGTTGACCTCACCTTGAAACAAGGCCTCATGCGCCCTCACGCGCCGCCCAAAGTGGCTGCGCGTGACCACCACGCGCCTGCTACAGTAACTAGCACAGTTTTCGTCTTCGCCCGTTTGTCTGTAAAACGGGTCCTTTTGCCCGCGAACAGACCCGACTGGTTTCCTATCAATTCAACATTAATTCCTTCAATTGGACATTCACACAGCTTCGTTATAAGTCCAATTACAGTTCTGTAAAGTTAATTACACAAAAACTTACCTTAATCCAATCGAACTGAACTTATTCTTCCAAGAACATCGAATCAGTGTTCATCCTCGAATCTCCACAATTTCCCAATGTTTTCCTTCAATTGATGCATCCATTAGCATCGTGTGATCTTACTGAACATATTCCCTAGTCCAATTGCATCAATCCAAGCCTCAAATTCCTCGACTCAAGGTCGAAAATTCAGAAAGTTCATTCCCTCAGTTCTACCTCAAATCGACCCCAATTTACCTCAATTTTCACTGGGTTAAACTCGTCTCACTCTCAGGAAGATAAAGGAAGCTTCAATTTCGATCCCCAGAGCTCAAAGCTCAAAATCCAAATTTTCCCTCCAAACTCCAAACATTCAATTCTCAGTTTCCAGCTTACCCTCTCTGTCTCTCGTGTTTCCCCAGCTATCACAGTCCTCAAATCACTCAATTTTTCCCTCACAAAGTCAGCTGTGGAAGGAAATGGAGATGTGAAGAAGACTCACACTCACTCTCTGTTTTTTAGTTGTTCACGGTTCAAAGAACAAAGAAGAAAATATTTGAGTGATGGCTAATGATGATGATTAAACATGATTGAATGATTAAAGGATAATAAAACAATATGATGGTGTTTTCCTCAAAACATGGAGCTGATTTTTGGCCTTAAATCAAGGGATGGGTGACACTTGTCACTCATCCAGGTGTGTTCAATCATCGGTTACTGTTCACAGTAAAATAATATTTTAATCGAAATCCCGATTCGTTCGGTTAATCGATTTCGTTCTCGTCACCATAACTTCGTCGTCGAATCTCCGATTTCGGCATCCCGCCTGTCATTGGATTCGTATCGACTAGACCTACGTAACGATCCTTGACCCTCGTCCATTGGACTTCCCGGGTCAAAAGTCAACATTTTGCCCACGCCTAGGGGCAAAACGGTCATTTTGCACAATTCGTCCGATTTCACTCAACTAATCCCAGATTAGTCATTCTAAACCATAATTAATTAATATTTAATTCCGATATTCGGAACGGGTCGTTACATTATAAGAGGATATGCAAATTGGATATGAATAATTTGAGGACTATTGTAGTAATTGGGTATCAAGTTAGGAGATTTGATGAGCATATTACTTGGACATAAATAAATTCTATTGATGACTATGAATGGAAAATCCTTATGAAAAGAAATTAAGTAAATTTAGTTATGCGTATGGTATATATATTCGTATGATTAGACTTTCTTTAAAAGTGTTATTATTGTGACACTGTGATGATGATGAGTGCATGACCATATGATGATCCTATGATTATGAGTATGTGACCACATTTGTATAATAACATGATGATATGATGAAGCGATGATATAATAATTTGTTATGAAGTCATGATATGAGGATAATATGTGATAACAATATGAAATAAGGTAGGGTTAAGGACTTGATTATAATTATATTTTAGTAAGTTGATAATAAAAAAAATTGTGATAAATGGTAAACTTATGGAAGTACGAGAGAAAAGAGTTTTAATAGGGGGATTCTTCTCCTTGACGGGGTGAGTGGGTTGGGCGTAGGCGGGTACTCCGTAAAAGGAAGACCCTTCAATTTCTAAAACAGTGCATGCATATATTATAAATCATGAGGATTCCAGATAAAAGAATTCAAGGAAAAATTGTGGACCTACAAGATACGAAACACAAAATATACATAAAATACATGTGGCCCATATTTCCATGAAATCCTCATTTAAAAACTATTTGGAAAACCTAGACACAAATATCAGAAATCGACACCCGACTCATCCTCGAATATCCCCTAAGTTGATGTCACCATACCGGCTGACTAGAAAATCCCCTATGTCATAGTTGGGAGTTACTTGGCTACAATATCTGAACCACGCGTAGAAAACAGTTCAACAATAAAACCAAAATCTTACTTTTAAATAAATCATTGACTTAAAATTCAAGTCAAAATATTAAAACTGAGGCCTGAGTCCAGAACACTGTTTCCACAAAAATCCGTAAAGCATGTGTCTAGAACAATAAACTGAATAATTATTCTAGAACCATAAATCCGCAAATAACATGCAACAACATTTAGAATAATTATTCAAACAAATTCAATCTAGATAATATCTTTAAATCATTCGAAACAGTTTAACATGCATGCATCAAGATTAGAAAAACAAATGTCCACTTACAGTCAATCTAATAGGACTTAGTCTCGAGCAGTGCGCTCCTTCAAAGTCCTTGAGCGGTATCTCCTGTTGAAAATAACAATCAACGGGCAATAATGATAACCACGTATTCCAACCCCCTAATTCCCGAGATGACACACATGTTCTAAACATATAAATCACCACTTTGGATACCCAAAAACACCCATAAACGAACTCTGATCGACCCGAAAACACCACAATTGGCCTCAAAACTTCAAAAACTATTAGACATATGTCACCCTGCCTCCAGAAACACACCCACACGCCGCCAAGGGGAGTGTGGAAGGCCGGTGGCCTCCCTACACGCTCCTACACACCTTGACCTGGCTACTGAAGTCACCGTTCTGTTGACGTCATCACTGATGTCACCACTGACATCACTGTCCTGTTGAGATCATAACTAACGTCACTGCTGGAGCCATCACTGATGTCACCACTGGCGTCATCAATGACGTCAGCGCTGGCGTCATTATTGATGTCACTAGCCGCTAGAGAGAATGCCCGAGCTGTCGTGCGTCACCGTCTAGTTCGCTGAAATCATCTATTAATGGCCGAAACTTTAAAGCTTCATATCTCTCTCAAAACTCAAGCAAATTAAACGTTCTAATAATGGAAATATATCTACTAAACCCCAAGAATTCAAATTCAAGCCCAGAAATTGGAAAAAGGTACTTGAATTTTCTAGAATCTAACTCGAAAGTTTTGGATTTATTTTCCTTCTTGGATATGGCCCTTCATGTATTGTTTTCTCTTGATTCTAGCATGGTTTTGCTCAGGAGAGATCAAGGAACTTGGAAATGACCTTAGTTTGATGATTAAACAACTAAAATTGAAGGCTAGATCTTGGTTGGGTGTTTGGGGTTGTACAACAATGAGAGAAAAGATAAAGAAGAAGCGTGTGAAGAATAAGGGTGTGTGTGGCTAACTAAATGAGGAAAGGATAAGGGATAAGGAAATCCTTATCCTTTCCCAAAATATATCACCCTCAAGAATGACCAAAATGCCCCTCAAAGCACCGTAATTCGTAAAACTCTCAAACGAATCCTGATTCGCACGTGTTATTTGCCTACAGACGCGTGAGTTCGAAACCTAAACTATGATATAAGAAATTCCCTCAAATGTGTTCTCGAAATAAAGTCACAATATGGCCCTATAAACGATGGTAAAATAGTAATTTCACAAGATAATTTACGATAAGACAAATTAAACGAAAGTCGGGTCATGAAAACTCACCCCTATAAAGAAATTTTATCCTTGAAATTCGTACTTGTCACTATAATAACAGTGGATACTAGGCCCGCATCAGTGCATCGGGCTCCCACGTGGCCCCATCCACGTTATAGTTCCTCCATAATACCTTCACTAGGGGAATGACCTTCTTACGTATCACCTTTTCTTTCCGATCTAGAATATGTATATGCTGCTCCTCATAACTCAAATCCTCCCTAATTTTAATGGGCTGCTCTCCCAGTACGTGAGACTCGTCGAAAAGGAATTTCTGGAGCATCGACACGTGGAAAACACCGTGAAATCTAGAGGGGGGCAATGCAAGTCTATAAGCCACCGAGCCTATCCTCGATGTAATCTCATATGGGCTCAACTTCCCGCGTCTATCAGATTGAATAGTAACCTTTTAAGGCGATAATTGCAAGAATACCCAACCTCCAACCTTGAAATTGGTGGGTCAAATGGACTTTGACCAGTGACCGTGACGTAGTTCGGGACGTCACGAGTTCATAGACAGGTGGCACGTCCAATTCGGACGATCGGGGAAAAAGTTATGACTATCGGAAGTTCAGGGGCATTACCGTAATTTGGACATTTGGGGGCAAAAATGTTGACTTTTCATTTGGCAACTAATTTTCACATTACTCAAGGACCGTTAGGTAGGTCTCGGTGTCCTGAGTTCGTAGACAGGCGGCACGCCGAAATCGGACTTCGTACGAGGAAGTTATGGTCAGAAACGTGAAATCGGGAGGTTCGCCTCTCGGTTATCGTGTCGAATATTTTATTCTGATATTCTGATTGAAGGACACCTGGTGAGTGACAAGTGTCACTCACCCATTGGTTAGATTGGATCAAGCTCCACTAAGCATTTATTTAGGATTTAATCTACCTTTTAATCTCAACCTTTGATCTGAAACCTCCAGATCTAATCTCAACCCTTGATCTCATCCCTGAGATCTAATATGGACCGTCCATCCCTTTCCCTCCATTTCTATATATTTTCTCACCCGACACCCTCACATACTGTCCATTAATCCAACACATCCGCACTACACCCAGTCTTTATGTCTGTGTGTTGCTGGACTCACTGGGGAGGACTGAGGCACGGCGGTTAACGGCGGTGGACGGCGGCGAAGTAGGAAAATCCTAAACCCGAAACGGTTTTAAAACTCAGGATTTGGAAGCTTGGTTTCCAGCTTGTGTTGTCAAGTTCTATTGACCCTAACCGACTCTCTGGATTGGTAGGAATCTTTAGGACGTGTCTGCGTGGCCAGGGGTGATCTGAACGGTGGTTAAACGACGACAGGAGAACCGGGTCTATTCATCGAGGTAAGCCTTCGATCCTGTCTGTGTTTGTCGATTTTAATTAGCTAGAACCCTTTCTGGGATTGAGACGAGCATGTAGGAACAAACTAGAACGAAAATGGTTGAGAATTGAAGAAATGGTGACCGGGGTCAGATCGCGGATCTGATCGACCCGAGTTGCAGAGAAACGGGTCGACCCGTCTGAGGACAGAGGTGATGACGTGGCACCCTGTCAGACCTGTCAGGTGATGTGGCCTAATCGTGAGCCGACACGTGTCACATGTCAGTGCACAGTCAGCACTAACATGTTAGTAACGTGGCCCGATCAGGGACTGCCACGTGTCACTGACATGTCAGTGACGTGGACCAGTGCCGTGCTGACACGTGGCACATGTCAGATCTGACACGTGGCCTGACAGATCAGTGAGGTGGACCAATCGGCTGTTGACACGTGGCACCTGTCAGAGTCTGACATGTCAGACCTGACAGCTGTCAGATGACGTCAGCAGGAACTGTTCCTACGTTGACCGACACGTTGACTGGCGCGTGAGAACAGTATTTTTGGTGGGACCACCACCATTCTTTAGGTTTCGACGATCCGGATCCAATGGCGGTGGTTTCGGGTCGATCGGAGATCATTAAGTTGGTCAAAATGAGGTTTATTGCCTCGGGAAGCGCCTTCGGGCGGCTTTTCCGGGCCGGTTTCAGCCTAGGATTTCATGGTTGAATGTTAGGGGTTTATATTGACCTTTACGTATACTTTGGACAAGACAGTGATTGTACAATTGTACCAGGTCGAGGGTATACGTTCGATTTTCAGCAGGATTGTACACTGAGTGGGCCGTTTTCCTTAAACCCTTGCGTGCATAAATGTTTTCTGGTTTACTTATATATATTCACATGCTAAAAACAAATAACGGTTTTGATGATATGGAAATTATGGTTATGGCACGTTTCACGGTATTTGGGCATGAGACCCGTCTGATGAAACGTAACGATCGGTTCGGATTTTATCTATGTATACATATATGTTTTGCATATGGATATCAATAAAATGTATTTAATACTGCACTGTATAGATCCATTCTTATGATACTGTCTCCTCCGGATGAGGTACCCCGGAGTGGTCACAGACGTCTAGAACGTCCAGCGTCTATGACGCTAAGCATCAGGGATGCTGTACCCGAACGGGGGTTCGGGGATTGAACTCGGAATTGAGACCCGAGTGGCACGCGTAGCCTTGAGATTGTGACCTTATTGGACGTCAGGGACGTCAGACATCGGGGATGTCAAGATCGGAATGTATAGTGCAGTGGCTAAAATTATATTTATGGTTTTATTATATGCCTTATGATACATATTATATGAATTATGGTTTAAAATTCTGATGCATGCATGTTTGGAAAACGGAGGGGTAAATTATATGTTTTACTTACTAAACGATTTTATAACTTGAGTTTCGGTCCACTCACCCTTAATGTTTTGGTAACCCCTCCAGGTCGTGATACTGAGGTAGAGGAGGAACCTGAGGCTGAGGCATAGATCTACTTCTGCGTACCTGAACCCCTGTTGGGTGGTTTACCCGCAGGTTTATTTTAGAGTCGTGCTCGCAACTTGTAATTTTGGATTTCATCCCTTGTCTGACATCTGTTTAATTCGGATTTGATGTGTAACTTTAATTTGGTTATTTATGCATTTTATGTTTTGAGGTTAAAATTGGTATGAATTTTGGGTGTCAGACGGGAGCAGGGCACGTCCCCTTGTGGTCCCTGTGGGATTGGAGCGGGTCCTGTCAGTCAGCATAGCTTTTATATCGACTCTAAGCTACCCTAAGGTTATCCCTGATGATCTTAACCTTTTCCTCTGTCTAGTCTGCCCATTAAGATGTCATCAACCTCATATCACCCACCTCAGCCCAACAAACAAGTGACATGCACTATCGCCCATATAGTGCCTCAAATGGGGGCCATCTCAATACTCAATTGGTAATTTTTATTGTAGGAAAACTCCATCAACATCAAGTGAGAATCTCAGTTTTTTTTTTCTAAACTATAGCACACAAGATCTCATCATATCCTCCAAGGTCTGAATGGTCTGCTCAAACTGGCCGTCAGTCTGAAGGTGAAAAATTCTACTAAATTGTAACCTTGTGCCAAACGATCGTTGTAAACTCTATTAGAATCTCGACGTGAACCTCAGATCACGATCTGAAAATATCACCTATGGGACCCCATGTAGTCGAATGATCTCATTAATGACAAGATTAGAAAACTTATGCATCCTAAAGTCCTCTCGCACTGGCAAGAAATGTGCTGACTTCGTAAATCGATCCACAATCACCCAAACTCCATTGTGGCCCTTCTGAGTCTTAGGAACCTTAAACACAAAATCCATAATAATGTGGTCCCACTTCCATTCTGAAATAGGAAGTGGCTGCATGTAACGACCCGTCCCAAATTTCGGGATTATTTTAGTGAGTAATTGCGGATTAGCGTGACTAATCGAGTATTAGTCATGAGATTTCGGACAGACGATGCAAAATGACGATTTTGCCCCCGGAGCTAGGAACGGTGAGACAATCACGACGGTGGCCAAGACGGAGCAACGACGGCAGAGGTGAGGAAATCAAACCCGAAAAACTATTTTTAGTTCGAAATTTGAAAAACCTGTTTTAATGATTGTTGGACATTTTGGAGGATTGGACGAGGTCCCAGAGGATGAGACGAGCTCAAGGGACTTGGAATCATAAGCAACGGTGGCCGGAATTGTCTGGGAACAGAGCTAGAATTTAGCCGCACTGTTCATGGGTTCAAAGGTATAAATCTAGCCCTTGTTTCTTATTTTTCGTTAGGGGCAGCGACTGGGTAGATTGAGACGAAGCTATAGGAAGAAACCCCGTCGAAAAAGGTGGAGAAATGGTGAAACGGTGGCCGGGTCTGGTTCGCGGGTCTGTACGACCCGAATTGCAGACCCAGAGGTCATCAAGATGACGTCATCATGTTAGGTCTCACGATGTCAGACTGTCATGTTAAAGGTGGACCAATGGGGGCTTGACACGTGTCACATGTTAGTGATGTGGCCCAATCACGGGTTGCCACATGGCAGTGACATGTTAAAAAACAAAAGTTCACTCACAGACCGTCCTAACTGCCACCTCTATACTCGTGCCATAAGCCTTCCCGAGGCTAAATCACCATCTCTGGAACTTTTGAACTTATCCAAAATATACCCAAAGGTCACTAACTATCTATACAAGTCTATAGGATAAAACTCCAAAACTCTCGGAAAAGTCAACGTGTCCCGGACACATTTCTCGAGGTAAAAAACTTCGATTTAACCAACTTAACGATCTTCGATCGATCCGAAACCACCACTATTGGATCCGAATCGTCAAAACCCTTTGAATGACACTGGTCCCTCCTTGAAATTCGCGCTCACGTTCCCCCACGCGTGTGGTCAAAGTGATTAACGCTAGTCAACGGTCAGATCAACGGTCATCAGTCAGTCAACAGTTAACACTGACGTCATCGCTTACATCAACACTGACAGATTCTAATAGTGCCACGTGTTAGCTTGCCATTAGTCTACCTCTGACATGTTAGTCTGACATTGTCAGACCTGACATAATGACGTCATCCTGATAACGTCATTGCTAACGTCACGTCATCCCTGACCTCCAGTCTGGTCAACCCGACTACCTGAATTGGGTCGCACCGACCCGTGACCCGACTGGTTCCAAAACCTTCAATCCAACTCCGATTTCATCCCCGTTTCTTCCTATAGCTTCGTCTAACCTCCCTTAATCGATATATGGACTCCAAACAATGAAAAACATGCTAAAATTATACCTTTGATTCGAGGAACCGTAGCCCAAAATTCCTCGGTTGAGTTCTCTCGATTCTGGCCACCTTTGCTCTCGATTCCAAGCCCTTCGAGCTAGTCTCGTCCTCGGGAACCGCATCCAAACCACCAAATCAATTAGAAATCATCGAAACAAAACCTACCATTTTTGAACTAAAAATTGGGCTCTCGGGTTTTTCCCCTTACCTCGCCATCTTTTCTTCGTTGTGGTCACTGTCACGATCGTCTCGACTCCCCCTTTCATTTTCGTTCACGGGTCACAAGCAAAGGATGAAGATTAAGGCTGTTTGGTGTGGGTTGGGTTGCACGGTTTTGGGGAGGGGTTTGTGGTTTATGAGAAAACAGAGAGATGATGACAGATAAGGATGAGGATATGAGAGGACCCATCCCAATCCCCCCGGGATTACCGTGGAATGTGCCCTGCTTCAGTCCAACAAGGGGTGTCAGACAAGGGATAACCAAAAGTCACTGCCCAAAAGGGGCTTCCAGAGTGCGCAAGGATCGATGGAGGAGGCGTGCAATGCCCCAGTCTCTGCTGCAGTCGCATCCGTGATCAACCTGAAGGGCATTAAAAACCAAAAGCTGTGAGTGGACGAAAATCATTAAGTTCATTAAACACAGTTATAAGACATTTATGCCCTCCAATAAAAACATATGCATTCCACGAAAACCAGTAACCAAAACGTTTGTTCAACCAAGCCATTAGGGCCTTAGCCCAAAAACCGTTAACTTAAAACCAAGTGTGGGAACTCAGCCCAAAACTGTGAAATATCACAACCAGTCATATTAAAACCATGTGGGCCACCGCCTAAAGCCATAAACATAAATCCAAAACCATGTAGGGTCCCCGACCCGAAATACCATAACATAACCAATAATCCATTTATACCACATAACACAAATCCAACCGAAAAGCCATTTCATAGATTCATTAATCCATATTTACCATTACCATCACCAACATCCCAGATGCTTAGCGTCCCAAACGCTTGACGTCCCAGACGTCATATCTCACGGTTTAATAAGCGACGCGTGCTGCCCGGGGTCTCTCCGGGTCCATATCTCTGACATCACAGATGTCTGACGTCCCAGACGTCAATCATAGCAATCCTGCTCCTGAGTCACTATACGGTCCGGTAACTCCGTACAATGACCCCTCGCAGGCAATGCACCGTGACTTCCCCAGTGTCCCGGACATCTGGAGGAGACCATCATATATCCTCGTATCCAGATGGTATATGGAAAACAGTTTTATTAAACCATTTCCCAACATTACAATGGGCCCTGCCCGAAATCGCCACAAAACATCACAATTCCATTTAGGGTCCCTGACCCGAAATCACATTTATTAAACATAGGGTCCCAGACCCGAAATCACATTTATAACCTAACTGGGCCCTATGCCCGATTTTGTAAACCACTGGGCCCACGGCCCGATTTTATAAACCACTGGGCCCACGGCCCGAATTCGTAAATCAACTGGGCCCCTGGCCCGATAATATCACTCAAATGGGTCTTAGCCCATTTTCATAAACAACTGGGCCCCTGGCCCGATTTCACCAAGCAACTAGGCCCCGGCCCGATTTCATTAACAGAAATGGACTCCAAGTCCGAGGTTTCCAAAATAATTGGGCCTCAAGCCCGAGTTCATCTTTCCAATTCCAAAACCCTTTTCATCACATTATTTATTAAGCCATTAAGCCACAAGCACGTAAAATCACAATAAAACCGTTAACCTCGATATACGTGAAATACGGAAAACACCTCGAAATACGTGCAACATACCCGAAATCAATACTCACAATCACCATCATAGAAATCATGTATATAAAACATATAACACATTTAAGCATGCATAGGATTTATAAAACCAAAGTCCACTCACAGACCGTTTAACGGTACGCCTCGATACGCGTGTCATCGACCCTCCCGGGCCACACCACTATCACCGGGACTCCCAATCCTGTCCAAATCACATTAGAGGGTCACTAACCTCTTCATTAACATCCTATCAAAGTCCCGTAATTTTCCCAAATTTTTAACTATTTTTAAACTTGATTTAAAACCTTCGGACGTCCCGAACAATATCGAGACGGTGTCCGATCGACACGAAACCAATCCCAAAATGTTCGTTACATCGAATAGATTAAAAGTCATGTTGGAAGTTTCCCCAAAATACCTTGCACGCGCCCCCACGCACCAGGTCAATGTTCTGGTCAACTGTGCTGACGTCATGCTACAGTAACCGGGTCTGAAACCGGGTCGCCGTCGACCCACGGCTTGACCCGATCACAGATCTAGTTTCCGACCACCATTTTCGATGGGGTTTGATCCTACAGACTCGTTGCAACCTGCTCTACGGTTCTGTGGACTCAAATCTAGTTTTTAGGTTGAGTAAGCTACCTGAAAATTGACGGGAAAACCGGCTGAGAACTCAGGTCATCTTCTCCGGCGACTCGTCGAGATTCCAGTCACAAGCTTCGGTCTAAAATAGTCGGCTAGGTCCCCTGTGTATGTCTCATAAGCAAACAAACAATCCTAACGTTAAAAATAAGCGTTTCGAAGCAGGGAATGAAATGGTGTCTTCTCGGGTTTTTCAACCTACCGCCGCCGTGTCGCCGCCGTGGGCTGCCTCGTCCACGTCTGAGTCTTCCTAACGTCTCAGTTATCCTAGCCCTAGGTTGGTTCGAGTCCTGGTGAGGTGGTTTGGACTTTTGGATGTTTTGGGCCGGTTTGGTTCCTCTCGGGTCTGGGGAGGTTTTTGGCCGTGTAGGGTGGCTGTGGGGTGGTGGTGGCCGTCTGGAGGTGGCTGGTGGTGGTGGTCGTCTGGAGGTGGAGCTAGGCAAAGGAGGTGGCCGTCTGGGTGTGTGTTTGTTCAAGGGAGCAAGCCGTGTTCACGGGTTGAGAGAAATGAAAGTGAGAGTGAGTGAGTAGTCTGATCAAATAATGAGAGAAGGAATGAATCAACGGCCCAGATTCAATCTCAGTTTAAAATGAAGGGTGAGGATTTCAGGAGAGAAAATTAATTAAATAACCCAATGGCCAACAAGGATCCAGATTTTAGGGAATGTAGGGGGTGAGTGACACGTGGCACTCATCCAAGGGTCCAGATTGGTTTGATTAAAGTAACCAGATTTTATTATTATAATATTATTTTAATCCGAGTCTCGGTTAATCGAGTTTACTTCCGTGACCACAACTTCGTCGTCGAACCTCCGATTTCGGCATGCCGCCTGTCTACGGATTCGTATCGACGAGACCTACGTAACGGTCCTTGGCCCTCGTCCATTGGACCTCTCGATCAAAAAGTCAACATTTGTCCCCCCTAATATGCCAAATTACCAAAATGCCCCTCGACTTTCGAACATCATAACTTTCTCCTCGGATGTCGGAATCGGACGTGCCACCTGTCTATGAACTCGTGACGTCCCGAACTACGTCACGGTCATCGGTCAAAGTCCATTTGACCGCCCCGATCAAAAAGTCAACATTTTGCCCACGACCAGGGGCAAAACGATCATTTTGCACATTTTGTCCGATTTCGCCCTACTAACCACCGATCAACCTCACTAATCAAGATTAGTCACTAATCTAATCCTGGAATTCGGGACCGGTCGTTACAGGATAAACCCAAAATATTGGGTTCTGGGCCAATCAGATGGGTGACACTTATCACTCATCTAGTGGGTCCTTCTAGATTTGTCTCCAATCAAAACCTGCCACGTGTCGTCATTTCTCTATTTGTATGAATAGTGCTGTAAAACTTCCTAGACCCGTAACTTTCTCGTCGAACGTCCGATTTTTGATGTGCCGCCTGTATACGGACTCGTAACGTCCCGATTTACGTCACTCTCATCGATCAAAGTCCATTTGACCACCCGGGTCAAAAGTCAACTTTTCACCCAACTCTAAGGGCAAAACGGTCATTTTACACCATCCGTCCGCTATTTCTCGACTAATCCTCGATTAGTCACGCTAATCCTCAATTAATTACTAATTTAATCCTGAAATTCAGGACGAGTCATTACACCAATAGTGTTCTCTCATGGTACGATACATCTTAGTTCCACTTCCACCCAGATGCATAACATACACGAAACTGTGAGCTTCCTCATATATTTCCTTTTTCAACTCTAGATTCTTAGGCACACACAATAATCTGGTCCAAGTATAACTTTTGCTCTCATGGTAGGATCCTGAAGTTGAACACCAATAATCTGGCCAATCAGGACATGCCATACATGGAAATTGGCTAACAAGGCTCCCTAGTCATCTAGTCCAAGTACAAATCTTGCTTTCTGGAGTTCCACCAATAACGGAAAGAGAACATTTCACAATAAGTTATAGAGCCTGCAGACTTGCTACTCAAAGCATCATCTACTACGTTGGTTTTCTGTGGGAGATACTCAATGGTGCAATCATAATCCTTAATCAATTATAACCACCTCTTATGCCACAGGTTCAAGTCCTTCTGGGTAAAGAAATACTTTAAACTTTTGTGGTCAATAATGATCCTACACGTTTCTCCGTAGAGTAATGCCTCCAAATCTTCAGTGCATGCACCACTGCTGTCAGTTCCAAGTCATGGGTAGGATAGTTCAACTCATGGATTTTAGCTATCTAGAAGCATACGCTAAAACCCTTCCATGCTACATCAAAACACAAACTAAACCTTGTAAAGATGCATCAATGTAGACCTCGAACTCCCCACTACCATAAGGAAGGGTCAATACCGAAGCAGAAGTCAATTATCTTTTCAGCTCCTAAAACTTTGTTCATAGGCATCGTCCAAAACAAACTTAACTCCTTTCATGGTCAACCAAGTCAACAGAGCAGCTATTGTAGAAAACTCCTCTATGAACCGTCAATAATAACTAGCTAACCCCAGAAAGCTTCTAATCTCATACACAATCTTCGGATGTTCCCAATTTGTTCATGCTTCTGTTTTTTGAGGATCCGCACTAATCCTTTTAGTTGATATGACATGACCAAGGAAACCAACGTTGGTCAACCAAAGCTCGACTTGCTAAACTTGGCATAGAGTTATCTCATCCTTAGTGTATTCAATACCAATTTCAAGTGTTTCTCGTGCGCATTCGCACTCTTTGAATACACCAGGATATCATCGATGAACACAATCACGAATCAGTCCAAGAAACACATTGTTCATCAGATCCATGAATGTCGCAGTTACATTAGTTAACCCAAAATGCATAACCAAAAACTCATAGTGCAAATAACGGGTTGAAAGGCTGTATTTAGGGGTGTTAATTGATTTTTCAGTTTAGTTTTTTTACCGAAATCAAAACCGAATTGCTTAGTGAATCGATTTCGATTTAGTTCAGTTTTTACTCTAAAAACCAATTAGAACCAAAATCGAAGTGTTCGATTCGGTTCAGTTTTTGGTAAATTGATTCAAGTTCACTCCAACTGGTTCAATTTTTTGAATAATCCATTTGTTTATGCAGTAAAAAATAATTAACAGTTGAGATAAAAAATAGCAAATATAGGCTATATAACTAATGTTCAAAACGGCGCTAGGTGCTTCTAGGGCAGTCGATAGGGGTTTCGCGTCTAGGCGGTTAGGTGAGGCTTAGACGGTTTTTTTTAAGAAAAAATTTGAAAAATTAATAATATAATGAATATTATCAAATAATTTCAGAACAAAAATTGGTTATCTAGACAAATAAATTGAGTTAAGAGTTATAAATGTTGAAAATGTAAGTTTTTTATTAATCTTATTATACAACATGTTATGTTTTTTAATTTATTATCTTTATTTTAATTAATACTTATATTATTAGCTAAATATTTAATAAATAAAATAACTTATATCACTAAATATATATATATGTATAAGAATTTATATAACTAAATATATATATAAGGATGTACACGTAAATTCACCTAAGCACCTAACCATTATGCAGGACGGTTTCTCACTTTCGAGCGCCTAGCCGCCGCCTAGGCATACTAGGCGACCACCGTTTTGAACAGTGTATATAACAATTGAGATAGTACAAATCATTAATCAATGTCCATTACAAACAATAAAATCAGCAAGGTAGCAAAGTCTAACATAGAATGTCCATTACAAACAATAAAACTAGCAAGGCAACAAAACCAAACCACCAAGGCAGCAAGTCCAAGTGAACAAAATATATAAAATATAAGGAAAGAACCAGCAAGGAAAGAAGTCTAAGTGTCCAACTTTCCAAGTGGTCTAAGGATTGGACTTTTGAGGCAACTTAGCAGGACTATTTGCCATTTCTACATATGAGACACAAGCAAAGTTAATCATCTACGTAAATTCAAATAAATAACAAACAAATGTATTTAAAATAATAAAAAGATACAATAATTACCTTGTGCAATAGCATGGTGACACTCCACTTCTTCAATACTCGGCTCCAAATGTAATGCAACATTAATACTCAGAAGCCAATTTTGAGTACATATCAATACCTCCACCACTTCAGGACTCAACGAACTCCTAAAATTAATTAACCTTCCACTTGTGCTAAAGAATGGTTCCAATGCTCAAGCATGGCTCCAAAACTATTGTTGAAGTGAGTATGGCTAGAACATCCCATGCAATTTTCGTCAAAATTGGATATTTGGATATCCTGATCATTTTCCACCATAAAAAAAAAAAGACTTCGAATCCTCAATATACTCAATAGGATCTAATAGATACCTATCCAAATCATTAAAAATAATGTTGTAACGGCCCTGAAATTCGAGCAAAAATAAAAGTTGGAAAATTTAAGTGAAAATGATGATTTTACCCTTGTAGTGGCAAATGTTGAATTTTTTACCGGGATGACTTTTGGATGTTTCGTGAAGGCCGTTATGTAGGTTTCGAAATCCTGAATACGTAGACAAGTGGTATGCCGAAAATGGAGTTTGGATAAATTCACTTTGGGTCAATAGTATAAGAGCATTTTGGTAAATTTAGGCAAAATGGTAGTTTAGTCATTTTTTCAGAAAACCCTGGGAGACTCTAGAATGTTCATTATTTTCCACTCTCCTTCTCTCCATCGACTTAGACCATTATAAAAAAGAGTTGTGTGTGTGTGTGTGTGTGTGTGTGTGTGTGTGTGTGTGTGTGTGTGTGTGTGTGTGTGTGTGTGTGTGTGTGTGTGTGTGTGTGTGTGTGTGTGTGTGTGTGTGTGTGTGTGTGTGTGTGTGTGTGTGTGTGTGTGTGTGTGTGTGTGTGTGTGTGTGTGTGTGTGTGTGTGTGTGTGCAAGGTGGGAATTCAAAGGGAATATGGCCAAAAATGAAGGAAAAATAGAAAAAAAATGGAAGAAAGGAAAATGATGCAAGAAAATAGGAATGGCTAGGAAGAAAAGGAAGAAGGAAGGAGAAAAATGAGGAAGGAGAAATGTCAGAAAATATGGAGATTGTATTTGACAGGACATGTCCCAAATCCCCCCCGGGATTAACGCGGGACGTGCCTGCTCCCGTCTGACACGAAGTGTCAGACAAGGGATAATTCCAACCTTAGCCCCACCGGGGCTTCCAGAGTGTGCCAGGTTCGAAGGAGGAGTGTGATGTCTCGGTCTTCGCTACAGCCCACATCCGCGATCAACCTGAAGGGCATTAAAATCATTAAAAGCTATGAGTTGACGAAATAAATAATTTAATTTATTAAAATGAATTTCACGAAAAGAAATTTATGCCCTTCACTAAAAAGCATGCATGCATTCGAAAATCAGTTATCAAACCATTTATCAATAATTAAATCATTAGGGCCTTGGCCCAAAACCGTAAACCAAAGTATGTGGTCACTGCCCAAATCCATGTGTGAACTCAGCCTAAAAAAAATCATGTGGGTCTCAGCCCAAAAACCAATCCTCGGCATCCCTGATAACTGACATCCCTGATGTCACAATTAATCCTGTCACGGTTCCAAGTTACGCGTGCTACCCGGGGTCTCAAATCCTAAGTCTCATCAGGGTCCACCCAGGTCAATGACTCACAGGTCAATGACCCTCCCTAGGGGGAGGTTTTAACCTCTGGAAATCCTGCTCCCGAGTCACTTTACGGACCGGTCGCTCTGTACAATGACCCCTCGCAGGCGATGCCCCTTGACTACTCCAGAATACTACGAGACGTCTGGAGGAGACAACCCGCCACTCTAGAATACTACGAGACGTCTGGAGGGCATCCGTTCGTGAGGATGGTATACGGAAAACCGTTTCAAATCATTCAAAGGGATACGCCCGGGTTTTCCATAAAACCATACCAAATCCAAATATGGTTCCCCGACCCGAAATCATGTTTATAAACCATAACTGGGCCTCAAGCCCGAATTCGTAAACCAACGGGGCCCCCTGCCCAATCGTATAACTCAAATGGGCTTCCAGCCCAATTTCTCATCAAATCAAATGGACTCCAAGTCCGATGGTTTCCAATCAAATGGGTCTCATGCCCGATTCCATATTTTCAAAACCCCTTTCAAATCATCTTTCAATTGGGACTCATGCCCGAATCTCGATTTCACGCACTTCCGTGAAATCCTCAAAAACTGTAAATCAGTTCCTTGGTTTTATGACTCTCCGTGAAACTTTTGGAATCACATATAAACCGTGTAAAACATATGCACGTAGTACACTTGGCCGAAGCCCAAACATCATATAAAACATAAATCTCGAACTACGTGTACTAAAGCATTTTCCTCCGAAAATGCCCAACAAATAATATTTAAATCATATGCACTCATTGAATCTCAAAACATGTATTTAAACTCATATAAAACATTTATGCATGCATCAATTTAGAAAATAAGGTCCACTCACGGACTGTCCATGTTGCGCTTCGATACGCGCGCCATAAACCCTCTCATGGGCAAATCACCGTCACCGGGACTCCCGAACCTGTCCAAATCATACTAGGGGGTTACTAACTACTTTAATAACCTATCATAAAAGCCCCCTAATTTTCCCAAATTTTTAACTATTTTTAAACTCGATCCTAAACCTTTGGACATCTCAAACTATATCGAAACGATATTCGATCGATTCAAAAATTGTCCCAAAACGTTCGTTACATTGAAAGGATGATTTCATATGTTCAAAACATCTCCAAATTCCTCCCCACGCGCCGCCACGCGCCGCTCTAAGGCCCTACACGTGGGCTTCATGCGCCGGCTACAGGAGCGTCTTCAACCTTCGGCAGACCGGTTCGGCCGGTCCAACTGGACCGGCGTGGCCAGTTCACTTCCATATCTTCTCATTTTTTTCATCCTTTTTCTTCCCTCTTTCCACCAATCTTCTCTAATCTATCCTAGGAATTTTTTTATGCAATCAAATTAATGAAAACAATCCTAAAACCCCTTGGTTCAATAACCCATTTTAAATCCAATTGTTTATCCCATGGTTTGGGAATTTCCACGGGCCAAAACTTCATCCTAAGGTTTCCATTAAGCACCTAGGATCCTTGGAAAGGGGTTTAGGGGTTTAGTTTGAGCTTACCTTGCCGAAAATGAAATTCGGTGGGTAGCCTCCGAAAATCCCTCACGGTCGTAGTCTGGCCTGCTCAGTCGTCCTCAGCCACTATTTCTGATTCCACACGACTCGTACAACCCCCAAAAAAAATCACCCAATCATTAGAACCACCTTAAACGTCCAAAATTGAAATTTCAAAATTCAAATCCAAAGGTTCGACGGTTTACCTAGGTTCTGGTTTTCCCTCCGCCATTCAAGGCGATCTTGCCGTCCCTAGCCTTCACTTAGCCTCTCACTCAGCCTCACAGGGCCATTCATCGATCCATAAAGGGAGAAGGGGTTTGGGTTTGGTTTTGGGTTCATCGGGGTGTTTGGTCGATCGAATGAGGAAGGGAATGGATATGCATGTATCTGTGTTAGGTGAGCAATGGATGGGTGACACTTGTCACTCACCCATTGGGTCTGATACAAATATCTAGGCCCACTTCCAGATACAGTCCACTAGTCTCGTAAAACGTGCAATAGTGCCTCGAACCTTTAGTGAACCATAACTTTCCCGTCGAACGTCCGATTTTGACGTGTCGCCTGTCTATGGACTCGTGACGTCCCGATCTATATTACGGTCATTGGTCAGCGTGCATCGGACCTCCAGGGTCAAGTGTCAACTTTTTACCCTCGATTAGGGGCAAAATCATAATTTCTCCCTAAACATTCGATAATCCTCGACTAATCCTCGATTAGACTCACTAATCCATAATTAAGTCTTAATTAATCCTTAAAATCAGGGACGAGTCGTTACAAACTTCCCTCCTTAAAAAATTTCGTCCTCGAAATTCAAACCGACCCAATTCCACAACTAAACTGTGAAAATCCAATCATGTCCCAAGTAGGGGGTATTCTCGCGTAATCATACACGTCCGTCATAACCACCGTACTCGTCAGTATGCACTGTCACCGGAGTTTCCAAAGCTCTGACTCAGCTCTCACTAGCCGAGTTCTGATCTCTGACTCTCGAGAATCCACCCATCAGATCGTAAATCTCACTCGAGACATCGATACTTGTCGATCTCACCTGTCACTCACTCCGACAGGTCTGATATACTAAGTTGTCATCCAAACGGCTTTTCAGCCTGACAATCCTTCTCATCGAACAACTGGAGCTGACAACCTGCTCAGCATCCGATCGGGAAAACATCCTCTAGATCCTGCCGTCACCATGGCACGGATCATAATCGCATAGGCCATACTCCAGTCTATGGCATCTATCGATCACCGTGAGCTCCCGAAAATAAAACAGTGAGGGTAAGGGCAAGGAGGCCCAAAGCGGACAATATCGTGCTAAATGAGTTGGGTCCTAACCGAGAAGGGTCGGGTCCTGACACTAATTGTCTATGACCCAGTAATCGACCCCTACCCTAAAAACTTGAAAACAAAGTTGAAATCTAACCTGTCACGATCAAACTCCCACAGCCACCTTACGAACCACCGCCCAGGGCCGTCTAGGGGTCATCGGCCTCTTGTTTTTTATCCTAATAGCTCGTACGAGCTCATTGAACACATCAAAATCTTTAGAACGATCCCCAAACGTCCAGAAAATCGAAACCAAGAAAAATAACTTAGATGGGCTTTCGGGTTTACCTGGGTTCTTGGCCAGCTAGCCATCGTCGTGGCTCCGCCGTCATCCCCGTCACTCCTCTCTGTCAGCCACTCACTCTCTATCTCACTTAAGCAGCCCAGCTGCTGGTTCAAATGTGTGAGAATGGGTTTGGGGTTTCGGCCATGAGGAATGGAAATTGGAGGAAGAAATTGTGAGATGCATGTTAGAGAAATGGACCAATGGGATCGGTGGCACTTGTCACTCATCCATTGGTCCAAATATGATATTTTGGATTCCTTCCAAGATAAGCTACAAATTTAATTCCTCAAATATCATGCAACCATAAAACTCAATCGAACCTTCCGTGACCTGTAACTTCCTTGTACAATGTTCAATTTCAACGTGCCACATGTCTACAGACTTGTATTGTCTCGATCTATGTAATAGACCTCGGTCCACGTGTATTTGACATCTCAGGTCAAAAGTCAACATTTTATTCTTTTAGGGGCAAAATTGTCATTTCACCTTGACTAATCTCGATTAGTCTCAATAATTCTCAATTAATTCTCGATAATCCCGTAAATTCAGGACGGGTTGTTACATCTGGGGTGTTACTGTTGATTATATGGTTAAGGCTCAAATGTTGCATTCTTGAGCGGACCCTCAAATGCTGTATCCTCGAGTGGTTATGTGGTATGATGATTGGCATTATTCAAGCATCGAGGATAGGTTGGTTCTGTGGGATTTGTTATTGTTAGTGCATTGGTATTTTCGTATATAAGTTGATTGGCAGATACTAGTTGGTTAAATGTGACTGTGGACATGATTACAGTGTTTTGATATGGTTGAATGTTGATTTGCTTTTTTTATTTTGTACGTGTTTTCGAGATTACTTGTTTACTATTCGTTTTGCCGAGGTTTAATGGTTTATCTTATGCATGCATAGTTTTATAGAAAACACAACGCACAATGAATTACGTTCTTTTAAACTGTGTTTTTTTTTCAAATATTTATTTTTGTCCATTTGCACGTTTTCTTGATTATGATAACCCTTTAGGGGCATTGCACGAAACTTGAGGCTATTCGAGAGACAGAGGCATGAATTGAGGGAGAGTTTGTTTATCCCTTATTTGATAAGCGTCGAGGGTAATTTGGGTTGTATATCAGACAAGAGCAGAACCAGGTGTAGATACCAAGGTAAATTAGGTATGGGTCAGGTCAACTCAACACATTAGCTTCGACCTCTACAACTCTCTACCTCTTCCCCTCTCCTTTTTTCGTCTCTATATCCTTCTCTCTCTCTCTGTCTATCTGCCTCCCCTACCCCCCTTTTCGTCTTTCTCTGCAACTCTCTCACGATGGAGACTTCAATGTCAGGGCATCGCAGGGTAGGAAATCTCCTCGACGACTCGATCTCAAATTCAGGGAAAATCACTCGCCGCCTAGCTTCCCGCTGCCCAGCCCACTTAGGAGTCTACGCATAGGCGCCACAGAATTCTCATGCCGCATATAGCTGTCGCATAACTCATATTTGGGGTAGCTCAGCTTCTCTAGCGCCTAAGCAGTCGTCTAACCCACTATTTAGAACATTGATTTTAGTAAAACTCACATTCCAAGTGGTGCAACAGCTATAAAAGCTTTTATATATGTTGGCTCGGCCAAGAATATTAGCAATAGACGCTTTACAACCAATTTTGTGATTTTATTAAAGTTAAGGCCAGTCCATAAATTCGAAACTTAATGCGAAAATCTTAAAAGTGCCATATAGTCTACATTTACACAATATGCACATATATATATATGCTTTATAAATTTTTTATTTTCATATTTACTGCAATATACACACCAAAAATTCAAGAATTTGAATATAGTACTAATACATAAAAATAATAGTCGCATTATATTATTTTATTATAAAGAAAATAATTAAATTTTATCAAATATTAATATATATATATATATAGCTAAATTGAAAGTCTTATAATTCAATTTAAATAATTATTTATGTTAATAATAGTGTAACTCAATATCTATTCAAAAAAATATATCCATTCAATAGCCAAGATGGCAATATATATATATATATATATATATATACATACAAACTTGTTATAAGTGTTTGAGTCATAGCGATTTTACAAAACGTAACAATAATACTTAAAACAAATTAGATAATTATACCTCAATCATGATAACATTTATTAATATTTTTTAAGAATATAGGTCCAATTTATTAATATAATATTAAATTGAAAGTCTTCTAACACAATTTAAATATTTTTTAAAAAAATTAAACATTATTTATTTTATTTTTTTTTATTATGCCGACCCAATTGTCCAACATTGGAAAAACCGGAAATGTTAGAGGGATTTAAAAGAGCTCTGTAGAAACTAATTTTTGAGGAAGCTTTACCTTTAAGAGTTTTTAACATTTTCGAAACTCAACAGAGATCGAGTATCGAGCCATAACGAATTATGCACCTGAATCCGAAATGTTTTGAAAGATTTGAAAGTTCTCTTGACTAAATTAACAACCTCTTATTCGATCACTGTGATAATCGAATTCTCTTGACTACACAACCTCTTGTTCGATCACTAGCTGTGGTAATCTTTCTTCTCTCTTGCCTTGAGTTCTAGCGTTGTTCAACATTCGAACACCAAGCATTTGAATCTCTCACTTTGTTCGTGCGAATATTCAACAAAAGGGTTTGTTAGTTCGACATATATTGATTCTGAAGATCAAATTGGTGATATTTTAACAAAAGAGCTATTATGTCCCAGCCTTTGTTGTTCATCATAACAATCTCAGGCTTGCATGCTTCGTCTGCAGAGATTAACGGACCGGGGATGTTGAGTATAGCGCGGTTGTATTTGTAATTGTGTGGTTGCGATTGCGACAGTTCAGTATTGCGATGAGTTGTATTCTATCTCAATCAGTTGTTAGATTGTTAAGATACTTAATTATTGGTCATTTGAAGAAAGTATAAAATCTGCCCTCGTTACTAGCTAGGTTATAGATTTTTATTTTCTAACTACGATGTAAATAATAACCCAAATACATGCAGTAAAAAAAAATCAAAGAAAGTCCACCGTAGAGGCGCTGCATTAATACATAGTCATACATACAAACTACAATACCAAAGTAGGAGCGGAGTGAAGCTGCATAGTTTGAGAAATCATACAACACGAGCTTAATTACTTGATAACAAACCTCCCGATCAATATCTTCGGACTTTTAAGTCCAGTTATCTTACAACCGCTTCCACCGCTTCCATTTTATTTATTAACAATGAGGAAGTTATATATAAACTTACATTCTTGTTCACTTTGTAACTGAGAAACTCAAGAAAACCTGAAATTAGAATAAAATATTACAACCGGACGAGTGATTCATAAGAAGAAAAGCATAGCAAAAGTACCACAATCATCACATTATTTTCCCCCATACCTTGTATCAAAAGGAAAAAGAAAAAAAAAATCACATTATTTTAGCAAAATTTTTAAAAAAAGAATACAACAACAATGCCCAGGGTTCGCTAACTCCTTTTGATATTGTAATTTTACTATGGGCCTGCAGACAGGCCCATTAAATATCTTCGACCAGAAAAGGCCCATGAAGGAAAAGATGCTCGACCCAAAATTTCTGATGCACAAGGGGTCGCCGTGCAATATATTTTGTAACAAAATCTAATAACTTGTAGTAAATGTGGGAAATTTTTATACGTAACTCAAAAACACTGTGACGAGATATTTTCAACTTTATTATGTTATACTACTGTTGTAAGCGGTCGTACGTACAAAGCAAACCCCTGCTGACGAAGGGAGGAAAATATCCTTATAACTTATGATACGATTCCCGAGTTAATGAGATACTTAATTTTATAGTTTCATAGTACCAGCAAAAGCATATATATATATATATATATATATATATATATATATTATAATTTAGAACTTAGAAGCAGCAAACCAAGTAGCGAGATGGAGGTTTAGGTAGCTAGCTCACCCCAGTTTGAGAGAGAGAGTTACGTCGGAGCAGTCATCTTCATCGAGAGAGACAACACTGTCGCACTCGCAGCTGCTGCTGGTGTTGTTGGCGGTGGTGATGGTGGTGGTGCCGGTGGTGGCGATATTTGTAGCAGATTCAGACGTCCCGCCACCGCCTTGATCTCCTCCGATATTCTCCGACTGATCCGCAATCAACCCAGGTCCAATATTTCCTCTGGATAACATCACCATCTGCTATGCAAAAAAACAAAACGTATTAGTATTGTATAGGATCGTGGATCATGAATTCATGATCTGACCCAGCTTCATTATTTATTTAGTTAATTAATTGAAATCAAGTAAAAAGGGAAAATAGTAAATAAAAATGATGTTAAGGAAGAACTAAGTATACGTTGCTCACCCTCTGCTTTAGCTGGTTGTTGGCTTCTACCAACGCAGCTCCCTGCATGTATTTTGTCAGCTCATGGAACAACAAACAAGTAATAATTACCCAAAATCCAAATCTTTATTATTATTTACTGCTTTTGTATTTGTATGAATAACAAAAAGATAAAAAGAGTACGTATATTATGTTTGCTTTTGCAAAGCAATTAACACCATGTATGCCATTCAATTTGAATTAAATATTTAGTTTATTCTTATTTCATGTTTCATATTATAACATTTGCTAATAATTTATGATCCTGTTTATGTATATAGATGTATTGCAACTAATAAGCCATTTATTTACTTACATGCATAGTTTTTTTCTCTTTTTCTTAAGGAAAAAAAACCATAAAAAAACTATGCATGGTTTAAGTAATTAAGGACATAATTATATCTCGTACTTCGTAACAAATCTCTCAACACCTTCAAAACTACAAATCTCTTAAATTTATTCTCAGCAATAAAATAAACAAATTTATAGATACGAACCTTTCTTTCGAGTGTCATAATCTCACCCATAATTTTTTCATCCTGAAACAAATGAGGAATTTGCATTTAGAATATGCAACTTTCAAGAAACATATAACCCAAAAAGTCCAGCTTTTCTGCATATTATAGTCCTGGGGATTATAGGACCCATTTCTGATCCGAACCAACACCTTAGTTTCCATTCGATCGAAGATCATCATGGCCAAAAACATTTAAACTGGCCGCAACTATTTGGAAATTTGATTAAATAGTGATGATCCTTTCTGCTATTTGTTCGTCATCCCATACTAGTGGTACGCCCTCGTATCACAATTTTAATTTATTACATTATTTTTGTACATGTTTCATAATTGAAACCGTTCATTCTCCAAATCATTATGTCAAGATTATCTTTATAAAAAAATCAACAAAATTGTAAGTTGTTTAGTCATTCATATATATCAATTAAATAGACAATTTTCACGAAGATCTTAATTCTTACTGGAACCGTTGATTTATTTGATACACATGAATGACTAAACGACCTTCAATTTTGTTGGTTTTTAAATGGGGATGATCTGAACATAATGTTTTAGAGAATGAGTTGTTCCAATTATGATCTATAAACAAAGATAATTAAATAAATTGAAAAAAATAGTACAAAGAGATACAATTAAGATGGGATACAAATATTTTCCATTCCTACTTGACTAATTCTAAGCACGAATAGCCCTTAAAAAGGAGCCAGACCTTAGTTTCGGTGATGCGGCCAAGGCCTGCTTCCACCATTTTTTCCAACTCCAGCAGCTGCTCAAGATCCAGCCCGCCAAGGTCCTCCCCCTTCATCTGCCTGTCCCAACCCAATCCAATATTTAAATCATCACACATTAAAATGAGAGAGAATTAATTAATACCAATTAAGAAGACATACAAAAATATCTTGCAATTAGTTAATCAATTAAAGAGTTAAATCAATAATCATAATTACCTCATCTGGCGGCTCTTATCCTCGAGTTCATTTCTCAGTCTCATTGCTTTTTCGTGCTCCAACTAAAAATTAGAAATGGAACCATCATTTACAATATCTAATCTGCCAAGTTAAATTGCTTAAGAAGATCAGCCCAGAAACACAAACAATAACAAATTTGATCGCCATCGTCGATCTCAAGCACAAAAAATGAAAGTTCAAACAAACGGTGAATAATTGTAAAGAATATTCCAGTATTACCACAACACACACAACTTGCAGGAGTTCAAAAGGCATAGAAAGAAAAAACTTGCACTCATGATTAATTACAGGACTTGATTACTCAAGCAGCAGCACATACACCGGAAAAAATTCAACTGAAATAACTAAAACCATATGTACAGACAGTGAAGAACATGCACAGAAATCATGATCAGTTAGATCATAAGTGATCTACCGGCCAAAACACATCACCTACTTTCTCACACTCTCACATACATCTTTGTCAGCTACATATCAAAATTATACTGAAATGCAAGTGATTCAATATGGAACTAGCTCAGCTTCCAAATTCTCAATTTATAGAAACTCCCATGTATAAACCTGCTACTAGCTAGATGAACTTCAGCCTTTATTGCACTAGGCAGGCAAAATATGTAACCTAGAAAGGCATCTGATGCGTAAGCAAACAGGTAACAAAGTTCGTATCGATGGAGTCCTGGCATATCTTATAACAATCTTAATTAAGTCAGATAACTTGTAACATGATGATCGGCTGATCTCCCTCCTCAAAGTTGGATGCAAGTTCCACAAGGTTTCTTCGTTTTTAGTTTCTTTATTCCATGAAATTTGAGCTAAATTACCAAGAAATGTACTAAAAAAACAAAAATATGAGTATTATAAGTAGATAGCTAAGCAAATAATAAAGAAGTACATGAACATAACAATCAACTAAACAAGAGATTTTCAAAGTAATACTTCAATATAGAACTTACAAATCTCAATTATATGACTTGCATCTAATCATTTGCAAATTTCTTGGAACTTTGAATTTCCTCAATTTTAACTAATTTTGCCCTAATTTCATAGAATTAAGTTTCTCATCCAAACATACTCTTAGACTCCTTAATTTGGTGGCTAAAATTGGATTGACCAACTCATTATATTAAGAGGAAGTCTGGCAGATTGCAGTAAGAAATGTCTAACTTTGACCTAGAATTTTGAAAATTGACTAATCCATCTAATATTTTCTAACTTTCCCAAATTTGTGCGAGCTCACTATAAAAATCCATTGAGAGCCACCCTCAGGATAGCCCACCTTTGAGCTTTGGGCTGTTCTTCCCTGAGGAATTACAGAAACTTTGAGCACTAGAACTTTTGTTGGTGTTCCCAAAGATTTGCTATAATGGATAAATTTGTTGCCATTTTCCCTATCAAAATGCCAAATTTCCCTTTGTGTAAGAGAAAAAGAAAACCCAGATTAAAAAAAAAAAAAAGAGAAAAAGAAAACCCTAGCACCACCACTGTACAGCCACCAACCACCAGCCACCAGCCACCACCATCAGACCCCATCATCATCATTTGATCTTATTCACTTGTTTTCCATGGAGAAGCCAAATTTGAAGAAGAAAAATATAAGTTTAGGGTTGCTGGAACATCTGATTACAAGCATATAGATGCAGACAGGGATCTACATATAATAAGGAGAGCAAAAATAAAATTATGAGGAACACAGATTCAATCTCAATCTAACTCCAATGAATTGATAAGGATTCTTGCCAGTTGGGAAATCGCCGGTGGGCCAAGATGATCAGGATTCTTATCGGGGCTCACATTTTTCTTTAAATTTTTTTAAATTTAAGGGCATAATTGACTGTAAACAAAAAAGAAAATTAAAGGCGAGTGGTTTAATATATAAGAAATCGGGGGGTGGCAATAAAACTACCTTTATATAATTCCATTATCACATTCTAATATACACAATTAGTATTATTAGTATTATTTGAAAATCAGACCCTATTTCGGAATAAAGCATTTGTTTGAATACATATTACATGATATCTGATTTTTTTTTTAAAAAAAACAATATCATTAATGCTGGTACTCTTTGGATTTATCGTACCACCCTTTAGATTTATCAAATAATTCGCATACATATATCATAATCAGAATTCTTCAAGTCCTAAATTATTATTTTAAAATCATTTATATAAAAATGACCAAATTGGAGATCATTTAATCAATCATATGTGTAAACTAAATGGATAGTTCACTATAAAAATCTTCTTAGTTACCAGTACCACTGGTTTGTTAATTTAATGCATATGAATAACTAAAGAACCTCTACATTTTTTTTTCCGGAGATAATCTTAAAATGATTAGTTAGAGTTTACTTGTATCGATTATGATACATATATAAAGATTATTTCATATATCGAAAGAGTGATACTAGGTGATACTACCAGAATGAGATACAAGTTTACTGGCGGATCCCGCCGACAAGAGTATTGCATAGGAAGGTATCTTTTGCCTAATTTCATAGCTTTTCTTAAGGGATTATAGTTGGATTCTAGTTCATACCACCGTTTTGATTTATCTAATTATCTTTATATATATATATATATCATAATCAAAATCGTTAAACTTCCTAAATCAGTATTTTAAGATTATTTATGCAAAAAATTAACTAAAATAGAAATTGTGATTTAGTCATTCATGTATATTAACTAAATAGACAATTCCACATGAAGATCTTAATAGTTATCAAAACCTCGTTAATTTATTCAATACATATGAATGATTAAACTACTTTTAATTTTATTGATGTTTTAGGGAGATAATCTTGATATAATGATCTAGAGAAAGACCGCCCCAATTGTGATATATATATATAACTATTCGATAAATCACAAATAGTGGTATGAGAAGATATCATTAGAGTAGGATGTAAATAATATCTACATTAGGCCCTTTGTAATAGAAAATGATGTGTATCTTTTTTTTAAATAACCTATGTATATATTGCAATCATGATGATAGTGGGGGTTGAGGTGTTGGGGTGAGGTAGGTTAGTGAAGGTGATGATGGATACCGGGTGTAATCGAGTTGGTGGTGGAGACAACAGCGAGTACGGTGGGGTTGCATGGTACTCGATCAAGATGGTTGCGGCGGTGAGTGTGGTTGACGATAAGGGGATGGAGGCAACTATGGTGCTACAAAGGGTGTCAAGATGGCAAAGGTGGTAGATATTTAAATGGTGGTCAAGGTTTTTATTATTGTTTTTTCTTAACATTCACATTTAGTTGGGAATCTAGAAAACCCGTTAGATGGAATTTCAAAGTGAAATTTGTGGCATTTAAATTTCTAGTTTGTTTCCACTTAGAATTTCTAATTATATGTTTGTATGAGAATTAGTATAGAATTTAAAAATTCTAACTTCTAGCAACTTTCAACTTTATTCCCTTATCTAAGCGTGTTTAGTGCATATGAATGTATATTATAGTACACTAAAAAAAATTCTTATAAAAAATCCACAGCAAATATCATTTAAACGTACAACGCACTTAAAATATAATAGAATTTTTAGAATTTTTGAAATAGAATGAGTTTGGCATATTTTATGTTAAAATCCGAATTTCCAGAGACATTATGAATATTCAATTCGTCGTTTTTTCCCGAACTTTCATTCCAAATTGAATTTCAATGTATCAATATTGGTGATTAGAAATTAATGAGTCTAAAATAGATTAAGTTGCTCTTCGTTTATGTATTTTGTGAAAAGTCAATTTGTAGAGTACCTTAGATCTTGTATCTTTTCTACATTAAAAAAAAAGTAATACAAATTTGGCTTGCAAAAAATTGAACTTTTGATCTATTTTAGAAAGCTTAAGAATGAAATAAGAGCCTATATAACTTACAAGAATTTGAGATTAGATTAAGAAAGTGGTAAACTTTTAAGATACAAAGGCCTTGGCCTTGACCATCCGAAGGCTACATAAGAGGCAATGCTCACATTGTTGAGGTAATGGTGTATCATTTTAAGATATGTGAGGTCAAGCTTATACATGCGCCCCCCCATTGTTCACATTGTTGAGGTAATTGGGTATCATTTTTAAGATATGTGAGGTCAAGCTAATACATGCAAATTCACACCCCAAACCACACCCCACCCACCCCCCCCCCCCCCCAAAAAAAAAGAACAAAGAAATAAGATGATTAATTTTTTCTTCTATTTTCATCAGGCTGAGAGAAGGTGGGATATAAGAAAGAAAGAAAGAAAGAAAGAAAGAAAGAAAGAAAGAAATGAAGAATTTAGATATAAGTTACACAATAAAGGTAGAAGACATAATTAGCAATATCAAACTGTTCATAAATATTGATCCATAACAGTGGACCCTCACATCTTCCCCTATTAACGAATGAATGCTACCATATTATACTTGGTGGAGGGACGATACTATTCTTGGTGGATGGATATGATGCATGCATCAACTTGTATGTACTCCAATTATGCAATTGAGTTTAAATCTATTTTCCAACTTAGAAAAACTTGACATAACGCTTGCTTGCTATAAAGAAGGGAATTAAACTAAGGGAAAGATAGGGATTTCAATTCAATAACCCTGCCTTCTTTTTTTTAAGTCATTGCCCCCTTCTTTGATTTGATACTTAGTTTAGGGACGAAAAGTAAAAACCTATCGGGAAACTACAAGAAAAGGTCCGGTATCAGATCAAAAACCCTTCAATCATTATTATTTTTTTTAATTCCGGCCCCTATTTGATTTGGTACTTCATTTAGAGCCGAGATTCACTTATTTTTACGAATATGGGAAACCCTGAGAAAATGTAGGGGATCACACTAACAAAACTTCAATTTTTTTATTTTTTATTTCAAGTCATCTCCCACTATTTGGTTTGTAATTTCATTTAATAAATGGGATCCACTTGTGTCTTCGTTCTTTTTATGTTAGCAGACTTGGGAACTCAAGGTGCGAGTGTTCCTTCTCGTACCATAATCAAAGGAAGAAAGATTACGAACCAAAATGAGACGTGTAAGTACAACCACGTACCGAGGATTGAAATCCTTGAATTGAACTTGACCTGAAGATATGAACCCTTCTTTCTTTGAGCAAAATAAAGTTTTTTAGCCATTGTTCATGATTCATGAACTTCCAAATATGTAAGGAAATATGTCATAAATATTTTATGAATTCTATTAAACTCATTTATAAAGATTGTGCATAAAACTACATTATTCCCCTAAAACTAAACTTCGATAAATAAATTTAAAAAAAAAAAAAAGAAATCGGCGAAAACAATTTGGTTTTATTTTCCAAAACTTTTTTTGAACAGTAAGTTAAAAATTAATTTATATGATTGTTGATGATTGCTCCGGTGTTGAACTTCTGCTGTATCTTTAGAGGCTTTAGTTTCAACTGTATTTTAAACTACCCTTCGATTATTAGGACTTTCTTGGACCCCAAGACTACCATTTAAACCCTACACGAAGCTCATCACTCAATATATGAAGCAAATAATGCCTTTTCATTTATTTATTTAAGTTGAAACAATAAGATTTTTCAGATGCTATAACAAAATAATCAATATTTCACGCTTTGAGTCTTCCTAGTGTTACATTGACTTCAAACAGTAAATTGCACAAATTTTTGAAAGAAAAAAAATCCGAAAAGATGAACTGAAATAGAATTACCTGCAGCTCAAGGGATGTTTGATCCAATTCTTCAGTAGCATTTGTGTGCGCTTTGTACCTTGCAATCACATCCTTGGTGCTTCACAACACATGAAAAAAAATATAAATAATTAACTACCACGTTAACTTAGTAAAAAGAAAAAAATTCGACAAAAGAATCTGCTGCAGATTTCATTCCTACTACTATTTAAGATTCTCCATCTCTTGACCAAAAAAAAAAAAAAATTCTCCACCTTATTTTACCACTCCAGAAATTTTATGGAATTTAGTTTCCGATTATAATGCAGACCCAGAATTTGAATGTCAATTATAATGCAAACCGGAATTTGATTTCCAATTTTATGCAGACCCAGAATTTCACTTCCAATGATATTGCAGACCCACAAAGTACCCCCACCATAAAACGACCAATCATCTCAACAGAGAGGAAGTATAATTGTGAACATATATATTAAATTAAAATAAAATTTTTTGAGCTTGGTTGAATTCATTAAAAAAAATTCACATGAAGTGTGAAAATAAATTGGAGCTAAAGATTTTAAAAAATAAAAATTGGAGCTAATTTGCCTGGAAAAAAATATATTGCAGAGGATCCATTTTACAGAAATTACTTTGGACAAATTCTGTTCCTATCATAGTTAGCCCCATGGGCCCAAAACAATATCCCAACTAAATGGGCCTCATCAATGAGAGAAAAAAGCCTAATGGGCCTCTAAAAATTCCTCTTATACTCTCATATCCACTTATCCAGTATGCTTGCACTCTTCTCCTTGCTTGGTCTTTCTGTAGTTAGCGGACAATAGACCCTAAAACCCCTGACCCATTCTGATATAACAAGGGAGAAAAAAGTAAACTCCAATACACGTACATATACACATGCATACATACACATAGGCACAAGCACAAACCTAAGATTTGAAAATGAGATAGGCTAAATTTTAATGTGAAATCCTCAAAAGTCAAAACCAAATAGTATGAATTGATATAAGAAAAAACGATAGGCAATGAATATTTGTTATATAAAACAACAAATAATCATATAATGCGACACATTATAAGATTATTTAAATTATACAGTACGAATAATTCAGGCATAATATTCATCAATTAATGAATATATGTCGATATTATCAACAAACTCATTTTGCGTGGACAATATATTATACAATCTTCGATAAATTCATTTTCCTTCTTATGTAAGTATATAACAAAAAAATGAAATAGAGCCATATATACTAACATTACATAGATTTCTTTATAGGGTCCTAAATTTTGGGTGGTTTCTTTATAGGGTCCTAAATTTTGGGTGGCTTCACCTAACTATAGACATGTGGGCATACACATATACACACACACACACACACATACACCTACACACATATGCACATAACATATACATATGAATAATTTTTAATACAAGGATATTGGAAAAAAAAAAGATTACATAATATAAATATTGGGTCTCGACCTCACCCGAAGAAAGTCGAATCTGAGACCTCCAACATAACAAGTAGTCATACAAACATACACAGATACACACACATACACATAATTTTGTTTTGTTAGACGTCTTGATACCATTTTTAGTTAGGTGGTAATAATTTTTTTTAATATGGGGGAAAATAGTTTATATAATATAAAAATTGAGTCTACTTAACTCACAGAGAACCGAACTTGAGACCTTCCAAATAATAAGTGAAGAGAAATCGATTAGGCTATAGCACTAAGTGGCGCTTAGATGGTAACAATAATATCAATCTTCTGCTTGCACATCAATGAAAGATTTGACAAGTAATCCTAAAATTCGTATATGGCGAACATGCCAATCAAATAAACAAAGAGGTGTATTCAAGACATTTTTATAAATTTATAAATGTTTTTAAAAATTCAAATGTATTTAGCAGAGTGCATTCAATTGAGACTTCCATAATTTATTTATTATTTAAAGAAAAAAAAACAAAAATTAATAATTAATAATAATTAAAAAAGGATCTCGAAAGCATACATGATACCTATCTCAATTTTATTGATGGTTAAAAGTTTTATATTTTTGTAATTATTTTTGCACTACTAGATATATTATTTTATTTTAATTTGGTAAGAGAAATTTTAATAAAAATAATAATTATAATTTAATTATAAAATTCTTCAAAAAAAATACAAATTTTTTTTTGTTAAATCAAATTATATTAAAGGGCAAAAACCCAACACAATGCGCAAGGCATAAAAATAACAACTCATAAGAGCTCAACACACCTCCCGTAGGAGAACACCAAACTAAAAGTACCTACGAAATAACAACATTCCAATTCCTAGCAATACGGATATTGGAAGAATTATGCCTAAAGTTAAGAGTACAAAGCTTACTACGAATCATGACAACGATAACATTAAAGACCACATCAGGAGGATTCCTGGTGTTGCTAAAAATCCGATTATTTCGCTCCTGCCAAATGTGGTAGACAGTCACAGCCAAGGCAAGGCGCTTAGCAACCTGAGCCATCATTTTCCCACGCCAATGCTCAATAGCAGAAAAAACAGAATTCGGCCAATGAGAAGAATACCAACCAGACTCTGTAATCGCCAAAATTCTCATCCAAATACAAGAACTATAAGGACAATTAAAAAACAAATGTTCATGCGACTCTTCTTCCCTGTCACAAAGGACACACGTAAGGTCACTTTGATTAGAGAAGCTACCAACACGGTCCAAAGTAGTAAGGCGGGTTTGGATAACCAGCCAAAGAACAAAGGAAGTACGAGGAATTGCACCAGAGAACCAAACCAACTCAGACCAAGAGCAAGCAGGATACTCCCTCCTGATTTTGTTCCATAGAGAAGCCGAGGAAAATTTAGCGTTCGCAGCAGCGTTCCATTTAAAAGTATCAGTCATATCAGACCTCACCTGGCAGGCTCGACTAGCAAGTTGAATTAGTCTAAAGCTAGGATCAGTCGAAAAGGGCCACACCCACTGACCATCAACAAGGACCGAAGAAATACGGGCTTTCAAATGGATACCAGAACTTTGCGCAATAGATCCCCCAAAAAGATCCAGGAGGTAACCCAGATGACTCCAATTATCATACCATAAAAAAAACATCATCACTGTTTCCAACTTTGGCCTCGATGAAAGGTTTCACCATGTCCCTAATCCTCAGCAGCCCCTTCCAATTCCAAGAACAAATAGAAGGGGTCTTAACCCCCCAAAAGCTGCTATCACGGATATAATACACTTTAACCCAATTGGCCCAAAGATTAATACCTTCTGGAGCAAAGAGAGACCAGATGAATCTTGCCATTAAAGCGACATTCCAGAGGGAAAAACTGCGAATACCCAAAGCCCCCTCATACTTTGGCCTACACACCAAATTCCAAGCAACTTTGGCATGATAGGAACCAGTAACCTGCCCAGACCAGAGGAACCAACGAAAAATACGCTCAATCTCATGACATACCTGCTTAGGGAGAAAAAGATGGGAAGCCCAGAAAACAATAGTGCTACTAAGAACAGACTGAAAGAGGAGCAACCTGCCAGCAAAAGATAAAGCACGATGCTCCCAACCACGGATACGGTTCTCCACCCTTTCAATAAGAGCCACACAATCTCTAGATCTCAAGCAGGAAGTAATAAGGGGAACACCCAGATACCTCACAAGTATTCAATATCATTTTTCAAAAATTTGGAATATAATATATTTGATTTATATAGAAGATAATTTTCAATTGACCAACTATGAGGGATTGGTGCAAGAGACTGCTGATGCTTTTGAGTTTTGGTTGAATATGGCCTAGGGGACAACTTGATTATTTAATTGAAATCATTACCACCATTGATGATATTATTAGGGTTCGTATTTTGGCCGGTCATACTCGTACACCATTCGTATCACACCCAAGATGGATAACAAAGACTACCGATTGGTACCAACAATATAGACATTGTCACAATAGTATACCAACAACCTCGCTGCCTATCTATTTCGCTACATAACGGCTACCTACGTATATACTGGAGTCGGCCCGTGTGCCAAACTCCTAAAATTTGTACCACCGAAGACCTTTGTTACTACCTACCTACCTATTTGATTCGGCCTTCATTTAAACTTGTTTTCTTTGCAGACTGAACCAGGCATTTGTCCCCGAGCTCGGCTTTTAACACCGACCTCAGGTGGCCAAGAGTCACAGGGATACTGCTTCAAACCAAGGGCCGCATCGCCTCTGAAATGCATTAATAGACACAATGGCGATCATCAATTTCATGATTTCGTGATAATCCATAAACCACTTAGGCATAACCAGTCACCCAAAGGGATCGTCACCATAAGATTTAGGAAGATCAATTTTCAAAAATGGGTTTGGCCAGAGTAAGAACAGGCATAAAAGGTGAAAGTGCTTGAGAGTCCCAAGGACGGTAGCGGCAACGAAGTAACCTTGGAAATTGTTCAAATGTTATAAGGTCAGGTAAAAGGAAGGAATGTAGTGTCTGAGGTGGAAAACAAATGGTCGTAGAAGTGGAAGTGGGTATCGACTGAGTTACATAAATGATCGATGGAAAATCGATGAATGAAGCCCATGCCGATGAAGCAGTGGTGGAGGGTGGACCAAGCAATGGTATGGTCTGTCAACAAAGGTGCAAACTCCAATCAATTCAGATTGAAGCTCATCTTGGTGAGAGATGAGTTAGGATACTGTATCTCGTACATTATGAAGTTGGTCCACAATTTGATCGTAGTTAGATGACTAGATCCCGGGCGGCAGACGGTTCACCAGTAGTCTAACCCTTCTTACCCATCGTCGGTAGTCCAGCGACCATTATGTTAAGTTCGTCAAAAAAGGGTCAAATCAATGTCATATAATCTAACTCCCCTAAAACCAGTCACTTCAATTTGCCTCCACATTCCCCTAGCACTATAATAGCAACACGCCTAGCCTTAACAATAAAAATAAGGCATATTATTTGAAATGCACCCAAAATAGGATACAAAATAATTTGCAACAAAAATAAGGATTTGTGCGCACCAAAAACGATAGGACCATCACGAATGTTTCCTTCAAAATCAATGAAAAGTCACGTTCACGTATAACAACACTTTAACTCTCAACTATCCTCAAAATGCCCTCACACTACCAACCCAACGTTAAGAGAATTCTACCGAAAATTCGACAGTATCTCCCCTATAACCGAGTCAAAACCGTCTGCCAACTATCATAAGAAAGATGCAAATAACAAAACCACAACAATCAAGATAAAACCAAATTTAACCAAACCACACAACACTAAACAAACAACCTAAAGGTTAATAAGAGCATACTAGGTTAAATTAAATTTACAACCCAATCAAATCCTTCATCAACAACGCATCAGATGGGGATGCCTCCTCCTAGCCTTAACGCCTCACCTAGTTACGACCTCAACGTCCCTGCAAGCTTGGCTCTAACTTGTTCGGTCCTCTGCGACTTTCAGAGCCACCATGCATGTGTAACACAACATTAGGCATTACAAATCAACATTACTAAACCTTAAATTCAACCTCTTAACCTCTGAAAGTACACAGACGTCCTAAATGCGTTCAGAGTAACTTAAGACGTTCTAAACAGCCTCTAAACAAACATTGATGGACTGTAAACCTGCCAAAAGAATTGAAATGTAGAAAACCTTGAAACACAAGTCACCAGAAGTCAAGCGAGGGCCCCACGCGACGCTACGCACCGGTGGACGATTTATGGTCCTCCTTTAAGCAAGAATGCTAGTTCCACTTGCCCTTGACCTCTGCCAGCTAGCTGGCCGAAAACCGCCACTTCCCACCAAATTTCAAATCTTCATCTATTATTTTTCCATCAATTTCACCGGTCAAAATCTATCTATTCAAACCCAGAAATCCAAATTCAAAGTCCAAAATGAGAACCTTGTGGTGATCAAAAAACAACCAAGAATCTTTAGCCTGCGTTTTGAGCTTTGCTCTGTTATCGACGGAGATCCTCACAACTCATGGAGGTATGATTGATGGTGAGGAGATAGGAAGGTTGTGGTGTCCTTGGTCTGGGTCAAAATGGTCGAGATTGTGATGGATGGCGAAGGTTTGGTGTTTTTTTTTCCTCTTGTTTTTCGATTGAGAGAGAGTTCGAGTAAGGACAGAGGGTGTGATTGTTACCTAGTTCACGGGTCGGTCGGTTTGGTACGAAAAATGGGTTCTGGTACGGGGTATGATAGATTAAGAAAATCCCGGTACGTTATGATATATATAATTATTACAGAATTTTGAGGAAATGATACCATAAACTCAACATTTATTCAGTTCGCATAGGTAACTAAGTCATGTTTTACTCTTAATTTACCTTCAATTTCTGGGTCGGTCGATTTGACGATTTGGTTCTGAACCGTACCCCATTTGGGGTCGGGTGTTTCGGATCGCGGGTCAGACCCCCTTTCACCGAACCAAGTAACTACCGTGTGAATATATTTTTCTAGCTAGCGAGAGAAAATGGGATGTAAAATATCTAATTTTCAAAATTGCCAAAGTGCCCCACACTTGTAACTCTTTCAAACGAGTTTTGAGTTCCACGTGCCGCTTGTCTACAAATTTGTGAATTCGAGACCGACACAATAGTCAAAAAAACAACTTTCAAAAGTATGGTCGAACAAAAATGGCTCTCAAACCCCTTCGAGAATTTGAGGGCAATATCGGCCTTTCTCCACTATTTTTTTCAATTTATTTAAATTTAAGATCCAAGTCGTTATACAGAAGATGCATCTAATTACTACCGTTTCAAAAATTCCATTACTCCCATCCAGTTGCCGTTAAAATTGCTTATGTCGTACTAATATTACAAACAATTTAAGAGCAATTAAGACAGTTATATTTTTAAAAAAAATTAATAGAATTACTCAATCTTCAAGAACACACCCAGTCGATTCTCGACCTCCGCCCACTGCCTACTCATCCTCCTCTTTCCACATCTCTCTCCTCCGCCTCACAATCCACGACTCATTAACACCATCAACTCATAACTCAGCCCACTCACCTTACGACCATAGAAACGAAGGTGGTTATCAACAAAGTAATAAAGATGAACGATAAAAAAGTGATGAACGGAGCCCCTGTCGATGGAGCAATAGTTAAGGGGTAGACCAAGCAATGTGGAACACAACAACAATGGATGAAAGTTGGCCAGAATTTGTCGAAGTACGTCAAGCACATACTAGTGAGAAGTGGTCTAGTCTATCCACCAAGTGCAAACTTGCACCTCCAATTAATTCGGGTTGAAGCACCCCTTTGCAAGAGATGAGGTGAGACATCGTAATTCGATGAATAGATCCTTGGCGACAGACAGTTCTCCAGTACTCTGACCTTTCTTACTCATCGCCGACAATCTAACGACCAGAAAATTCATAAATTTAATCCTCGTGAAACGAAAAGCACATATCCACTCATTCTATTATGTTAACTTCGTAACAAAAAATGGTCAAACCAGTATCGTCTAATCTAACTACCCTAAGACCCCAGTTACTTCAATTTGTACCCACATTTTCCTAGCACTACCAAATCAACACACCTAGCCTTACCAATAAAAATTAAGGCTTATTACTTAAAATACACCCAAAATAAGAATCGAAACCTCACTTTGCACCCAAAACAAAATTTGTGCCATTTTGCACCCAGAAAAGGCAATCGTTACCTTCGTTGCACCAATTCCATTACTCTCATCCACTTGCCATAAAATTGCTTAATTACAAAATTTGCAAGGAGCTAAAATATTGGCTATTTTAAATAAAAAACTAAAAATAATAAAACTACCCAATCTTCACGGCCGCACTCACCAGATCCTTGTCACCCTCTCTAGACCTCCGCCCTCGCCCACCTACCAAATATTTTCTAGCAAGCCTCCGCTCCTCCTCCTCGTCCTCTACCTTACTCTCCTCCATTCGTCCTCCTCCTATCTCAACCTCTCTCCTCCACGCCACAACTCTCAACCTATTCACACCTCCAGCCCCATAATAACTCTGCCCACCCACCTTGCTCGCTCAATCTCATCGACATTGCTCTCTCAATCTCATTGATGCCCCGACGCCTTATTCCCGCCTTGTCCCATACCCAACTGCATCGCTCCACACCAAAATCATACCTTCACAATTTTCACCACCTATAGCCATCTAAACCTACTCGTGATCAATCCATCTCACTTCATTATGTCTCAATCTCTACAATCAATCATAACGTCTCCAACTCTCTGCCACACCTACGTGGATAGATTTATGGTTAGGGATATAAAGTTTTAAAATTCGGGATTCAAATTGGTAAAATTTGGTCATACGAAACCAACTGATTCCGATCTAACCATCATCATTATCTGAAGGTTGAAATTGTGGATCGAATAAAAAATTGAGAAGGGAGAATTACAATTAAAAAAAAAATCCAATAACAATAGCCAGAAATAAAATAAGGAAGACCAAAACTTTACGTGGCCTAGTGATATGCCTTAGTCCATTGGGCACAAATATAAATCTCTACCATTTCAAGCTAATGGGTATAAAGAGGAAAGATCTTATCAAGTCTATGCCCAAAACTTGATGCTTACAAGAGAGCACAATATTGAGGCTTGGTTCTCCAACCCAACCTCTCTAATCCTCTCCATGCTTAGCACTCTTACAAATGCTCTCACTTTCACTTTAATGTGGCTTTTCCACTCATTTTAGAATGAAACTCCCTATCTATTATTTACTTGATTTCCAAATGAGCTCAAGGCCATCCTATATTGCCTCTCATAGAAGAGGGTAAAAACATGCGGATGATTAACCATCCACCTACTTGTATTAATGATACAGTCATCAAGATATTTTAAAATTAGTACTACAACGTTCCAACTAATTTCTTCCTCCAAATGCACCTTTCAAAGGAAAGATCTTTACCAAGTCTATGCCCAAAACTTGATACTTACAAGAGAGTACAATATTGAGGCTTGCTTCTTCAATCTCTCTAATCCTTTCCATACTCGGCACTCTTTCACACTCAATTTCACCTTTAAGTGGCTTTCTCGTGTTTTTTTCCTCCTCCTATGGATTACACGAGCTTCATTTTCTTGAAAGTTTTGGGAATTTGGCTCATCATTAGTTTAGGATTCCAAACTAGACAAAGATATATAACTTATGTTTACAAATAGGACTTTTGGGGTTATATTCCAAGTAAGAGCACAATATAGAGATTGAGAGCCCAAATATCAATTGAAAGCCAGATGTGAGATAGTGAGAAGTGAGCAATAAGACCAAAAAGGGTTGTATTGTAACCCACGGGCATTTTAAATTTTTTAGTGAAATATCTCAATAACCACCGGGAAGATGATGTAAGCATATTTGGCGAACAACCTCTAAATCTTTTCGGGTGTATTTTACTTTCGTGTTTTAGTGTTTGATTATTTTTTGCATTAGTTGGTTGAGATTGAGGGGTGAAGATTGACATTAAGCTGTTCATCAGCAGGGAGAATTTCACGCTACTAAAAACAAGAATACGAAGTCTAATTGAATAGCACCTATCTAATGGGGTGATATTCAATGTAGTTTCAAGAACCAATACAATAAATAAGACATATGAGAATAAGAAAGTTATTGAAAGTAACATGTTATTGTCTGCTCGTCCGGCAGGTGTATCTAGTCGACAGTGACCTATTATTGCTTTGTTTGGTCTTTCTCTTGGTGGTTGGTAGGAATGGTGTAAACACGACCATTGGCTGCAATTAGGTGTCTAGAAGGAAATATGGGATACAAGTTCAAACATTGTTTCACCTTACTCAATCTTCCTAAATGTTGAATGTTGAGGTGGAGACTCCAAGTGCGCTGAGACTAGAGATGAGGAGGTTCTTGGAGATTTGTAAGGCTGACTTCAAAAGATTTAAGATATCCTATGATGCAACAATTTTGTTGGCAGAATAATTCGCCAACGTGAAAATTGTTCTAAACTTGGCTCACTATCATATTAGGACACCAAGTTGGACAAGGATTATATTTTTATAAAGTTTTGGAAATCCTATTCTAGTAAGGATATATGACCCAAGTCTACGAATAGGACCTTTAGTTTAAATTCTAATAACAAACCAATATAGAGAATGAAACCTCAATAGTGGAATTATGAGCTAGGTGTGAAACATTGAGAACTGAGAGTTAAGAGCAAAATGGGTTGTACTGTAACCAGCTTTTAAGACTCAAGTGTATTTACTCTATTATCATCGGGAAGAGATTACGTTACATTTGGAGAACCTTTATAAATCTCGTTCTTCGTGTGCACTTTTACTTTTGTGCTTTAGTGTTTGGCTATTCTTTATATTAGTTGGTTTGTGATTTACCATAATCTGTCAAAAACAAGATCTATATTGGAGGTGTTTTTATAACAAACTGGTATCAAAGCTCAGTTAAGAGACTCCTTTGAGATGTTGGACAAAAAGACCACAACCGTAAAGGCGTGAAGGCTGACATAAACTGTCTACCGACAAGGAGAATTTCATGCTTATAAGAAGAATTTGAAGTACGATTAAATTATACCGATCTGATGGGGTGATATTTAATGTAGTTTGAACCAAGACAACAAAGAAAACTTATCGGAATAAGCAAGTTGCTAGAAAAGAACACAGAACTTATTCTCAACGAAGATGTTAGAAAGGGAACTCATTTGCTTGATACTGAACAAGTGGAACCTGACGAAGAGGTTGGAGAAACTGGGCATCAATAATCAATAACATGTTCAAGAAGAGGCCAAACTCAAGTGGATCCTCCCACCACCATAGCAATTTCAAGGCCTAACAGACCATCAAACCCCCTCAGCGGTTGGATGAGACGAAAATGAAGATCACTATGTTGTGAGTTGGTTCCTAAACCAAAGATAAATCAAGCGTTGGCTACAACTGGGTGTTTAAGAGGAAATATGGGATAAAGCATTGGCTACAATTGGGTGTTTAAGAGGAAATATGGGATAAGATGAATCAAGCATTGGCTACAATTGGGTGTTAATTTAAGAGGAAATATGGAATACCTAAGATGTTCAAACATTGTCTATACTTAATCAACCTTGTTGAATGTTGCAAACATTGTTTATACTTGATCAACCTTTCAACAAGTCCACGTCCTCACTTGAGGTGAGTTGAGGCTACAGGTCTCTTGCCAAAGTGAAAGTTCTTAGAAATTTGTAGGGTTTTCTTCAAGAGTTGAATATATCCTATGGGATAACCACTGGTGTTGGTGGAATAATTCGCCAAGATGGAGACTGGTGTGAATTTGGCTCACAATTAGTTTTAGATTCCAAATTGGACAATAATTATATCTTATTGTTCATATAGGAATAAGATTTGTAAATAAATAAGTATCCATATTCTATAAGGTGCGATTCTATTTAAGGATATGTAACCTATATCTATAAATAAGATTATTGGGGTTATATTCTAAGTAAGAGCATAACATAGAGATTGTGAGCTCAATAGTGAAATTATGGTCTAGGTACGAAATATTGATCGAGAACTGAGAGCTCATAGTAGAAGGGACGTCGCATTTTAACCACAGGGACTTTTAAATCTTATAGTGAAAGACCTCGGTAATCACCAGAAAGAGAACATATACATATTTGGCCGAACCTCTAAATTTCCTGTATTCTTCTCGTGTTTTATTTTTGTGGTTTGGTGTATAGTTATTCTTTACCTTAATTAGTTGGCTGTGCGATTTATCAAATTGATAAAAAAGAAGATCCATATTACGGGCATTAGTACAACCATAGGTACTCGAAACTAGGTTAATCAACGCCCCACACCAAGGCCTCCCCCCTATGTCCTACGTAAAAAGATCTAGGATAGGCGGCCAACCTCCTGGAGAGAGCGATGTGCATGGACCAGGTGAGTAGGGATGGCCGATGAAATCTCGTAACAACATACTAGAAAGAAGTCTCTGGCTTTTTAATACTGCTCTGACATTTAGGAAAATGACTTTAAAGAAAGTCCTGCTTAGAAATTGCATGTTGATACGGTTGTAGGTGCACTTTCCTTTATCACTTTAGATGCATATGTGTAATTAATTCTAAAATAATAATGGATATATTATGCATCTAGATAATGTCATAAATAATCTTCATGGATTCATGCAAACCAAATGAACAACCATGTGTTTGTAGTTTAATTATGTTAGATTGATACCAAATATTCCGACATTTTGGGTTAAAGAAGACCACCTTAGAGGTGGTGTTTGAAGGTTTTTTTTTTTTTTTAATTTTTTTTTTTATAAATTGATATATTTTGTTAACTAAAAAGGAAGCATTATGGCCTTATTTAAATTCTTATTCCACGATTAACAATTCATTCCCATGATCTCACCACCCTATCTCTCTAAATATATCAATATATATATATATATATATTATGAATTAAATTTAATTAAGTAATTATGTATGGATGCAGGATATGAATGTGGATTCATTGTTCTACTTGACCCTGCATGCATGCAAATATCCCTGCTGAAAAGTCTTCAAGCCTTCATTCTATCCCAAGTTACCAGATCATGATATTCATCTTATTCCTAGTAAGAAAACTATACAATAATCACATAATTCACATTTTATACGCCAAGTGTCTAGCTAGCTAGCATGTTGTCGATCGGTAAACACGTTCATTTAAGGAACTCCAGCTGTAATTAGATCGAGTTAGTTTAGCTAGGTGACCTGGGATAATAAAGGGTATTACAACCTTTTGAATGCAACCGCCCACCATCACGTACGTGTAACATGAATTTGGGCATATAAAATTATGTATCCCACATAATATACATATATGATGTATAGATTATGTCAAAGGAGTACACTATATACTCCTGTCACGCTATCTATCAATTTATGTCGTCAGATTATGAAACTAAATTTGTAATTTTGATCTTATTTAAAGGTAGGTAAAGTTAACAAATTAAGTTGCATGTGAGCAGATTTGCATAGTAGACCATGATTGGACACATAGTACACAAATATCTATGGAAGTGGGACATATCCACCTGGTAGCTCTCTCTGTCTGCCTCCTCCCCCTCCCCTTCCCCTTGTCTATATATGCATGGATTTTTTTCTAGTTCATACATATAGTTCAAATAAACCATGGAACTTCTAGTTCATTTAATTAAAGTCACTCTCTTCTCTTCTCTTCTGCTGTTATATATTTCGACTATTTTTCTCACTCGCTCTCTCACACACACACATAGCATAAAGTGAAAAGAGTTATTATCAATTGGTACCTGGAGCTGGAATATTCAAAGAGCTTTCCCGTAGCAGAAAAAATGATAACAGCCACCTCAGAGTCGCACAGGACAGAAAGCTCCCCGGCTTTCTTGAAGAGCCCTCTTCTCCTCTTTGAGAAGGTCACCTGTCTTGCTGGCAAGTAGTCAATCTTCCTGATCTTGATCTTCTCCCGAGTCATCTTCACCATCTTAATTAACTTCCCTTTTAATTATGAAAAAAAAAACCCAATTAAATGAATCCACGAATAAATGAAAGCAGTCATAAACAAAAAATAATATAAAAAATATTATGCGTTTCTCCTAATTACTAAAACATATGTTATCACGCTCAAACCATATCAACCTAGATCCAGAGGAACAGAAAATAAATAAATAAAACCCAGAAATCCCTCCAGCCATTCACACCAGCATGTCAAAAATGGAAAACAAAGAGATTAACAAAAAAAAAAAAAGATTAGTGGGTTTCCCTGTTGGTCTGTTTACCTTAGCCGGGGGGTTTCAGGGCCGGACGTTTTGTGTAGCCGGAAAATTTGGAGAGCGGTGGACACTGGAAATAAAAACAGCAATTTTGGTAAAGAGTTTCGCAGTATAAGAGAGAGCAGGTGGTTTCATTTCACCTTCTTATGAAAATACGAAGTACAAAGACATGGGATCATATCCATATGTTTTTTTTTTTTTTTTTTTTTTTTTGAAAAGAATAAGGTAAGAAACATGAACACGAATGGACGGAGGCTGATGTAGCTGAGGTGATGAATGCGATCTCCACCGTTTATTTTGTGGCTCGATCACGGTAAAAATGTGGGGCCGCATGTGGGTTAAAAATTAGAAAATAAAAATGTGAGTCGGCTTTAATTGTTTATCTGTCAGTCCATAAAACCTGCGGCAGGTGGTATTCCGCACACGTCATCCGTAGCTTTGTCAGAAAATATGGCCCACCCCTCGCCATTTGGCTTTGTGAAGTTTTGCATAGCTGGAGGAGCCGTCCACCTCCTCCAACCAAAGCTAAGGCCTAAGGGCAATATAGTCAAACCGTAATCCCTAATTTTAAATACAAACTTAACAGGCAACTGCAGTAACATCCCTCCAGAAATCACCCAAGAAAAGGTATTTAACTGAGGTGTTTAAATTATTTACAACAAGAGGTGGGGTCTCATGTTGAATTTCAGGTTGTACCTAAACCAGTATCACCATTTAGCATTGATCAAAACTAGCAATCAACCTTCCCAATTGCAGTCCAATGCAATATAAACACGAACTACACTCACCTATTTCGATCTATCCCTAATATTATATATATAAACACGAACTACACTCGCTAAAAAGAACAATGTAAAAAATTCACCCCGACTACTACACTATGACCATTGTTTCATAACTTTGATGTAAATAATAACCCGAGAACACGCGGTAAAAAAAAAAAAATCAAACTTCGATGTACACCGAGAACACACGGTAAAAAAAAATTCAAACAAAGTCAGACCATAGAGGCGCTGCATTACTAGCAAATCACGAATACAAATTACAATACCAACTTTCCTTATTGTAGGCCGGATAAAAGAAACAAAACACAATACCAATCAAATCCAATAGCAATGTGAAGCTGCGTGGTTTCAGCTTCATATCATACAATACGAGCTTAATTACTTAAGAAACAACCTCCCATCAACCTCCACATCCATGAGGGAGTCGTAAATACACACTCGCATCTTTCTTCACTTCTTAATTGAAGAACTTAAGGAAGCCTGAAATTATGATAAAATATCAACCAAAAAAGAGGCCCATTAAATATCTTCGCTCAAAAAAGGCCCGTTAAATATATTCAACCAGAAAGGACCCATTAAATATCTTCAACCGGAACGGGCCCATCCAATATCTTCAACCAGAGAAGGCGCAAGATGGAAAAGCCGTCAGGCCCAAATAGAACGATTATCTATCCACTAAACACCGAAATGCAAGCCCAATATTACCGACGATAATATTGAAAATAGAATAATGAAATATATTCTTTTCCTAAAAGACAAAATGAAATAACCATAACAAAGACTAATAACTTCGATTTAAGTATGCGCAATTTTCAAATATGTGATGATGATTGTTGGTATAAATATCTTTATGAGTGGTGGCAGCTGGTATATATAAATATCTCTATGAGTAGGTGTAGGTGACCGTGATATAAAGCAAACCTCGCTGACCGAGGAATTTGGAAAATATCCTGTTATAACTTGTCTTGTACGACTCCCGACAAATAATTTAATTAACTTTTACTGTTTTATAGTACCAAAAAATATATATATAAATATCAAATTAAATAGCGAGATCGGAGTAGCTCACCCCAGTTTGAGAGACAAAGTAACGTCGGAGCAGTCATCTTCATCCAGAGAAACCACACTGTCGCAGCTGCTACTGGCGGTGGTGGTGGTCATATTTGTAGCAGATTCCGACGACACGCCGCTGCCGCTGCCTCCTCCTCCAGTATTCTCCGACTGATCTACAACCAGCCCAGGTCCAATACTCCCCCTGGATACCATCATCTGCTATGCAAAAACAAAACATATTAGGAATCATACATCCACCGTCATTATTTACTTAATTAATTAAAAAAAAACGAAATTAAGTAAAAGGTAAGACGAAGAAAGAATTATACACGACGATGGTGGCTGGTTAGACTCTGCCTTAGCTGGTTGTTGCCATCTATCAGCTCAGCTCCCTACATGTATTTTGTCAGCTCACGAAACAACAAACAAATTTATTACCCAAAATCCACAACTCTATTATTAATCACTATCTGTATTTGTATAAATAAGAAAAAGAAAAAAGAGTACCCGTTATTTCAAGCAAAGTGATCACGCCATGTTACTTGTCATGTACTCCATCCACATATTACAGTTTGAATACAATATTTGTTGACAAGATTATTTAGTTTACTCATAATTTGTGAGTTACTACAATTGTATTGTTCATCATTTATCGTGTTTATGTATATAAATCATTACTTATGTAATTACAAGTGTGTATAAATCATTATTTATGTCATTAGAAATTTACAGATACGAACCTTTCTTTCAAGTGCCATAATCTGACTCATAATCTTTTCATCCTGAAATGAACGAAAATTTTGCATTTAGAACAATGATACATACTTTTAACAACATATGCAACCCAAAATATGTACACTTACATGCTTTTCAGCACATTACATCCGGACCAGAGAATTTTGGAACCCATTTTAACTTGTGGTTCAACAATCCGAACCAACAGTTACCTAAGTTTCCATTCGAAACCATCCGTGACAAAAACCACAAAAATCGACCGCAGCTATTGGAAATTTGATTAAACAGTGATGATCCTTTCCGCCGTGTTTTCGTCTATGTATTTAACCACATATAATTCAGGTCTTTCAATGATTTCCGATATAACTAAATTTAAACAAGAATGATCTTTGAATGGAACAGACCTTTGTATCGATGGCGTGGCCAAGGCTGGTTTCCAACATCTTTTCCAACTCCTGCAGCTGGGACAGATCCAGCTCGTCAAGATCAAGCCCCTTTATCTTCCTGTCCCAACCCAATGAACCAATAAATTCATATCAGGCGCATTGAAATGAAGATAAAAGTACCAACTAATGAAGCACACATATCTTGCAAGTTAATTAAATTAAACATTATCACCTCAGCAGGCGGCTCTTGTCTTCGACTTCCTTTCTCAATCTGATGGCTTTCTCGGTCTCCAACTAAAAATTAGAAATTGAACCATCATTCATATAGTCTAATCTGTCAAATGAAAAAGCTTAAAATCATCATCCCCAGAAAAGAAACACAGAAAAAAGCTTGCAAACTATTCACAACCATCTTCTCAAACAGAAAGTGAAACACACATAACCATGTAGGCCAAGGCAATTGCAAAAATAAAATGGACTAATTAAATTGAATTTTCAGTTTAATTACTGGACTTAACAATCGTGCGATAACACATACACTGGAAAAATTCAACCTAATTGACAGAAAAAATACAGATAGTGAAGAACAACAAAGATCATTTAGATCCTAATAACTGATCCAACAGCCCCAACAGTACACGTACTCACTGTCCCGTACACAACTACATATATCAAAATCATAATCATAACAACAATTACATATAGTTCAGCTTCCAAGAGTACTCAATGCCGATCACTTATTCATGCTAGACTCCAAGTCGTGTCCCACACCGGGAGCTTTGGGCTCAAAGCTCGTCAAGAAAAAATACAAACTCTGGAGTCAGGCCCTAATTAATCTTGTCAGTTTAAAGAAATTTCCGTGTGTAAACCTGCAGCTAGCAGTCTAGCTAGATGATATTTAGCCTTTAACATATTAGGCATGAGAATACCAAACCTAAACAATGGGTAACCAAGTTTCTATCGATTGAGTCCTGCCATCTCATAACTTGTAATTAACATGATGATAGTTGTAAAAACTCTAAGTTTCAGTTGGTCCTGACATGGATCTATCTTTACGTTGGAGCGCCACAACGACAAGAGAGATGGAAAACCATTAAGGGAAGATCCATCATCCATGGCTTTTCAATTTGTATGCTAGAGATTATATATACAAACGAATTACAAGTAGCTTTGCAAATAATATCATCATGAAATCTCTATAAAGTCCGGGAACAAGTAACAACCACCTCACACTTTCAAGCCTAGAACCTCGGCTTGCTCAGAGCCTCTAAGAGAATATGCCCAAACTTATATGCCCAAACTTTTAGGAAAATCGATCATCTCAAACTCTGCATACTCTACATCCTAGCTCTAGGCTCCAGCTGAAGACCCATATATGCTCGTACTCTGTTTTTGTTTCACAAGGTTTCGTCGTTTCTAGTTAATCTCATTTGGCGTCTAGGATAGGATTGGACTGGATAACTCATTATATTAAACATTCAGGCTCACTTTGGTTTAATGAATTTCTATCCAATCTTTTGTGCCAAATATGGCCTTGGAAGCTTTAGAACCAACTTTCAGCTATACAGCTTTTGTTGGCATTCAGAAAGATTCACCAGAGGGTTTTTAGTGTATATGGATGTATACAGTATAGCAATAAAAGAAAAAAAAATTGGAACTTATCCAAACTCCATAGAAAGTATCATTTAAATGTACAAAAAACATATGGAATATTTTAGAGTTTATCAAAAAAATGAATATGAATGAGTTTTGACATATTTTATATTAAAATCCAAATATCCAGATACAATATTGATTCCAATTCATTGTTTTTCATAAATTTAGATTTCAAAGTACCAAAAATTCGTGATTGGAAATTGAGAGTGGAAACTTCTTTCATGTATTTTACATTATTTCTTGTGTTTTTTCTACATTAAAAAAAATCTCATAAAAATTTGGCTTGTGAAAGACTTAACTTTTGAACTACTTCAGAAGCTTGAGAATTAAATATGAGCCAATACAACCTACAAGAATTTGAGATTAAAATAAGAAAGTGGAATAGAAGGAACTTTATTTCAGATACAAGTGGCTTACATTACCATTTTAAGATACGTGAGGTAAAGCCTATACATGTCACTTTCACTCTTTTTTCCCCTTGTCCCTTGAGGTGTGAAGTGGTAGGATTGATATATGAAATAATAGGAATGGGAAAAGATGATTATTTTTTCTCCCATTTTCATGAGTGAGAGTAGAAGGTGGGATATGAGAAAGAGAGGGAAGACGAATTTAGATATAATTTACACAATGAAGGCATAAGGTATAATCAATGGTACTGAAATTTCAATAAATATCGTCCATAAGAAGGACCATACACCTCCTATTATAAGCGAATGAATGCCATCATACCCTACTTGGTGGGAGGATATGTGCATGCATCAACTTGTATGTTCTCCCATTATGCAATTGAGTTTGAATCTCTTTCCAACTTAGAAAAACTTAGCAATACCTTTGCATACTATAAATAAGGGAAACTAAAGTCAACAACCCTGCCTTTATTTTTTTGAGGTATCATTAGCTGAAGAAGACCCCGGCCAATCCATGTGGCATGCTTGACGAACGTCAGCGGGGTAAACGCTCCCTTCTTTGTGTTGACACTCAGTTTAGAGACGATAACTGCCTATTTATAGAAATAGGGAACTATCGGAAAGACACGGTATCATACCAACAACCTTTTCCATTACTTTGTTTGAAAAGTTCCGCCCATTTATTTCTGGGAATATGGGAAACACTGAGAAAAGGTAGGGGTATTTAACTTTTTTTAAAATTCAAGTCATCTCCCCCTATTTGGGTTTGATACTTGGTTTATAGAAGAAATCTACTTATTTCTTCATTCTTTATATGTTAGCGAACTTAGGAAGTCAAGGTGCGAGTGTCCTTTTCGTACAATAATACCCTTGTGTAGAAAACCAAAAAAATAAAGGGAAGGCAGATTACTAACAAGACGAGAGGTGTAAGTACAACCATTGAGGATTGAACTCTTTGTTATTGAACTTTACTTGTAGATATGTACCTATGTGCTTTTTTTTCACCCCGCAAAATATAAATTTTTAGCCATCGATCATGATTCATGAACTTCCAAATATTTTAGGGAATAAATGTCAGAAATTTTTCTGAATTCTATTAAAAATCATTTATAAGGCTTTGTAAGAACTTTACTTCGACTAATTTTTTTTATTTGTCGAATATTAAATTTGTTTGTTTGAACAATAAAATTTTGTGTATATGATTTTTGGTGATAAATCTGTGTTGAGCTTCGGCTGTATCTTTAGAGGCTTTAGTTTCAGCTGTATTTTAAAGCACCACCCTAGTATTTTTAGGACTTTCTTGGACCCCAAGACTACTATTTAAACCCTACACGAAGCTCATCACTCAATATATGACGCAAATAATGCTTTTTTATTTATTTAAGTTGAAACAATATGATTTTCAGATGCTATAACAAAATATTCAAATTTCCACGCTTTGAGTCTTCCTAGAATATGCGTTACATTGACTTCAAACAGTTGACAGCACACATTTTTTAAAGGACAAAAAAACCACCAAAAAGATGAACTGAAATTTAATTACCTGCAGCTCAAGAGACGTTTGATCCGATTCTTCAGTAGCATTTGTGTGCCCTTTGTACCTTGCAATCACATCATTCATGCTTCACACCACATGAAAAGAAAAAAAAAATTAATCCTATGTTTCCTAATTTAAAAAAAAAAAAAAATTAGACAAGAAATAAAATAATTACCAAATACAGAAGTATCCTGCTTGTTTTACCATTCCTACTTATGATCTTAAAAGGAAAAAGAATCTGCTACTGTTTCATACGTACTACTAATTAATATTCACCACCTTATTTTACCACTCCAGAAATTATATGGAATTTGACTTTCAATTTTAATAGACCCGGAATTTGAATTTTAATTAAAATGCAAACCGGAATTTGGTTTCCAATTTTATGCAGACACAGAATTTCACTTCCAATGATAATGCAGAAAGTACCTCACCATAAAACGACCAATCACCTCAACAGAGAGCAAATATAATTAAGTGAAAAAGTTACTGGTTTGATCCCAAAATTAAAATTAAAAAAAAATTGAGACTGGTTTAATTTATTGCAGAAAGTAAGACCATATATTGGAGCTAATTTAGTAGACAAATAAAAATATTGCAGAGGAACCATATTACAGAATTTTTTTGGACAAATTCTGTTGCCATCAAAGTCGACGTAAGGGCGCAAAACAATGTCAGCTCAATGGGCCTCTTCAATAAATGAAAAAAAAAACGGCCTAACAAAAATTGAGTCATTTCCTTTTAACATCCAAAAATGCTTTCATTCCTCGCTTTGCTTTGTAGTCCGTGGACAATTGACACTAGAAACCCTGAACCCTTCTTAATATAAGAGGAGGATGTCAGTCGAATAAAAACTAAGGGCACATTCCATTCAGATTTTCACATAATGTGGATATCTCTAAAAATCTAAATACAAAAAAAATTAGGGATCTTCAATTAACGTGACATTTGACCAGGCAATGGACCTGCCAAAATATTAGACTAGACTACGGAATAAGCCCACCAGAAAACCACAAAACTCAAACAAGGATCATGACCCAAAGCCCATCACTATTACCCTAACTTAAACCCTAGACAATTTCTATAAATAGGGGGCCCCTCCCTCATTTTGGGGGACCTCTCTCTCCACCTTCCTATCAGAAAAGCTCTCCTTTCTCTCTACTCTCTCTCTCTCTAAACTCTAAGCTAATTATATTATATAAGTAAAGTACTATTATACTAATGTGAGTGAGACAACACCGTGAACATAGCCCGATTTGGGTTAACCACGTACTTTCATATATAATAATTATATATGTTATTATAAAATTCTTAAAAAAAAATATCTATCAAGTTCTAAAATTTAATATCATTTTCTGCAAAAAAAAAAAAAATCTATTATTTCGAACCGTTATTTATTTAATGATTTAGGTTTGACGGTATAAAAATCAAACAATTTGAACTACTCCATGAGTAATAGTTTGAATTTGAATTTTCATTTTAGACATCCGTTAAATTTAAATCGGACCGTTAAGTAATATATTTTTTATTAATTTTTAAATCTACTATTAATACAATGTAGAAAAAATAAGAATAAAAAATACTATAACATATCCAAATAAATGCATAAATAACCAGAAAGAGTAATAAAAGATTATTAAGTGGTAACGTTTGTTTGATAAATCTTAATACAAAAGTAATATTTGCGATCCAATTCTCTGCAAATTTATTATACAAATTTTGAATATCAAATATTTCGTTATTTTTTATATCCTAATTTTTTTTAATATCCTTATATTTTTTATACCTAAACAGTTTCAAACTATTTCGATCCAAACCGAACCATTAGTAACGACTTAGATCGAAACGGTTTTATTTTTTAATTTTAGAAAATTCAAAAGGTAACAAACCGTTAAAAATTTAACGGTTTGAATTTGGATATTATCAATATTCGTATCGAACCGTACCGCACTAACCCCTCACAATACCAAACCAACGGCCTCGCAACTTATATATTTAGCTACATAGCAGCTCTCTACATACATATTTGAGTCTGCCAGTGTAACAAACTCCTAAAATTTGTGCCATTGAACAAGGCCTTTGTTACTGCCTACCTATCTACTTGATTAGGCTTGTGTTACTCCTTTCCTATGTGGACCGAACTAGGCATTTGTCACCGAGCTCAGCGTTTAACACCGACCTCAGGTATGCCAATAATCCTAATTATAACCTTAGGAACAAAAATCGGTATTGAAATCTCCTATCGGATTGCATCGTCTTTAAATGAGTCCACTTGTCCTATGTGAGATAAGGCATCCACAAAATCCACAAAATTGAGTGCGTCAGTAGACCCAAAGTGTTAATTAGAATCTCAGAGAAAACAAGGCCAAGAGTCACGTGGATAGTGCTCCAAACCAAGGGCAGCACCGGCTCTGAAGTGCATCAACAGACACACAAAATAGATCATCAATTTCATCACCGGGATAATCCATAAATCACTCAAGCACAACCAGTCATCCAAAGAGCCCATCGCCATAAAGATTTAGGGACAATAAGGGCATCGGGGTTTTGTCATGCATAAGTGGGGTTATAAGGAATCCCTAATTATCGGCACTTAAGGATGGGCTAGGGTAAAATATGAATAGACATAAATGGTGAATTGTGCTAGAGAACCCCAAGGAAAGTGTCAATGACGAAGCAGCTTTGGAAATTGGTGCTTTGTTATGAAATCGGGTAAGAAAGGAATGCAGCTTTTGTGGTGGACGCAAAATGGTCGTACAAGAGGAAGTGGGCATCAGCCGAGTTACATAGATGGCTAATGAAAAAATAATGAACATTGTCCTTGTTAGTGGAGCAGTGGTGAGAGGGTGCCCGCCACACAATGGGGAAAGCAACGACATCGGAAAAAAATTGGCCCCAATTTGAAAGAGTTTGTCAAACATAAACTGGTGAAAAGTGATATGGTCTGTCAGTAAGGTGCGAAGTCAATTCAGACTAAAGCTCGTCTTGACAAAATGTAACACACTGTATCTTGTGTGCATTATGAAGCCGATCCATGACTTGATCGTAATTGAGATCGACGACTTGGTGGAGGTGAACTGTACGCCAACCATTAGACCTTTCGTACTCACGGTGGCAGTTTGACGACCACAAAATTTATAAACTAAACCTTCTTGAAATGACAAACTTGAATTTGTTCCATTATGTTAAGTTTGTCAATAGAATGAGCAAATCAACTCCGAATAATCTAACTACTATACTAAAAATATATAATCGCTTCAATTTGCCCCCACATTTCCCTGGCACTACCAAACCAACACACCTAGACTTAATTAAAAGTAATCCCTACACCACTTTCCTCTAGGAACAAAACCCCAACCACACTTTCCTTGGAAATTCGGACCCATCTGTCCTCCCCGAAATCCCACACCCACTTGCTCAATCTCAAGTCGCAACTCTAGCACACCAATACCCGTGTTATGGCCAAATAATGCACATTCTCTTCCCAATTAGAAAAGAGAAATAAAATAATAGATGCGGAAATCATGAGATCAATTTTTATAGGATTCTTAATACACACCCCCGAGGATATTTGTATTTTCACAAACACTCCCCAAATTTTATACCTTACAAAAACATCCCCTTAGCCTTAGATTCTAAAAACATTACACATTCTAAATAGTTTAGACCTTATTGTAATTCATGTGAATATTTTGAAATTGATTATTTTAAAATGTAATTTATTTAATTAAAAAATACTTCAGACTTGAACAATTTGGAAAAAATATTGTTTTTATTTTTATCAAAGTAATGCTCAACTTAAATCATTACGAAAAATCTAACAAACTTAACTAAAATACAAACAAGCCCACTAAAAACAGTTCAAAACAAACATCAGACCACAACATACAAAGTCCAAATAAACCTTAGAAACTATAAGAAGCTTCATCAACCACCACTTCCGATCAACAAGTCATCATAACACAACACGAATCAATTAAGAACTAAAGAAATTAATCTGCAAAGCACAACTTATTATATATTTTAATTTTATTTTAACTAATTTATTGATATTATTATTAATGCTATTACTACTATTTTGTTTCATTATTATATTTAATTATTTATTATTTATTATTTATTATTTATTATAAATTTTATTTTTATTTTTTTATTATTATTTATTTTTTTCTTATTTTTTTTATTATTATAAATAATATTATTATTAATACCAAATTGCTAGTTACCAGATTACAATTTCAAAAATATTATTTTAGCGGATGCGAACCGTATAAAGATATTCAATCATATTAATGTACTTAGAGACTCATTAATACGAGCGGTACTAAACACCAATTTTGCACTACATTATCCTATCTAATTCCTTATACGATATACCAAACAGTCTTAGTTACTTCCAAACTTAGCCAACAAAACCTGCGAGATACTTCATGAATACATCATAGTCGTCAACATAAATCGTAACAAGGACAACTTGGTTATAAAATTTTGTTGTACGTTCATCTAGTCTGCCCAAACCTCTGTTTCAGTTAGCTGTGTCGAGCAAGCCAGCCCAAATTTTTTGGGCTTGGTCTGAGCTGGGATGGACTTATTAAATAATTTTTAAAATTTCAGACTGGGTCAGGCGGACTTTCATATATGAGCCCAAGCTCTTTATCAAATTGGACTTTTATCGACTTTTCGGACCAGGCCTAATACGCCCACTCGGGTCTTGCTTGAGTGACCTTTAAGAAATAAACTATTTTTCAAATTTTAAAGTTGCAAAAAAATATATCAATATGAAAGAAAAATATTAGAGTATGGAAGGAAATATTAGAATAAGATGAAATGAGTGTCTGGTAAATGATAAAATGAGTATTCAAACTCTTGAAAGGTTGCATAAGTAACAACTTCATGGGTAAAAGGTGAAAAGTAAAGAGTTCCCTTTTTATGAATTGAGATTTGAGAGAGATAAAAAATGGAATCTAATATTAACGGCAGTTTAGTGTTTTTAGATTTTTTGGGCTATATTCGGACTTATAGGTCGAACTTATACGGGCGAACCTAGTTGAGCTTATCGGGCTCGAGCTCGGGCCTATCAGGTTTAAACACTCTAAGTCCAAATTCAGCCTGTTAACTCTCGGACCGGACCGACCCACAACCTTTAACGAACCAGGCCGGACTTCTGTCTATCGGACCTATCAAGCCCCAAAAGTCCATGGGCTTCTGGGCCAAATGGTGAGGGCTAATTTTAGTGTTGCCATTGCCATTTATACTATGTTTCTTGACTTAAGATTCAATTGGGATCACAATTATAAGAAAAAAACACGATACTAATGGCAACGGTACATGAACCGTATTGGGCATGAGCACATAACAGAGTTCCATAACCAAATTCCATGAGGTATACCAGTGTTCTCGCCCAGATTCAATCACATCAAAACCATATTAAGTTTCAACTCTAATACACAAACAAAATTCCAACATCATCATTTTAAATTCTTTTTACGCACTGAAATTACAAAGCAAGTTTCAATTCAAACAAATTTCGACTCCCAACTCTTTTTGTTAATTGTTTTGAAATTTTTGGAGATTGTTTATTGAATTATTTATATAGGTTTTGTTTTGAATTAATTGATATGAATTTATTTTTACATAAAGTGATATAAATTTTGTTTAATCATTTTATATGGCAATAGTTTTGCACGCTTGAGTTGACTTTGTTGACCAAGGCTTTCGGGAACTGCAACGTTATGACCGATGAGGTCATCCTTTACAGGACATGGAACCTCATTTAGGAATTTCTGCAAAGGTTTTCACCCTTCTGGGCTACGAAGAGGATTATTTCTCGATTATTGTATTCAAGACACTTATCTCGAATCATATGATCGTGTAACCCATCATTAGTTTTCTATTGAGAATCTCCCGGAAGTTTGGGAATCCTATCACTATTTGTGTGACCCCAAACTCTCGTAATACGAACCCTAAGAACTTTCCGATTTCTTGGTTCTGAAAATTCCTTGCTTATTACGCTTTTACTTTGAGAAACATTCTTTTAAACTAAGTTACTGTTTCCTCAAACGTTTTAAGATGTTTTAAAACAAGTTAGTGAATTTTTCTTTCTTAACAAAATTTTTTTTACTAGATACAAGTTTTCTTTCAAACAAGTTTTACTTTGCTGGATTACTAGACGTTTATTTTTTTTTTCGAGTAACATTTGGGAGATCGGGCCTTTGACCGATCAGGACGAAATTTCCCTAAGGGGGGCAGACTGATACATCCCGCCACGAAAATACAAAACCAAATTTCGAGAATTTAATGAATATATTTTTCATACATGAATTTTTTTTACATTTTTCAAAGTATATGAATTTTTTTTTGCATTAATCGATATAGGGTTGTGAGCGAATCTCCCACCCAAATAAAGACCAATAGAAATAAATAAAGTGGAGCTTCATATACCTAAAAAATGCACTTCTAAATTATGTTTTCGTGATCCTAAACAATCTTTAGAAGGATAAATGAATGTTGACATTGTTGGCGACCTTGATTGTAAGAAGTCTATGTCAAGTGTCTTATTTACTTTTGATGGTGGAGTTGTTGCGTGACGTGCACGAGGAAGTGCATAAGCGAGCGTGAGACCCCCTAATGGCGCGTGAAGGCGCATAAGGCCAGTCCCAACCTTTTGCCTGCGGGTGGCAGCACGCGGCAATTCCAACATATACCAACACGTGCCAGCTCGTGCCAGCTCCTGCCAGAGTCTACCAACTCCTAACAGAGCAGTGCGAAAATCACTTTAATAACTGTGTCTGATCCCTCTTCCATCTGACAATCCAACTCCACGTTCCAAAATTACCCTTACCACAATAAAAACAAAGAACCTGCCAGACAATACCTAATTATTGCCTCAATATACGAACCAAATATATCGAAATAATTATCTCGAATTCTCGATATACAAACCAAACATGCCAGAATAATTATCTCGATATACGAATCAGACATATTTCGTCCTTTTAGAGTCATCACACACATTAACCCGCTAACCCCGACGAATTACAACACCCCAAATCTCAGGTCTATCCGAGCACTAAATTCGACTCTTGCTATTCTTTCCAAGCCTCAACTGGTATCCCGACTATTCCCGAATCTTATCTTAATATTATTATCTTATAAAGAAACCTTAGTCAAAACTCTTAGAGGCCCTCACTTCTTCCAACTCTTGCAACTTCAAACGTGTAAAATCACCCTGAAATAATGTCAAATTTCCTTGAAAATTGTACCATTGGGTCCATAATTTCTAATCTGTCCCAAAAGGACTTTGATAACCGTGCCCGATACTACACATGTCTGACAAATCAACTGAAGTACCAAAATTACCATCCACGAGCCCCCATGCGCCTGTTCTCAAATCCGTCCAATTTTAACTAATTACAACCAATTTCTTATCAAAGAAACCATTATAAGATACTTATAAACATAATTCCAGGTCCAATTTATCAAATCCTTACCTCAAATTAGTCGAATTTCGAAGGAGTCGCAGGATGGTTCTCATTCTGTTCTTCCTCTATTTCATTCAATTTTTAAACGGCTTAGTTCGTATGGATCTCAGGAAGCATAAACAAAGTCCAATTTCAATAATCACGACCTAAGGAACTTTTAAGTTGACTACGATGGGAAGGGAGCCTCCACGCGCCATCACGTGCCGACGAACGACTTGCGAGGGCCCAACCTCAACCCGCATTTGCGTGTCAGCCAACACTTCTCGATTCCAAAATTGTTGACTCCAGAATTGTTGACTTCTCGATTCTAGAATTGTTGATGGACACAACCTCAATTTGTTTTAAGAAAACTTTAGAAATAGTTAAAAAGTCTTCTCTCCAATTTCAAATACGCAATTGGAAGAAAGAATTGATTGGAAGATTGTGATAATCATGTCAACTCTAAATAAGATTGTGGCAATAATGTTAACATTATTGAGATGCAAAGTTTGAAATTAGACATTCTTGAACTTTCCTCACGAGCTTTGCACCCTGCCATTATTCTGCCATACATCCATTCTCAAAAACCTAGTGGTAAATGAATCCGTGACGTGCCGAGAAGGGAAGCTCAATGTATAAGCCTAGCAACGAGCTGCAACAAATCCTTAAAAATGATGTTATCCTTAAAAATGATGTTATTTAAGATTAGGAGTGATGGGATTTTCACCTAAAACTCTTATCACGTCCTTTTGTCACCCTACTGTCAATAACCCTCATCATTTGGCCCAGATGACAAAAAGCCTGATTCGGCCCGATATGGGCCGTGGGCTGGTCCGGCCCGCATGATGACGGGCTGCACTTGGGCTTAGGGTATTCAAGCCCGCTAGGCCCGATAGGCACGAACCTGATAAAACCTGGTAAGCCCAACCCGACCCGCCCAGGTAAACCCGACCCATAAGCCCCAAAATATAAAATAATTATAAATTAAAAATTGATACCCAATCCAATCTTATTACTACTATCATAGCCAAAATCCAAAACTCCAACCAAATCTCAACCTAGTGTCATTTAAAAGCTCAATGCCCAAACCAAATCCTAACCCTAAATTCAAAAAAACTCACTAGGTCTCTCACTCTCTTATCGACCTCCTTATCCTATCTCGGCTTTATGATCGAAAAGTTAAGTCAAATCTCCAAATCTAATAGTACTCATCCTTAGCTTATTTCAATATTCGATAATAATATTTAAGCTCAACTTACTTTTTTTTTTTTTACAATTAGGTAGATACAAATGGGCTTAGTAGGCCTGGCCCAAATGGGCTTATTAGGCCCGACCCGTAAAGCCCGATAAAAACCCGGCCCAAACCCGACTCGACAAAGAGCATGGGCTTTCATATTTGTGATCAAGCTCGCCCGACCCGGCCCGGTATTTTTTAAATTATGAAATAGGCCTAGCCCGACCCGACCCAAGCCCAAAAATTTTGGGTCGGACTTGCCCGACCCGGCCCAATGACGAGGCCTAACTGTCAAATATCATACGATGCAATAGTCATGTTGGTATAATAGTTTGCAAACGTAAAGACTGTCGTAAAATTAGCTTCACCATTAGTTTAGGATTCCAAGTTGGACAAAGTTTATACCTTATCGATACAAGACTAGGATTTTTAAATAAGTTCCTATATTGCACAAGGTTTTAGGACCAATAAAGATTTATAAACAAGTATAAATATGACTTTTTGGGTTAAGTTCTAAATAAAAGCACAATACCGAGATTGATAACTAAATAGTGGAACTGTGAGCTAGATGTGATGTTTTAAAAACCAAGAATTAAAAGCAAACAATGTTCAATGGTAACCAAATGGGTTTTTAATCCTCATATTTTGGTCACAGGATGTAGGCATATTCGGCGAACCCCTATAAATTTCTTGTGTTCTTCGCGAGTGTTTTACGTTTGGCTATTCTTTACATCAGTTGATTGTGCAATGTATCATAGTCTATCAAAAACAATATCCATATTGGGACTGTTTGTATAATAGACTTGCGTCAGAGCCCAGATCTAATTCCGTGATAAAAGAACTCTGTTTTCAAACAGATTTGTCCATCAGTAATGAAGATCACATTGGTTGGAATATAGGCCGATAAGTCTCCAACTTGTGTTTCAATGACGAGTAAGGAGGTCAACCTACCCACACCTGTCTGGTCCGATCGTTTAGCGACTAATCTTTACATCAGTTGATTGTGCAATTTATCAAAAACAATATCCACATTGGGACTGTTTGTATAACAGACTTGTGTTAGAGCCCAGTTAAGGTGACTCGATTGAAATGTTGGCTAAAAAAACCACGGTATGACATTAAGTTGTTTACCGTCAAGGAGAATCACAGTTTGACAAACAAAAATGCGAAGTACGATTGAAAAAAAACCACGGTATGACATTAAGTTGTTTACCGTCAGGGAGAATCACAGTTTGACAAACAAAAATGCGAAGTACGATTGAATTACCTATCAAACAGGGTGATAATGTAGTTCGGGAATCTTACTGGAAAAATCACAGAAGTTCTCAACAAAGAAATCAATAAAGAAACTCAACTTCAAATGGAGCTTGATACTAAACAAGTGGTGTCCCATTGAAGAAATTGATACTTCACGTGTGTTTTACTTTTGTCTTCAGAAGCTTCTGGCCTAGTGGGGGTACTATTGAACCAAACAAAGCACCAAGCAACAAAACCATAGACAGATAAAGAAGCTAAACTATAAGACAAGTGTCTTCAGACCATACAAGCGCACAGCGAGCCCATGCAAAAGGTATTCCACCAAATTTACAAATGGAACGAGCCATCAAACCGACCCAACCAACAACTAGAGCTAAATGCATACAGACAGAATAGGGATCATTCAATACAACACGGACCAAGGCTTTACCACTCGGTCCTCGATGGCCAGAATGGATTCGATTTTGATTTAGAGACGTTAAGAATAATGAATCAACGTCGGGAACACATTATATGCAGAAAAAGCGAGTGGACGATTCTACAATAGATGTGATCAATGAATCTCTATTTACTGAATATGCGAAGCTCTCGACATTAATTCATCATTTTAACGTTTCATTCAAATCCAAAAACGAGAACCATAAAGAGGGTGTTTGTATAACAAACTAGTATCAAAGCCTAGTTATAAGGGCTCCTTTGAGATCGGATAAATAGACCACAACCAAGAGGCGTGAAGGTTGGCATTAAGTTGTTTATCAGTTGGAAGATTTCTCACGCTAAAACAAACAAAAGTTCAAAGTACGATTGCAATCACAGATCACAGAAGTTTGAAAAAGAACTCAAATTTTCATAGAGCTTGATATTGAACAAATGGAGTTCAACGACGAGGCATTGGAGAAACTGGGCATCAACATGTTCAAGAAGAGGCTCAAGATCAAGTGGAGCCTCCCAACATAGTGAGGGATGAAAACAAAGTTCACTATGCTTTCAATTGAGAGGAGCATCCTCTTAAAATAACTCCATTTAGGGCTTGGTTCCAAAATGTAGATAAATCAAGAATTAGCTGCAATTAGGTGTTTAGGAGGAAGTTTGGGATACTTGAGAAATTCAAACATCGTCTGGACTTTCTCAACCTTGTTGAATGTTGAAGGTTGAGGGTGGAGCACCTCCTCACTTACTTTCTCAACCTTGTTGAATGTTGAAGGTTGAGGGTGGAGCACCTCCTCACTTCGAAGTGAGGTATGGAATAGTTCACCAAGGTATAGTTCACCAAGGTGGAGGTGGTAGTGAATTTGGCTCACTATTGGAGTTTGTATTCCATGTTGGACAAGGAATAAATAGTTCCATAGAGATTTTGGCCCACTATTCTATCTTATTGTCCATATAAGATTAGAATATTGAAATAAATAGGTTTCTATATTGTAGTTTTAAAAATTATACTCTAATAAGGGGTATTTTGTATTCCATGTTGGCCAAAGAATAAATGGGTTTCCACACAGATTTTCGCTCACCATTATATCTTATTGTCCATATAAGAATAAGATTTTGGAATAAATAGGTTTCAATATTGTACATGGTTATATTCTAAAGAAGAACACAAAATAGAGTGAGATCAATAGTGAAATTATGAGCTAGGTGTGATATATTGAGAACTGGGAATTGAGAGCAAAGGGGTTTTTGGGGGTCTAAATACTAAATGTGATATATGATTGGTCGTATAATCGTGGTTACATAGATGCTTTTTATGGAATATCCTTAACTAAAGGCATAAGAAAATTATCCGAACTAACTAATTTTTTTGTATCGTAACCAAGGGAAATCCTATAAATTTTTTGTATTCTTCACATGTGTTTACTTTTATGTTTTGAGGTTTAGTTATTCATTGTATTAGTTATTACTTTTGTGTTTAGATGTTTAATTATTCATTGTATTAGTTATCACAGTATGATTTATCAGTCTATCTTAGTGTCTTGGTGGTTGTGTGATTTATCATACTATCGAAAACAAATTCATATTGGGGGTCTTTGTACTAGAGTGATCAACTAGCCCCCAAGGCCTCCCCTACGTCCTACATAAAAGCCTGTTTAAACCTCATAACAACATGTGAGAAAGAAGCAGAATCATGTTCCCTCCTCCCTAAAGGCCTACGGTTAATTAATCTTGCTCCGACATTAGAAATTGCATGTTTATAAATTTGTATTTGCATTTTCCTTTATGAGTCTCTTCAGAAATTGGCGGTTGTAGACTTTTTTTGGGGTTAAAGAAGACCACCTTAAGAGTGGGCGTTTGTAGATTTTTCTTTTTTAAATATAAATTGAAATCAGCCTTTACTCTGCGTAACTATATTTTGTTAATTAACTAGAAAGAAAGCACGACTTTATTTAAATTCTTATTCCACGATTAACAATTTATTCTCATGATCTCATCACCCTCCCACTCTATCTAAAAATACAGATATTATGCATGTATGACATATCACTGATCATATATATGTAATATCCACCACTGATCATATATATGTAATATCCACCACTGATCATATATGAAGTCTTCAAGCCTTCACTATATCCCAAGTTACCATCATATCACTTTATTCCTAGTAAGAAAACTATACAATAATCACATAATTCAAATTTTACATTCTAAGTCTCTAGCTACCACATTCGTTAAGGAATTCCAGTTAGATCGACTTAGTTTAACTAGGTGAGGATAATGAAGGGTATCGCAACCTTTTGAATGCAACCGCCCACCATCACATGTAGCATGAATCTGGGCATGATGGTGTATGTCCTAGATTATATACATATAAGATGTATATATTATGTCAAAAGGAGCACGCTAAATGCCCTGTTACACTAGGTATAATTTTATGCCCCGTTAATGCTGTCAAACTATTGAACTAAATTTGTAATTTTGAATCTTATTTAAAAGTAGAGTTGACAAACTAAGTCGCACGTGTAAGGTTTGCATATGGTAGACTATGATGGGGCATGTAGTACACAAATATCTCTCAAAGTGGGACATGTGCTCCCCCCTCGCCCTTCCCCTTGTCTACATGTTTGTGCACGGATGTTCTAGTTCATACAAATAATTCAAAAGTAAGTCTACATGTTTGTGCACGGATGCTCTAGTTCATACAAATAATTCAAAAGTAACCATGGAATTTCTAGTTCATTCAATTAACGTCACTCGACTCTCGCTCTGCTCCTATAAATTTCTCTCTCGCTCTCTCTCGCTCACTCACACACACACACACACACACACACGCACCACATATCATAAAGAGAAAAAAATTATTTTGAATTGGTACCTGGAGCTGGAATAATCAAAGAGCTTCCCCGTAGCAGAAAAAATGATAAGAGCCACCTCAGAGTCGCACAGAACAGAAAGCTCTCCGGCTTTCTTGAAGAGCCCTCTTCTCCTCTTTGAGAATGTCACCTGCCTTGCTGGCAAGTAGTCAATCTTCTTGATTTTGATCCTCTTCCGATTCATCATCACCATCTCAATCAACTCCCCCTTCTAAGTTATAATCAACAAAAAAAAAAATCCCAAATTAATCCATGAATAAATAAAAACAACCATAAACAAAAAAAAAATACATACTGGATTTCTCCTAATTTCTAAAATATATATTAACAACCTCAAACCCTATGATCCTAGATCCAAACGATAGGAAATTAAATAAACAAAACCCAGAAAAACCCACCGGCCATTCGCACTAACATGTCAAAAATGGCAAATAAAAAAATCGAAAAATAAATTAAATTGGTGGATTCTCTCCGTTGGTTTGTTTTACCTTAGCCAGAAGAGTTTCAGAGCCGCAAATTGCTGTGTCGCCGGAAACTTTGAGAGCGGTGGAAACGGAATAAAACCAGCGACTTCTGGCAAAGTGTTTGGTAGTTGAAGAAAGAAAAGGAGGTTTAATTTCACCTACGAAGCACACAGACGGTAATTTTATCCATGTGGTTTGCGTTTTTGAAAAGAGCAAGGTAAGAAATATGAAAGCAAATGGACGGGATCCGATAAAGTTGAGATGATGAATGCGATCTCCACCGTTTATTTTGTGGCTCGATCAGGGTTAAAACTGGGGGTTGTGTCCATACATATATAGTAAAAAACTCAGAAATAAAGTGAGTCGGTTTAATTGCTCTTCTGTTTATGTGGCGTCTTGTATTCATCACACGTCAACCGTATCCGTGTCACAAATATGGCCCACCACTCGCCACGTGGTTTCGTGATATTTCGCTCAGCTTGGGGAGCCGCCCTCCTCGTCCAACCAAAGTTAAAAGACACTATTCGAATGTTTTATCTTTACATGGTATTATTCTTCGAGCTATAAATATCAACGAAGAGAAAGTAACCGACTGAGATTTTATCAAGTACGTTTGAAATGATTTTCACGTTGTCCCTAAACCATGATCACCATTTAGTGTCGACTTCCTTACTACATAAATCTCATAAAAGAATATCTTCTACCGACTCTGATATAATCTTTTCATTTCATTTTTTTTATTTTTTTTATTAAAAAATATATAATTCAGATTATTAATTTCGACATAAATAATAACGTGAGCACATGGATAAAGCAGAGTCCACCATCGTGGCCGCTACATTGATAGAAAGTCACAAATACAAATTACAATAACAATCAAATCCAATAGCAGCATGATGCTGCATGGTTTGAGAGATTATACAACACAAGCTTAATTACTTAATAACAAACCTCCAACAATACCTCCACTTTATTTATTCACAACTCATGAGAAAGCCGTACAAACATTCTTATTTTTCCTTTCCTTCTTAACCAAATAATTTACGGAAGCCTGCAAATATCCACACAAAAAAAAAAAAACCTTATTAAATATCTTCAAGCAGAAAAGGCCCATTAAATATCTTCGGCCCAAGATGAGCTACAAATATCTTGATGACAGCTGGGATAAAGCAAACCTTCCTATGGAAGCCATTAGAAAAATATCCCGTTATATTTTATATTAATTTTATCCCATTAAATATCTTCGGAGTATAATTTAATTAATTTTATCGTTTTATAGTACCATCAAAAGTAATATATTATAACTTAAAAATATCAAATAAGTAGCGAGATCGGGGTGGCTCACCCCAGTTTGAGAGACAGAGTGACGTCGGAGCAGTACTCATCTTTACCCAGAGAAACAACACTGTCGCAGCTGCTGCCGGTGGCGGCGGTGTTGGTGGTCATGTTTGTAGCACAATCCGATGACACGCTGCCGCTGCCGCCGCCCGCTCCTCCTCGTCCTCCTCCAGAATTCTCCGACTGATCCACAACCAGCTCAGGTCCAATATTTCCTCTGGATAACATCACCATCTGCTATGCAAGAACAAAACATATCAATATATATATATATATATATGTATATACACATATATGATCATTCACGCACCGTCATTACTTACTTCATTACAAAAATAAAATCAAGTAAATAAAAGGCATAACTCGAGAACGGTGGCTGTTTACCCTCTGCCTAAGCTGGTTGTTGGCTTCTATCAGCTCAGCTCTCTACATATATTTAGTCAGCTCGTGGAAGTATGGAACAACAAACAAATTACCCCAAATCCAAATCTTTTTTATTAACGAATATATATATATATCTGTATCTTAAATTTCCATTTTCAAATTAGTGCTTCATTATGTATTTGTATATAAATAAGAAAAAGAAAAAAGAGTACTGATTATGTAAGCAAAGTAATTCCGTACGCCATGTTGCTGGTCAATGGTCATGTATGCCATCCACATAGTACAATTTTAATAGAATATTCCATGGTAAGATTCTTTAGTTCATTCATAATGCATATTATAACGCAAGTAACTACAACGATCTTTGCTAATAATTTATCGTGTTTATATATAGAATTTAATTACATGTAAGTTTTAAACACACAAACTTTCTTACCGACATTAAATTAAAATAAACAATCATAAATTTATAAATCCGAACCTTTTTTTTCAAGTGTCATAATCTTTCTCATAATCTTTTCATCCTGAAACAAACGGAAAATAAACATATTTTGCAGAACGTACAACCCAAAAATATGTACATTTCCGTGTTTTTCAGCTAACTATATTAGAGCTAGAGAATTTTGGAACCCATTTTAAATTGTAGTTAAACAACAATGACCTAAGTTTCCATTTGTAATCATCCGTGCCAAAACACAATCAAACCAGGTACAACTATTTGGAAATTTGATTAAACGATGATATATGATCATTTCCGTTGTGTTTTCGTCTATGTATTTGACTATAGATATATAGTGTTGTCTTTCAATAATTTTTTATTTAACTAATTTTAAACAAGAATAATCCTCGAATGAAAACAGACCTTAGTTTCGATGATGTGGCCAAGGCTTGCTTCCACCATTTTTTCCAACTTCTGCAGCTTATCAAGATCCAGCTCGGGAAGATCCTCCCCGTTCATTTGCCTGTCCCAGCCCAATGAACCAATTAATTCATATCAGACACATTGAAATGAAGATAATAATACCAACTAATTAAGCAGACACCGAGTTAATTAAGGAAATAGTTAAATCATATTATGAATGTTGCTATGATTAATTACCTCAGCTGCCGGCTCTTATCCTCAAATTCCTTTCTCAATCTGATTGCTTTCTCGGTCTCCAACTAAAAATTAGAAATGGAACCATCATTGATATAATCTAATCTGTCACATGAAAAAAGCTTAAAAACATCATCCCCAGAAAACAAACATAGAAAAGCTTAGAATTACTAACTATTCCATAACAATTTTCTCAAACGGAGAGTGAAAACTAAAGACCCAAAAACACACATGTAACTTGCAGGAGTTGGAATCAATGAAGAACAACAAAGATCAGTTAGATCGTAATAACTGATCTAACGATCCCAATGGCAATCTCGGACACAATAACAATATATTATAATCAGAATTGTTTCAACTCACATAACTATAATGCGAATGCATTATGAAACCATGAAAAAAAATTAAATCTAATTCAGCCCCCAAAAGTCTATTACTGCAGATCGATTATTCAAATCTTGTCAGTTTATAGAAATTCCATGTACAAACCTGCTACTAGGTAGATGAAATTTAGGCTTTTTAATATATCAGGCATGAAAATATGTAACCTAGAAAGGCTCCACCATGAAAATAAGAAATTTAGGCTTTAATATCAAACTCTGCAAGCTCTACATCGTACCTCCAGGCTCCACCTGAAGACCCATATATACTTGTACACTGTTTTCGTTTCACAAGTTTCTAGTTTCTTCATTCTCATTTGGTTTGATGTCTAGGTTCGATTGGATGACTTATTATATTAAAAATTCCCGCCTACTTTGGTTTAATAATTTCCTATCCAGTCCAATCTCTGGTACCAAATGTGACCTTGGAAACTTTAGCACCAAACTTTGAGCACTACAGCTTTTGTTGGGATTCAGAAAGATTTACTAGAGATCGATACTAGAGAAAAGAAAAAATCATCACCCCCTTTCTTTGATTTGATACTAAGTTTACAGACGAGAACTACCTATTTGTAGGAATAAGGGAACCATGGGGGAAAGGATACTATATCACGTCAACAACCTTTCCTTTCACCCTATTTAATTTGGTACTTCGTTTAGACACAAGATTCACTTATTTCTAGGAATACGAGAAACCCTGAGAAAAAGGTAAGGGTATCACATTGACAAATCAAGGTGCGAGTCACCCTTCTCGTGCCATAATACCCTTGTGTAGCAAACCAAAAATTAAAAGTACAGGAAGAAATGAGAGGTGTAAGTACAACCATTGACGACTGCATGCAATCTTTGATATTGAACTTAACTAGTAGATATGTACATAATAGAGTTTTTTAGCCATTGATCAGTTAACTGCACAAATTTTTGAAAAAACAACAAACGAAAAGATGCACTGAATTTTGATTACCTGCAGCTCAAGAAATGTTTGATCCAATTCTTCCTTAGCATTTGTGTGCGCTTTGTACCTCGCAATCACATCCTTGGTGCTTCACAACACATGAAAAAAATATAGTAATAATTAACTGCCACGTTTCCTTAGTTAAAAAAAAAAATTAGACAAAAGAATCTGCTGCAGATTTCATTCGTGCTACACTATTTAAGATTCTCCACTCTTGACCCCCCAAAAAAAAAATCTCCACCTTATATTACCACTCCAGAAATTTTATGGAACTTGATTTTCGATTATAATGCAGATCCGGAATTTGATTTCCAATTTTATGCAGATCCAGAATTTCACTTCCAAAGATGTTGCAGACCCCAAAAAATACCCCCACCATAAAATGACCAATCACCTCAACAGAGAGCAAATATAATTATGAACATGTGATATTCATTAAGGGAAACACTAACCGGTTTGATCTAAAAATTAACATTAAAAAAAAAGTTTGAAGACTGGTTGAATTTATTACCAAAAGTAAGATGATAAATTGGAGCAAATTACCAGAAAAATAAAACAAATTGCAGAGGAACCGTTTTACAGAAATATTTTGGACAAATCAAATTAATTTGATCTAACAAAATAAATAAATACAATTAATTTGAGGTTCCGTTCTCATCAAAGTCGGCCCAAGCGTCCAAAACAATACCTCAACTAAATGGGCCTATATAACAAGAGAAAAATGACCTAATGGGCCTCACAAACATATACTTTCATTCTTCTCTTTGCTTGGCCTTTTTTAGTTAGTGGATAATTTTTTGCTTAGAAGGTAAAAATTAAAATCAATTTTTTACTTCCACAGCAATGAAAGATTTGATTATTGACCCCAAAATCCCTATGGGCCAAAGATGCCAGTCAAATTGCACATAGCAAAAAGGGGAACTAAATTTACCAACTAATTCAGCGAAAAGGGGTACCCAATTCCCACCATTCACCATACTAGAAAACAGTGCTTTTGAATAGAGGAGTTTGGTAAATTCGTACTTTTGTTGTGCTTTCTGAATAACGATCCGTATATTACTTTTGGTATTATTTTCTCAAAGTCATGTGAGTGAAAAAAATAGTGTTAAAAGTACTTGGTAAATCTTAGTGTAGAATTATGACCGATGTAGATAATGACTAAAATTGATATGATATTAGAAGTATAAGAGGGAATTGTGGTGTTGGTGTTGGTAGCGGTAGAGGTAGAAATGGATAGGAAACCGTGGTGGTCATGGTGGTGGAGGTAGAGGTAGATGAGGTGGAGGTGGAGGTGAAGGTCGATATGGAGACAGTGAATAGAGTTGTGATATAAAGGTTGAGATTGGGTAGAAGAGGTGGTGATGGCGGACATGAGGGGACAAGGCGGTAATGGTGGAGGTAAGAGCAGCAAGGCGGCAGTTAGCCTTGTCAATCGATTTTTCGGTTCGGTTTTTTTTCCGAAATTGAAACCGACCCGATTTGGGAATCGATTCTGATTCAATCTGGTTCTCAACCTCAAAACCGTTTGAATCGAAAACCGATTAAACTGGTTCAATTCAGTTTTAAACCGATTTTGGACCGATTTTCGTCTATGGCGGAGAGAACAAGGGAGCGACCGAGAGGGAGATGGAGAGATTGAGGGAGAAGGATTGAAGGAAAGATCGAGGGAGGAGGATAGGCTGATAGAGGTGTGAGGCCCTAAGCTTTGACGAAGCCGAAGAGGTCGAAGATGTACTTCGACGAAGACAGAATGACAGAGGTCGAGCCATCGAGGGAGAGGGAGAGAACAATGGCGAGGGAGAGAACTAGGGAGATGGAGAGAACGACGGAGAGGGAGAGATTTAGTAGAGGCAATCTAGTTGCTGGTGATTGGTGGTGATTTGCTGTGAAGGTTCGTACTTCGTGAGGGTGAGCACTCCAATTGGGCAAGACGAAATCTAAAAGATGAGAGCAAGATGGAAGTGATTAGGCCTTAGGGATTACAACGAGGTTGCGAGGGGATGGCATCGTGCTGCTTATTCTCTGGATTTCGAGAAAGGCTAGTCTTAAGACGAGAGGGAGGACTGATGAGACTGAGAGGCTGAGAGCGGCTGATCAAAAGGGGTAGGATTTGGGATTAGGGATGGTGCGGACGACGTCATTTTGGAGATAGAGAGGTTGAGCTATTTAGGACTTGGGCTGGGGTTGGGCTGGGCTTTGCTGATTATGGGGCTAAGTTGGTGACAGAGAGGAACTTGGGTCATTCCATTAAAACTCAAAAAAGGAGACCCATTCCATTAAAACTCAAAAAAGGAGACCCATTCCATTAAAACCCAAAAACAAAATCCCATTTCTTTTAGTTTTGGTTATTCAGTTCGGTTCGATTTTGAAAAATTAAAAACAAAAATTGAATCGAGTTAGACTCAGTTCGATTCGATTTTTATTATACAATTTCGGTTTCTTTTTGTTTGATTCTTTTAGGTTCGATTTGGTTCGATTCATATTTATTGTCCGATTTTTTAGAACCAATTAACAGGACTAGCGGCAGTGGTCGTAGAGGTGGATGAGGAGGTGGACATAAGGGTGGTGGAGGTAAGGGTGGCATAGGTAAGGGTGGTGCAGTTTCGATGACTTGGTAGTATGGCTGGCGATGGTTGTGAAATAGATGGATGTTGAGAAATGAGGTGGTGTAAGTGGTTGTGGTGAAGGTGGTGGTGGTAAGCGGTTGTGGTAAAGGTGGTGGTGGTAGTGGTGTAGGTTATGAGATGGTGGTTCATTCCTTTAAGAAAAAAAACACACGTAAAAAATATAAAGCATACAATCAAGGTAGAAAGACAACTAAAAGTACATGATTATAATTTTAGATCAGCCAATCGAGCAGAAAAAAATGATTACACTTTCCAAAATTAACTTGGATATTATAAGAAGTGAAAAATTTATTAGCTTTTTGGGAATGGATATTTGAAAATAGTTGTTTTTAAAAATAGTTGTCAAAAATTCATTATGTTTCAAAAAATAAAATTTCACTTTTGCCAAATACTTTTATAATACTTCAGTTTCAAATGAAGCAACTTTTAGAAGAAGAAAAATACCAAATGAATCCTCAGTTGGCTTTTTCTACTCTATTAGGTAGAGTTAAACTAATTATTCATGATTAGCTATAACTAGGTTTTAGGTAATCATAAAGGTTGAATGTGAAGTAAAAAGAAAACCATTAGACTCAACCCTTTTCATATAAAGTTGACAGCATATGGTTCGAAAATTTACTAAAAAATCTCAACACAATATATTTTCAAGGATTTCAATTATAAATTTCATGAACTTGTGATATCATTATCACTTTCCTCCCTGAAACAAGTTACTAAACCCTCCTCAAACGACAAATTTTGATCAAGTCGTCGAGCGCCTCTCATTTCCAATCAATAAGAAAAAATCAATACTAGTCAAATTAACCTCGTAAAAAGAAGTCAAATTGATGTCATACAATCTAACTTCTCTAAAACTACATCGTCACTTCAATTAGGCCCCACATTCCCTTAGCACTACCAGACCAATACACCTAGGTAGCCCTTACCATTTAGCCCAAAAATTCATTGGCTTATGGGGACCCGATAGGCCCGGTGGACAAAAGTCCGGCCTAGCCCGCTATGGGTCATGAGTCAACCCAACTCGAGAGTTAGCGAACTGAACTTGGGTTTATGGTGTTCAAATCCGATAGACAAGGACCCGGTAAATCCAACCCGACCCGCCCATATAAGCCCAACTCGTGCTCAAATATATAACCTAAGCAACCTAAAGACACTAAACTCATCCAAGGCTATTTTTTATAATAGCCCAAATAACCTAAATGAGCTAAACCCAACCAAGAACAATACAACCCAAAGCTCAACCCCAACCCAATACAACCCTCTCGACCTAAAGATGGTAGAAACCCTAACGTACCTATACAAATTATACAATACAACCCTCTCAAAAACACAAATTAACCCTCCTCGCCGCTCACACACTTCTATCTCTCTCTCGCTAATCATATACTCCATTTTCAATCTCTCTCAAGTCACTTTTCCTAAACTAGGCTCACTTTTTTTACTAAATTGGGCTCACAATTTTTAAGGTATCACCTTAGCCCCCACAGTAGCCCACACACTTAATTACGTTATTGTAAATTATTTTAAGGCATATACATATGCTTACTTTCATACTATACACACATCATCCACTCACATTGAACACACCTATAATGCGAATATTTACCAAATTACATATTTTTATTTGTACAATACAAATATATTATTAAATCTTATGAATTTACGAATCATAAAATTAATTCTTATTACCAGGACTTGTCAAGTAACCAAAGATGAAAATATCGATATCGACGGATGTATCGCTAGTCAAATTTGCGGATATCTCGTCCCAAATATCGATATCGTTTACGGTCAACAAAAATGATGGAAATTCGATCTAAAAGTTAAATTTAGATCGAAATTTTGGAGAAAACTTAAGTACTCAATGATGGTTATATAGGATTAATAAAAACTATAAAATAACTATGATATAATAAATATATAATGAATAATATGATACAATTAGATTCTGCCGATGACTAATAATATAAAAATTTTAACATAAACATAAATTGAAGTGAATTACTATAATTGAATGTTAATATAATTAAAACCATAAAAATAAGTATAAAAAATTTAAATGGAAGAAAAATTATAAAATGAATAAATATATGTAAAATTGAAAAAAAAAATGATGAAAAAGTTAATTTTTGTTCAAAAGTTGTAAAGAATTGATATATTTAAATTTGAAAAAAAAAGACAAATAAAATTGAAAGAAAATAAAGAAAAAACGAGTAGGAAAAAATATTTAAAATTGAAAAAAAAAATTGACATAAATCTGAAAGAAAATAAAGAAAAAACGAAAAAAAAAAATTTGCAGCCTTGGGTGCACCTGGGGTCGAACCCAAGTTGCCGGCCAATTAATAAAGGGCAAGAACAGCCCACAACCAGCTAAGCTAACAGGCTCAATTGAAAATATAACAGCCCACTAATATATAAACCATATTAATTAACTTAAAACCAATCTCCTACCTCGCGCGGGTCTAAGATTCAGGTTTTTTGACCCGCGCGACATGACCCGACTGAAACTCTATGGTTTTACGTCCGATTTTCATGCAATTTGGCCTTATCTCGATCGTTTTAATGAAATAAAGAGATCGGTGGTCTTAAAATAAGGAAAAATATCGATATTTCGCTCAATTTCTTCCCCCTCCCCCTCCCTTTACATGTGGCCAGCCAAAATTTTCGATAAATCGGCGATATTGTCCACATTTTCATCAATGCGAGTAACTTGATTGTCGACCGACATAATCACAACACCCAGTCGGTCAACATGACCCATTATGTCAACTTCATCTTCGACCTGCTTGACGCCTGACCCGTGGGTCTTATCCATATCCATTTGTTCATGGATCTACACTTATTTGTTCGCACCGAGCTATACATCAGTATACACCTGAATACAACCGGGTAACACTTCAAATCAGACTCTCTCTGATCATAAACATAGTAAGCATACACGTCAAGCATACATGACACTCATACCCTCATAGATGTTGGCATGCATGCCCTCATACATGCTAACATACATGCACTCATACCCGTCGAGCATACATGAACTCATACATAAGCTCAACACATACCGAGCATACGACACATATCGAGCTGCTCTATACATTATCGAGCACAAGCATAAGCTCAACACATACCGCATGCTCAACACATACCGCGTGCTCAACACATACCGCGCGCTCAACACATACCGAGCGCTCAACACATACCGAACGTTCAAGACATTACCGAGCACCCACATAAGCTCAACACATACCGAGTGCTCAACACATACCGAGCGTTCGACACATACCGAACGTTCAACACATTACCGAGCACCCACATAAGCTCAACACATACCGAGCGTTCGACACATACCCAACGTTCAACACATTACCGAGCACCCACATAAACTCAACACATACCGAGCGTTCAACACATACCGAGCGTTCAACACATACCGAACGTTCAACACATTACCGAGCACCCACATAAGCTCAACACATACCGAGCGCTCAACACATACCGAGTGTTCGACACATACCGAACGTTTAACACATTACCGAGTACCCACATAAGCTCAACACATACCGAGCGCTCAACATACTGAGCGTTCGACACATACCGAGCTAGTCAACACATTACTGAGCTACTCACATAAGCTCAACACGTACTTACTGAGTAAACACTCGCTCAACACATTATCGAGCTACTCAACACTTAGACTCAGCTCGAACATTAGAGTCGGAGTACAGACACACTCGGTCTATGCTCAGCACTTTACCAAGCTGCTTAACTACCGAGCCCACTTACAAGCTACATGCCGACTAGCACATATACAGAAGAAAATCACCCGCAAATATTTAGACTCATACATGGAGTCATACTCACTGGGGAACTGTAATCCACTCGGACATACAACACTACGAGATGTCTTCTCTTCCGCATTCTACCTCAACCGATGACTTGGGGGATTGATGATAGTGCACCGAGCGGAGCAGTGCAAAAACGAGGAGTTGCTCGATCAGTGCACTTTACTTAAAAAAATCCATAATCGAGGCAATCCGCCTCAGCCAATAACTTGGGGACTTGTTGACATTACATCTGACCAAGCAACAAGCTTACCAAAATATTACACTAGACCACACTATGGAGCCGCGTTTTTAACTGACGAACAACCATGTGCGTTTTTAAAAATGCCGGAAGTCGCAAAACAAATGATGAACAACCATGTGCGTTTTAAATATGCTAAATTGATACCAAATTCAACATATTTGGGTTAAAGAAGACCACCTTAGAGGTGGTGTTTGTAGTTTTTTTTTTTTAAAAAAATATAATTTGAAACCAGCCTTCGCTCTGTACCAATATTTTGTTAACTAAAAAGGAAGCAATAGCATGACCTTATTTAAATTCTTATTCCATGATTAACAAATTCATTCCCATGATCCCATCAGGCATCATCCCCTCTCGATCTTCCTTCCTCTCATGCTCTCATTCATGCACATCTAAAAATATACATGCTATGAGATCAAGTTTTAAGTAATTATGCATGCATGACACATGCATGGTTCCTGCTGAAATTCTTCAAGCCTTCATTCTATCCCAAGTTACCAGATCAAATCACTTTATTCCTAGTAAGAAAACTATACAATAATCACATAATTCAATTTTTGTATTCTCTGTCTCTTGCTACTAAATTGCACGTTACCACATTCATTTAAAGGAATTTGGACCTAGTTTAGCTAGGTAGGATCACGAAGGGTATAATTACAACCTTTTCAATGGAGCCGCCCACATTTTGAGTCTTACTTAAAAGTACGGTTGACAAATAAAGTTGCATGCATGCGTGCAAACAGTAGACTATAACTAAGATAAGCCAAGAGCATCAGCAAGTACACATGTTCATCAAATATCTCACAAAGTGGGCGATGACAAATAAAGTTGCATGTAAACAGTCGCATATGACATAAGCAAAGAGCATCACCAAGTACACCAAATATCTCACAAAATGGGACATATCCGCCTAGAGTTTGTCTCAATCAAAAGTAATCTCCACTTTCCAATTCCTACAGCTCATAGCTCTTCCCTTGTCATTGATAAAAAATAAAAAATAAAAAAAAGCTCTTCCCTTGTCTATATGTATATGCATGGATTTCTAGTTCATATATATAGTTCTAATTAACCATTGGAGTTTTTTCTAGTTCATATATATTTCGACTCTCTCTCTCTCTCAGAGTCAGATACAGATCAAAGAGACATCGAGCATCATGCTGGTTAATTTTTAAGTAAAAAAGGAAAGTGAAAAGAGTTATTATTAATTGGTAAAGAGTAATTATGAATTGGTACCTGGAGCTGGAATAATCAAAGACCTTTCCAGTAGCTGAAAAAATGATGAGAGCCACCTCAGATTCACACATAACCGCAAGCTCTCCAGCTTTCTTGAAGAGCCCTCTTCTTCTCTTTGAGAAGGTCACCTGCCTTGCTGGCAAGTAGTCAATCTTCTTGATCTTGATCTTCTTCCGAATCATCCCCACCATCTCAATGAACTCCTCCTTTCATTATGAAAGAATCCCAAATTAATCCATGAATAAATAAAACCAACCATAAACAAACAAAATTACATTCTGGGTTTCTCCTAATTTTTAAAATAAATATATTCTCAACCTCAAACCCTAGCAATCCTAGATCCATAGAAAACCCCACCAATTATAATCATTTACACCAACATGCCAAAACGTAGGGAAAATAAAATGATCGAAAGATAAATTAAATTGGTGGGTTTACTCTGTTGGTTTGTTTACCTTCGCCGAGGGGGGTTTCAGGGCCGGAAGTTTTATGTGTCGTCAGAAAATTTGAGAGCGGTGGAAAATGGAAATAAAAGCAGCAACTTTTGGAAAGAGTTTGGCTGGTTAAGAAAGGAAAGGATGTTTAATTTTACCTTTTTCCATAGAAATAGTGAAATACAAGGGAGACTACAAAAGTATAAAGACATAGAAGTTGTAGCCACTTGGTTATCATTTCGATAAGAATAAAGTAAAAACTAAAAAGGCCCGAACGGCAAATGGATGGGGGCTGAAGTGCGATCTCCACCGTTTATTGGGTGGCTGGATCACGGTATAAAATGTGGGGGCGATTTCCATGAAAGTGAGTCGGATTAATTGGCTATCGTGTGTTGGTCCCGTAAAAGATGTAGCAGGTGGTATTGGAGCTATCGGAAGTCGCGTCAGAAATATGGCCCACCAGTCGCCACGCGGCTCCATTTGTTATGACCATGTTACGAGGAATTTGAGTGGCATACAACATATATATATATATATATTTGTATGCATCCATCTGGATCTGGTGTGGGCGGCGAGGGAATTTGTGGATGTTTCCAACCGAAGAGAGAGAGCACAGAGAGCTTGGACTTGAAGTGTTGGAGTGGTTATTTTTGACTGGTTATGCTTATGTGGAGGGTAAATTTGGTCTGTATGGAGAAGAAACGAGATCATATATATATATATATATATATATATATTCAACTCCACAAACCGGAGCGTGTATCTCGGAGATGGGCTCCGTTCCACCGCAATCGGACTGGATCAGGGAATCTCGGAGATGTGTTCCTTTCCAGTCCACGCAATTGGAGTGGCTTAGGGAATCTCGGAGATGTAATTGTACAACAAAGCTTAACAATGACTTTATTGTATTGACGCTTGGGTGGTCTGCTTTGGTCCCCTTCTGAGCCGGCAGATTCAAACTAATCGTACAACAAATCTTAAACTATGAAACTGGATTTTCATGGTTGAAATTGAATCATCACTCGTTCTCTTGCAATGTAGAAGGCCCCGCCATTAATGTGGGCTGAAGGGGCGCAATTTTGAGCCCAATCTAATATGGGCTTTAATCTTATCAATGTATAATATATTAAAAAGATTATAAATTAAAGAAAATCTACGATAGGCAGTGAAAGTGGTAGCCTATAATGTTAATTAGAGGTTAGAATTAATAATTCCCTCACGCATTTTATATTCTTGTCATATGCTTTTGAATGTGTGGACAGGTCTGCAAAGAACGGAACTCTAAGTCCCATCATTCTGCTGTAGTAGTGAATTGTCTCCGTCTTTAACCGGTGGTACCACCAGTCACCATAGCATGCCCGGTTTGCTTTTCCCCAAGTTTTTAATATATCTCATTATTTAATATTTCTTGCAAATTCATTCTCAATTTCAATTATAAAGTGACAAATTCAGTCTCAAAATTGTTTGAATTATAATTAATGGATCGGTGAGAAAAAATGCATTCTTTAGTTGATACATATAAATATTTAAATGATGTTCAATTTAATAGCATTGATTATATTTTTTATTTAGATTATTTAAAATCGTAATAGAAAATTGGATGAAGCACGCACCATGATTCGTATGCTTACTCGTATTTAATTTGAAAATGTACCTTAAATGAACAAGTATAATTACCACCTATTCTTTTTTTCAAAGGACAATTTTACAAGTTTGTTGCTATCATTACAATCAAGCGGTATGTTCCCCTCCTATTTAGTGGATGGTTTGTGTTCGATTATTAAAAATATCATCAAACTTTAGTTTCAATTTATTTCATTATTTTCTAATTATTTCAATCTTAAAAAAACTAAAATTAAAAAAAAAAAACTACTTACACGGTTAACTATATATTAGCAGTTATGATTAATACTAGTATCCATTTAATTAAATAAATAATAAGTCATTTTGACATTATTATTTTTAAAGTAACATTACATAAAAGACTTCAAATTATAAAGGTCACCACAAAATCATATCTAAACTATTAAAAATTTCAAATTATTATCCAAACTATTTGAGTATTCATAAGTAACCACCTTCCTCTGTCTTTTCATAAATTTGTCCGTCAAATTATCATGTCACAAACGTTTTACAGGGCAGGAATTTCAAAAATACTATTTTTACACCCCATTTGAATTTTGCCTAGAAACACTAAAATTGAAAACAACCTCCCCTTTCCCAATCCGAATTCCCAGCCCCCCCTCCACCCAAATTGCAGGCCGCCCCTCCATCGATCTTCATCTTCTTCACCATTGATGGTGTTATTTTTCTCACTCTCTCTCTCTCGATGCCCTCTTGATGTGAAAGTGACCCCAACTCATCAGATATAGCAAAATCTAGTGTAAATCCCATGACCAGATTCTGATCTTTTCCCACAAACAAGAAGCAAATGAGTAGTCAAATAATTGAAGATGCCCAGAACTTCAAGCAACATGAATAACAAGATTTCCATTTTCAATTCAAACTGTAAGGAAATAAGAGAAAAGAAAACTAACAAACAGATTGCCAAAGAGACCCAAAAAGAAGTACTTTTTGAGGAAGAGAAAACAAACCCACGATCAGGGAAATCGTAGAGCATACGGGTTTACGTTTTTTAAGCTCTTTCTTTTTGTCCTAAGATGGTTTTGGACTGTAAATGAAGAGGAAAATGAAGACGTTGAAGACTAATATTATTAACCCAAAAGAGAGAGAGAGAGAGAGAGAGAGAGAGAGAGCACCAGCCACTCACATCAAGAGGGCATCAGGTTCTCTTTCTCTCCAAAAAGCAGCTGCTTGTAGCATTAAACACCACGATTCACTCCCAGCTGCGAATATGCATTATTTAGAGAGAAAGAGAAGATGAAGATGAAGATGAAGATCGATGGCGAAGAAGATGAAGATGAAGATCGATAAAGAACACGATGAAGACAAAGATCGATGGAAGGGGATGAGGATTCAACTTGGGGAGCTGCGATTTGAGTTGAGGGGGGCTGGGAAAAAATTCCGAAATTCAGAAACCTCAATCCTCCAATAATTGTTTAATTGATTTTTTGAAATTCCAAAAATGACCCTGTGATTTTTGCCATTTTAGTGGCTGACTGTGCAAAATTTTTGCCACATAACAATTTTTCAGAAAAAATAGATGGAAAGACTGGCGAGGTGGTTACTTGTGAATGATCAAATAATTTGGGTAGTAATTTCAAACTTTTGATAGTTTGGATATGAGTATGTTATGATCCTTATAATTTTGGGTCTTTTATGTAATTTTTTCTATTTTTAATTTATGTAATGAAATTGTTTATTTGAAAACCTTAAGGCCTCGTTTGGTATGTCGTACTGTACTGACTATTTTAATCGGATAGACTAATTTATCCACCGGATAGACTGATTTTTTAGTCGGACGTTTGGTACTTTTCCGGATTAGAATGCCGACTATATTATACTGACCGGATTATATTATAATAATTGACGAAATATTTATATCTTAAATATTAATTGTGTATGTCATTATTTTTATTATTATTTATTTTAATAATTATTATTATTACTATTTATTACATTTTTATTAATTAATTATTTTTAATTTTATCATTATTATTTATTAAAATATTATTAATTATTAATTTATTATTATTCGTATTTATTACTTTATTACTTTTTATTATTAATATTTACTAAATTAATATTTTATTTTTATTATATTACTATCTATTATTATTATTATTATTATTATTATTATTATTATTATTATTATTATTATTATTATTATTATATTTTACAAGATTACTAGTTATCCGACTATTTAATACGGACAATTTCGAACGTATTATTTTAGCGTGTCTGGACCGTATAAAAATATTCAACCGTATTAACTTATACGGTGACTAATTAATGCGACTGGTACCAAACACAGGTTTCAGATTATTTAACCTATACGGAGCGTAATACGGCGAAACAAACACACCCTAATATTTGTAAGTTTCCCAAATAATGGATTTTAAATAATTGTTTAACTAATTATCTGTACCTTTTGCAATCCAAAAAATTCATTAATCAACCCAAAACTATTGGTACATATTAGGGCCAACCCTAAGCGCGCAATTCGACAAAGTAGCCGCATCGGGCCCTCACCTTGAAGGACCCCAATTTTTATTATACATAATTGACGTGTTATTATTATATTAATATAATCATGTTGATTCATTATTAATCTAATATGCTTTTCAATTACTAGGCCCCATTTCAAATCTGGTCAAAGGCCCTTTATGGCCTTTTTTTTTTTTTTTGTTTTTTGTTTCTTTTGTTTTTCCTCTTTTTTCTTTAATACATTTAAAAAAAAAAATTATTCTCCCTTTTTCTAAAGGCCTAATAATTTGTTTAAGTTCTTTTTAAATGTTGTTATAAATCTTAGCAATATATTTACATGGAGTCAGATCAAGAAACACTTAAGTTTACACATATATTTACACTTAATTTGGACCTTTAAATGTATTATCATCCAATGGTTTAAATTAAAATGATGTGTAAAATCATTTATTATGAAATGACATGAATGATGATATGGATTATAATTTAGTAAAAAAAATTCTATAAAGAAGTGAATTAGTTTTTATTGTAAAATAAATCCTAATACAATAAAATTGGTAAGAAAAAAGAAACTAGCCAATTCAGCCTTCGTCGATCGAGTTCCTTCATCCAGTCATCTTCTTCTTCATCTTTTTTTAGATAGCCTCCATCCTTTTCACCCTACATTATTGTCCTTTGTCCAATCATCTTCTTCTTCATGTCCGGTCATCGATAAAAAAAATTCAGCCGCTTTGGATCTGGAAATTTCAAGCTAAAAATGGGATTAAATATTAGTTATGGTTTAGGAACTCGGTTTGGGAACTCTTAACAAACAATGACAACAAGATTACAAGGTTAAAAAAAAGGAAGAAGAAGATGACTGGGTGAAGGACCTCGATCGATGAAGGCTGAATTGGCAAGTTTCTTCTTTCTTACCAATTTTATTCTATTCAGATTTTATTTTACAATAAAAACTAATTCAGTTCTATATATATATTTTTTTTTATTAAACTATAATCCATATCATCAACCATGTCATTCCATAATAAATTATCTTACACATCACTTTAATACTAACCATTGGATGATAATGAATTTAACGGTCCAAATTAAGTGTAAATATATGTATGAACTTAAGTGTTGAAGAATAATAGGGTCCCATTTTGAAAAGCTGACTTGTATTTCTAAAATTTCAGGACCGACCCTACCACTAATAATCTATTTAAGATTTAACTTTACAAAAATTAATGAAAATTATGAGTGTCTAATTACCTGAAGCTAAAAGCAAAGCAATGAGGAGAAACCCAACATTTGAGGAATTTCAGAACCGACCATGCCACTATCTTATTTCAGTCTCAAAACTTTGGAGATGGATTAGTGATGGAAGCTGAACATCATTGGAGTCTGAAACATTAAGCCTCTTAACTATAAGAAGTTGTCCTAATTCCAACTCTGCCTTGTAAAATCTTCCAAATTGTCATATCCCAATGCATTAGTTTTCATGAAAATCCTCTATGGCTTCCACAACTTGAGCAAATGGAAATCTCACTTCCTTTGCAATATCATTGACTCAAAACTTTTAAAATATTGAGAGCTCACAAGCTCTACCTGTTATTGCTGAATGAGCTTGGATCTCTTGCAAGACATTAGAAAGACAACAATGTTAGCTGCAACCACCGCGAAACCAAATGATAGAACAAGTATCAAGATTGTAGGAATAGTTTTAGAATTGGTACTGGAGGTATTATTGCTGCTTGCCCTTATTGATGTCAAATTGTAATCATACAAATCCAAAAATTCGAGGTGTAATTTATCCAAGCTATCTAAGATCGCTCATGTAAGTGGTTTTTGCCGCGGCAGAGCTTGGTTAACGTGGTGATTATTCCAACTGGTTTAGTATCTACCCATTAAATTCATTTCTTTATCTAGATAAAGGGCATTGAGGTTTGTCAACGGCCCAATTTCTGCAAGAATACTACCACTGAATCTAATTGTATTCAAGATCCAAAGACACCAGATTGGTCCAATTGGAGATGAGAGAAGGAAGGAATGGAATGGTAAATGAATTGTCAGATAATTCCAAATGAGTAATGTTGTTGAGATTGGAGAGTACAGAGGAAGCTCACCACCGAGTTTATTGGAACCTAGAAACAAGTAGGTGCGGCTGTTATAGAGACTAAGCTCACAAGGCATTGAGGATTTTAAGGAGTTGTGACTAAGATCAGGACATTGGAGCTCCCTGAGTTGGCTAGTAGATGATGAAATTTTTCCTTCAAGGGAATTCCAAGACAGGTCAATACATTAAGTCACAAATTAATTTGTAAAACTGTATATGAGTATAACCTAGTGATGTAATTGTGTTAACTAACTGATGATAAATAAAACCAAACCTAAATTAACAGTAAATGAATCTGCCTATGACAGGACTCATCCCAATCCCCCCAGGATTAACGCGGGATGACTCTCCACCCGTCTGACACGAAGTGTCAGACAAGGGATATTTCCGACCTTTGCCCTCCCGGGCTATCAGAGTACGCCAGGATCCGGAGGAGGCATGTGATATCTCGGTCTCTGCTACAGTCCACATCCGATGTCAACCTGAAGGGTATTAAAAACAGAAAGACTGTGAGTGGACAAAAATAAAGAGTTTATAAAAACATTTCCATAAAAGACATTTATACCCTCCACTAAAAAGCATGCATGCATAGTAAAACTATTTATCCAATCACATATGTTAAAACATCCATATTTAGGGTCACAGCCCCAAGTTTCGTAAATCCAAGTCACACGGGCTCCTGCCCAAAACCGTTTACAGAAAACCATAACATCATAAAACACAATTTCCCAAACCAATTGAAATCATGTTTATTATCCATTATATTTCATATCCAAGAACCTGTCACGGTAAAATAGAGCTACACATGTGCTAACCGGGGTCTCAAACCCAAGTCTCTCCAGGGTCCACCCAAGTCAATGTCCGTAGATCAATGACCCTCCCTGGAGGTAACGAACCATGCCCATCCTGAGAGTAAGGAACCCAACTAGGGGGTGACTCCACTCAGTCAGTGCTCCGTGACTACTCCGGGGTCCACCCAGGCCAACGACCCTCCCCGGAGGAGACAATCATATATAAATGATGAAATATGAAAAACCATTTGAAATCATTATTTAAATCTTTCCAGGATTCATGCCCGGCCCCCATAAGCCGTCATAATCCATAAAATCCTTTCTGAGGGTTCATGCCGGTTCCCATAAACCGTCATGACCCGTAAATCCATTTCAGGGGTTCATGCCGGTTCCCATACGACAGGACCCGTCCCAACTGGACCTCGATAACCGTGCCCGGTCTTTCTCCCGTCTAATAAGTCAACTGAAGTCCCGAAACTAGCCTTCAGCACCTATCAGACAAGGGATAACTGCCGTTCATGCCTCCGCCTCGAGATTAGCCCCGAACGTTGTGCCACGGCCTGGAGGGTCATCAAAACAGAAAAGGTGTGAGTGGACAAAATATCATTCGTCAAAACACATTGATAAAAGACATCATTTACCCTCCAGTTTATCAAACCATGCATGCATAGGGAAAAACAAATAAATCATTAAATCAGTTCACCATAATAATAAAGCATATAACTCGGGAATTACACATCCGAGGATCCTCTGGGAATTACACATCCAGAGTCGTCATCCAATGCTGGGAATTACACATCCGACCTCACCGGGAATTACACATCCGGAATCCCTCCAGGAATTACGCATCTGGGGGCATCAAGCATCAATACACAATCAAAAGCATTATGTCAAATCAAGTATCAAAACTATATCAAAATCCTCGTCACGGGGCCACATGCCCAAATCTCATTTCTCGTCAATCCGTAAAATCATTAAATAATTCAATACACGCAAATCCGTAAAATCATATCCGAAAACATCACAAATCCATTAAATCAATTTCCCAACTCATAATCCAAGCCAAAAACAATCACAAATCCCGGGCCTTCGCCCAAAACAGCCATTTCACATTTTCTCGAAAAACGTGCCTGAAGCACCGATTAAAATAATATAATATTCCCTAAAATCCGGAAATCATCATATCGAAATATCAACCATACCCAATCATGTCAAATCATATTATAAAGCATTTAAAACATATATGCATGCATTCAGGGTAGAAAACAAAAGTCCACTCACACACCGTCCAACCCGCTCGCTTCCCGAGCTGCACGCATTTCCGTAATTTCCGACACTTGCCAGGAATCCCGAATCCTGTCCAAAATCATTACTCAGGGTCACTAAGGACCTAATTATCATCATATTAATTTATCATAATTTTCCGGGAATTTAATATTAATTTAATACGTAACATAAACCTTCGGACCCTCGAAACATTATCGAGACGGCGTCCGATCGACTCGCAACCAACACCAAAAATGTTCATTACATTAAATAGGACAAGTTTCATGTTGAACTCACCTCGGGATTCCCCCTCACGCGCCCCCACGCGCCGCCGTGAGTGGCTGCGCGTGGGTGCCACGCGCCTGCTACAGTGCCATGAACAGTTACCTCCTTCACCCGTTTAACTGGTAAACGGGTCCTGCGACCCGCGAGGTAACCCGGTTCGATTGCCACCAATTTCTACAATTCAACCATCCATTTGCATCGTTATAGTCTCAATTGAAGTTCTGTACAATCAATTAGGTGTTAACTTACCTCAAGCTCTTCGACTCAAACTCGATTTGCGAAGAACACCGAAGCACTGTTCATCAGCCAATCGTCCCAAATTCTCACTTGTTTCATTCAATTGATGCATCAAGAAGCATCGTTGGGTCCTTATAAACATATTCCCCTGATCAATTTCATGGTTCCATGGCTTTAATTCCACAACTCAAGCTCACAAATCCGAAGCTTTCCCCCTCTCTGTTCGAAGCCAAAACAACCTTAATTTCCTTCGTTCTTGATCCAGTTCGACTCGCCTCACTCCCAGAAGGCTAACTACAACCTCAATTTCACTCAAAAACACGCACAACATCAAATTCGATCCAAGCTTTCCTAAAGATATTTTCGGGTTTTTTTTCTGGGTTTTTTAGTTCTGTTTTCCCTCAATTGTCCTCTCAATGTCACTTGTTTTCTCTATGGCTTCCTCTTCCCGCCTCAGCAACTCTCTGTTTTTCCTTCTTCACCTATCAATTTGATCAAATCAAACAAAATTGAAATTGGCGGTTTATTTTGTTTGTGTTAGGCTCCAAAGCCACTAAGCCTTCCCACATGGTGACAAGTGTCACCCCAGGATGCCTTGAGTCACCAATTACATTGACTCATCAGAATTGTTGAATTATCACACTTAGTCGAACCAAAATTACCATTTTACCCTTGTCCTCACAAATTACCAAAATACCCCTATTCGTTCTAGACCCATAACGTTTTCGTCCGGACTCCGATTGACGCATGTCGTCTGTCTACGGATTCAGTGTCCCGAGACCTATCCAACGGTACTTCCGAAAAGTCTAAATAATGTCCCGATCAAAAAGTCAACTTTCGGCCCTTGTGACCGATTTACCAAATTACCCTCCAACTTCCGTATATCATAACTTTTTCCTCGAACGTCGAAATCGGGCGTGCCACCTGTCCATGAACTCGTGACGTCCCGAACTACGTCACAGTCATCGGTCAAAGTCCGTTTGACCGCTCAAATAAAAAGTCAACCGTTCGTCCATGGGTGATTCTATGGACACACGCCTCGGTTGAGTTGGCCGTTTCTCCGGAGTTTCAATGCGAGCCTCATTCCTTGTCTGAGCCGTTGAGGCAGAAACACCTTCTCCAGTTGATCGAACGGATCGATGAACCTTAGCCATGCCGAATCGAAGAATTTTGAATTTGGAAAGCTTATTGATGGATAATTTGAACAACGTTCAGAATCTTCGAACAATGTCGATGAACGACGAACGAAGGGAGATGAACGATGAACAATGTTCAAAATCTTCGAACAATGTCGATGAACGACGAACGAAGAAAGATGAACGATGAACAAATTCTTGATGAGTGATGAACAATGTTCAAAATCTTCGAACAATGTCGATGAACGACGAACGAAGAAAGATGAACGATGAACAAATTCTTTGATGAGCGATGAACAACGTTCAAAATCTTTGAACAATGTCGATGAACGACGAACGACGAACGAAGAAAGATGAACGATGAGCAAATGAGAGAGCTTCTTCTGAGTATAACTCAATAACTCTCAATGAAAGCACCAATTGTTGAATCAAAGATTGAACTCGTCGCGAAAAGTCCTCACAATTTCTGCAAACAGCAAACAATTAGCTAACGTTGCTTCGATCGATTTACCCGGGGGGTTGTTCGACCAAGAACACTCCGATGCTTAAGTTAGCTTTGAGAGAGGAAAGGGATATACTTCGAAACGAAGAATCAACGTACCTTGGAAATGAAATGTGCCTTGCTATTTATAGGAAAATCTTGGGAGCCTTGGAGCGTTCTGATTGGTCGGTTGAATATTTAATTAATAAAAAATATATTATTAATTAAATATACTATTTAATAATTGTAATGATGGTTCATCATGATAGTAATGACAATTATTGTATTTTAATATCAATATTAATTATCCATTATTAAGAATAACGACAATTAATTCTCGGGGAGAATATTGATATTACGGAGATTTTAACCCGATCAAATAACGTATTTAACTGGTAAATAGATTATTTAATATGCGGGTGTTTTCAAATGATCAGCGTTATTGCCAGGGGCAATTTAGTCATTTTTGGGAATTACGGGCCACGTGGCAGCTCCATAATTTTCGGATGATTTTGGGTTCCACAAATGCCCCCACATCGATTCGGAATTCAGGGAATCCGAAGGGATGTACATTGTTTGGAATCTTGTTTTACCATGTTTACAGGTTACTGCTGAGTAGGTCCCGAGGCGCTGAATCCGCAGACAGGCTGCATGCGTCAATAGGAGGTCAGATGCGAAAGTTATGGATCTGCGAAGGTGGGGTGTAACGACCCGTCCCGAGTATCAGGATGAAATATTAATTAATTATGATTTAGAATGACTAATCTGGGATTAGTGGAGTGAATCGGACGAAATGTGCAAAATGACCGTTTTGCCCCTAGGCGTGGGAAAAATATTGACTTTAGTTCGGACGGTCAAATGTACTTTGACTGATGACTATGACGTAGTTTGGAACGTCACGAGTTCATAGGCAGGTGGCACGTTCGATTCCGACATTCGATGAAGAAGTTACGACGTTCGGAAGTCGAGGGGTATTTTGGTAATTTTGAAAGGTAAGGGCGAAATGTTGACTTTTGACCAGGGAGGTCCAAAGGACGAGGGCCAAGGACCATTACATAGGTCGAGTCGATACGAATCCATAGACAGGCGGCATGCCGAAATCGGAGATTCGTCGACGAAGTTGTGGTCTCGGGGACGAAAACGATTAACCGAACAAACCGAGATTTCGATTTAAAATAATATTAAATTATGAATAGTGACCGTTGATTTGTGAACACTTGGATGAGTGACAAGTGTCACCCATCCCTTGATTTAAGGACCCTTAAAATGTGCTCCATGTTTCATGGAAAACATCATCATCATGTTTTAATCCATGTTTCATGGAAAACATCATCATCATGTTTTAATCATTTTTTTAATCCATCTCTAATCCTTTTTAAACACCACTAATCTTCCTCTTCATTCATCAAGTGAACAACAAAGGGTGAAATTGTTCATGAGAGTGAGTATTTGAGTGTTTGAAGAGTCTGATTTTGGGTGAGGAAAACGCGGGGACAGAGGGTGAGAAGTGAGAACCAGAATCAAAAATTTTGGAATTTTGGGAGGAAATTCGAAATCGAATTTGCGAGCTGTGGGGATCCAAATTGAGACTTGATTAAGTCTCCTGGGATCATTTCGAACCGATCCACATCAAAGACAAAGATGATTGAGGTTGTATTGAGCAAGACACTGTTCATCGCGCACTAGCACATCACTGTTCATCGCGCACTGTAGCAAATCACTGTTCACCAAAGGTTTAGGTTATGCTCTAAATTACTATTTAATTCCCAAAAAATTGTGGGAGATTGATATGATACTCAGAGTCATTATTGACCTTTTATGATTTTTTTTTGGGCAGGATTCGAAATTCCTGAAAAGTGTCAGAAATTACAGAATCGCGTGCAGTTTGGAAAACGAGCAGTTTTGGACGGTGCGTGCTTGCATTGGTAGGCTAGATCACGTTCAATGTGACTCTTGCTAGTACCACAAATATGCTTGCTACGTGGTGAACGGAGTTTGGCTGGACAGTCAACGGGGATTTGGCGGCGACTGAGTGCACTAGCGGGCGTGACTAGTGAGTATTGGTAGGCTGGATCACATTTACTGTGACTCTTGCTAGTACCACAAATATGCTCGCTATGCGTCAAGGTGCCGAGAGACCCAGCAAACTTGCTTTGTGGGAGCGTGGCGGTTCTTGTTGCCTTAGTCCATTCCGAGGGAAAGATATGGAGTTTTGAGAAACTCGAAGATTTCAAGGAGTGGAAGGCTCGCAATCAAATTGCTTTTCCAGACGATGTTTTTGTGGAGCTTGGCGACAGATGTTCTTCCATGAAGGCTATTTAAGCATGGGAGAGGAAAAAACCCTGTCGGCGGTCGGCTTTCTCGGGTCGTACCTAAAGTGGAGCTATTTTTTAGGACGGGGTTCAATGACAGCACGTACAGAGTTAACTGTATCGAAGTTGGTGGTGCATGGGACAAACACGCCTCCCTAGACCTGAGGATTGCCTCACACTTCCGCTCGTCACGTCGAAAACGGAGTTCGGATGCGAACGTTACGGGTCACGGAAGGCTAGGGGCAAAATGGTAATTTGTCGAACCAGGAGTAAAATGGTCTTTTAACCTTGATCAGACAATGACACCTGTCCTTTGTCTTCTTCTTGCCCCAGATAACATGGAATCCGGTTTTGGGGCTAATGATACTCACCTTTAATTAAGGGTAATTGTAATCATTTTGTCCAAATTGATCCGTGATATCCCACTGTCTCACCGTCATTGTGCAATTTAAAAGCTTAAGGAACTGAATTGAGAGAGAGGAACTCGAGGGACTGAGATAACTGGTGTATTCAGAGTTCGAAAATTCAGAAAATCAAGGGAAATTTGAATTCGAATTTGTGAGCTAGGAGAAGGGATTTTGAGGATTGAATTAAGCTCCTGGGATCAAAACGAAATTCCCTGCAACAAAAACGAAGAGGAATCGTGTCGAATTGGGGAAGAACAGAAGACGGGGATTTGGCGGCGACTGAGTGCGCTTGCAGACGTGACTAGTGAGCATCGGTAGGCAGGATCACATTCACTGTGACTCTTTCTAGTACCACAAACATGCTCGCCAAGCGTCAAGGTGCCGAGAGACCCAGCAAACTTGCTCTGTGGGAGCGTGGCGGTTCTCGTGGCCTAAGTCCATTCCGAGGGAAAGATATGGATTCTGAGAAGCCCGAAGACTTCATGGAGTGGAAGGCTCGTAATCAAATTGCCTTTCCAAGCGACGTTCTCGTGGATCTTGGCGACAGATGTTCTTCCAGAGTTCCTGGACATGAGCCGGCTACTCTCTCCATGAATGGCGGGAGGCTTCCAGACATCCCGATCAGGGAGTGGTTGAGCGTTCCACTGTGCTTGAAAGGATCCGTTGTTCAGAAGAAGAATGATAAACAAGGACCTATTGGTTCTTGGGAGAAAAAAGCATGTCGTGAAACTTTTTCCTAACCAAAAAGCATGCCGAGCAACTTCTTTCCTAACCTTTCCGTTCTGGCCCTACGAATGTGCTATCTTGAAGGGCCGCAGAAATGGAAAGTTATGTTGTTGATGTGATATTACGATAACTTAAGAAAACTTAAGGTCTTAATTTCACATCGGAAGCCAAGGTGGGCGAGTTGGAGATGAGCCGTGCGGAGAGGATGCTGATAGAAAATGAGCGAGATACCGCTCGAGATGAGCTCTCCTTGCTGCGCAGAAATTTGCGGGACTTAGAAGGCTTAGATGCTTCGATGACGAAGGCTTGAATGCTTCGTAGGGCGAAGGCTTGGGTGCTTCGATGACGAAGGCTTAGGTGCTTCGCATGGCGAAGGCTTAGATGCTTCGCAGGGCGAAAGCTTGGATGATTCGATGACGAAGGCTTGGATGCTTCGATGACGAAGGCTTGGATGCTTCGAAGACGAAGGCTTGGATGCTTCGATGACGAAGGCTTGAATGCTTCGCATGGCGAAGGCTTGGATGCTTCAATGACGAAGGCTTGAATGCTTCGCAAGGCGAAGGCTTGGATGCTTCGATGATGAAGGCTTAGGTGCTTCGCATGGCGAAGGCTTAGATGCTTCGCAGGGCGAAAGTTTGGATGCTTCGATGACGAAGGCTTGGATGCTTCGATGACGAAGGCTTGGATGCTTCGAAGATGAAGGCTTGGATGCTTCGAAGACGAAGGCTTTTTACACTAGAGAGAATAAGCTTTGAAAATTGTACATGGTGAACAAATCAATTTGTCAATCTCATTTCATTGATACTTGAATTTAGAAGACAACTTGAAAAGCAAAATTGAAAAGCTCCGTAGATTTTTATGTCTCTCTAATGTTGTCTTGCGTCTAGTTGATGTGGATCACCTTTGACGCTGGCTCGTTTGGCTCTTTATTCTCCATGTGATTTACAGTCTTCTTCTTGATGTAGTCTGTACAATGCCCCTCCTTCAGGAGATTTCGGAGATATCTTTCGAAAGATATACAAGTGCTGATATTGTGCCCATAACATTCATGATAGGCGCACCATTTGGTTTTATCAGCATTCTCTTGATTGCCTTTGACTGGCTCCGGCTTCTTAAACCATGGTTTGTTCTTAATTTCATTGTAGATCTGATGGACTGGTAAAGATAGCTGCAAGTTAGGCCTCCCCATAACTGGCGTTTGGGAGTGTTGCCCCGCTTTGCGCTTGTTGAGCTTTCCAGTCGCAAACTTTCCATGGGGTTCATCCTCATTGGAGACCTTTTCGCTAGTCCTGGCATGGTCCTGAGCATGAGCGGCGCTCTTCTCGTCCTCCCAACTTGCATGTCGCTCTGCCAGCGAAAGTATTTTGGAAAGACTTCGCGCATTGCTCATGACGATGTCCCCGTAAAGCTGGCTGTCTCGAGGGAGTCCTTGCTTAAATGCCATTGCTGCAACAAGGTCATTACAGCCGATAATGCGAGATTTTTCCTCACAAAATCTTCGTATGTATTGTCGCAGAGTGTCTTTTGCTCTCTTTCGGACAGAGAAAAGATGGTCATCTTTCACCTCGATTGTCCGAAGTTGTGCGTATTCCTTCACAAATGGCAGGGCCAACTCTTCGAAGGACTCAATCGACCTCGGGGGGAGATGATTGAACCAAGTCATGGCTTGGCCTTGAAGAGAAGCTTGAAAAACCTTGCACATGAGCGCATCGTTAGACCTGTGGGGGATCATGACTCCTCGGTAATAATCTATGTGTTTTACCGGGTCGGAGGCTCCTTTGAATGGAGTGAAGTTTGGTGTTGCGAATCTCTGGGGGAATTGCTCCTCCTCAATATCCCTTATAAAGGGCGTAGAGAGCTGTATCTGGCGACGTAGATCGTCCTCTAGATCGCCACCTTGTTGAGCACGAAGGTGCATGTCCAGCAATTTTTGAACATCATTAGCCCGCAACGCTCCTTGCCGAGGCGATGAGTCCCTTTGTGCTAATCGTCGAGAACCTCTTTGAGCTTCGCCCCTTGATTTCTGAGATCGTGCAGGGGAGTAGGCTTCGTCTTCCCTTTTACTGCCGTGGGCAGATTGTTTTGGGTTTTTGTGTAGAGCTCGAAGTTGCCCCCTGCCTCCATGGGAGTGTTGTGAGCGCTCTGCCCGTGAGGTTGCCCCAGGCTTATTTCCTAGCCGTTCACGTACTGATGACCTTAGGCGTTGAGGGTTTTTTGCTCGGTGAGTATGACTTTCTTCACTAGAATTGTTTAGCGAAGTGTCTCGTGACATTGTTCGGCAGTGGACTGGTTCTTTCCCAGGACGCCTTTGAGCATGCTCCTGTTTTCCACGTGACGTGGAATGTCTGTCCTGCTCTTGGACTGGTCTCTCTGCTAGGAGTTGCTACAAGAGCTCTGACTGAAGTTGAACTTGTTTGCTTAACCCTTCAACTTGCTGCGCCAAGTTGTCCTGGGGAGGTTGGTGACGACTTCTCCCTGAGATGTCATGACACCCATCCAGAAAGTCCCTTAGGATCATGTTTGTTGTGGGTTGATCATGTCGTGATGTATTTCCCATCAACCTCTCGTTTGCTTGTTGTAAAGCCGAAGTTCCTTCCTCTAGCGCGGGTACTTGGTCAGCTGGAGAGGAGAACGCTCCAAAACTGAAGGTTGGCCTCCCTCCAAGTGTCTCCATGGGTGATTCTATGGACACACGCCTGGGTTGAGTTGGCCGCTTCTCCGGAGTTTCAATGCGAGCCTCATTCCTTGTCTGAGCCGTTGAGGCAGAAACACCCTCTCCAGTTGATCGAACGGATCGATGAACCTTAGCCATGCCGAATCGAAGAATTTTGAATTTGGAAAGCTGTTGATGGATAATTTGAACAACGTTCAGAATCTTCGAACAATGTCGATGAATGACGTACGAAGGGAGATGAATGATGAACAATGTTCAAAATCTTCGAACAATGTCGATGAACGACGAACGAAGAAAGATGAACGGTGAACGAATTCTTGATGAGTGATGAATAACGTTCAAAATCTTCGAACAATGTCGATGAACGACGAACGAAGAAAGATGAACGATGAACAAATTCTTGATGAGTGATGAACAACGTTCAAAATCATCGAACAATGTCGATGAACGACGAACGAAGAAAGATGAACGATGAACAAATGAGAGAGCTTCTTCTGAGTATAACTCAATAGCTCTCAATGAAAGCACCAATTGTTGAATCAAAGATTGAACTCGTCGCGAAAAGTCCTCACAATTCCTGCAAACAGCAAACAATTAGCTATCGTTGCTTCGATCGATTTACCCGGGGGGTTGTTCGACCAAGAACACTCCGATGCTTAAGTTAGCTTTGAGAGAGGAAAGGGATATACTTCGAAACGAAGAATCAACGTACCTTGGAAATGAAATGTGCCTTGCTATTTATAGGAAAATCTTGGGAGCCTTGGAGCGTTCTGATTGGTCGGTTGAATATTTAATTAATAAAAAATATATTATTAATTAAATATACTATTTAATAATTGTAATGATGGTTCATCATGATAGTAATGACAATTATTGTATTTTAATATCAATATTAATTATCCATTATTAAGAATAACGACAATTAATTCTCGGGGATAATATTGATATTACGGAGATTTTAACCCGATCAAATAACGTATTTAACTGGTAAATAGATTATTTAATATGCGGGTGTTTTCAAATGATCAGCGTTATTGCCAGGGGCAATTTAGTCATTTTTGGGAATTACGGGCCACATGGCAGCTCCATAATTTTCGGATGATTTTGGGTTCCACACACGGGCTCCTGCCCAAAACCGTTTACAGAAAACCATAACATCATAAAACACAATTTCCCAAACCAATTGAAATCATGTTTATTATCCATTATATTTCATATCCAAGAACCTGTCACGGTAAAATAGAGCTACACATGTGCTAACCGGGGTCTCAAACCCAAGTCTCTCCAGGGTCCACCCAGGTCAATGTCCGTAGATCAATGACCCTCCCTGGAGGTAACGAACCATGCCCATCCTGAGAGTAAGGAACCCAACAAGGGGGTGACTCCACTCAGTCAGTGCTCCGTGACTACTCCGGGGTCCACCCAGGCCAACGACCCTCCCCGGAGGAGACAATCATATATAAATGATGAAATATGAAAAACCTTTTGAAATCATTATTTAAATCTTTCTAGGATTCATGCTCGGCCCCCATAAGCCGTCATAATCCATAAAATCCTTTCTGAGGGTTCATGCCGGTTTCCATAAACCGTCATGACCCGTAAATCCATTTCAGGGGTTCATGCCGGTTCCCATACGACAGGACCCGTCCCAACTGGACCTCGATAACTGTGCCCGGTCCTTCTCCCGTCTAATAAGTCAACTGAAGTTCCGAAACTAGCCTTCAGCACCTATCAGACAAGGGATAACTGCCGTTCATGCCTCCGCCTCGAGATTAGCCCCGAACGTTGTGCCACGACCTGGAGGGTCATCAAAACAGAAAAGGTGTGAGTGGACAAAATATCATTCGTCAAAACACATTGATAAAAGACATAATTTACCCTCCAGTTTATCAAACCATGCATGCATAGGGAAAAACACATAAATCATTAAATCAGTTCACCATAATAATAAAGCATATAACTCGGGAATTACACATCTGAGGATCCTCTGGGAATTACACATCCAGAGTCGTTATCCAATGCTGGGAATTACACATCCAGCCTCACCGGGAATTACACATCCGGAGTCCCTCCAGGAATTACGCATCTGGGGGCATCAAGCATCAATACACAATCAAAAGCATTATGTCAAATCAAGTATCAAAACTATATCAAAATCCTCATCACGGGGCCACATGCCCAAATCTCATTTCTCGTCAATCCGTAAAATCATTAAATAATTCAATACACGCAAATCCGTAAAATCATATCCGAAAACATCACAAATCCATTAAATCAATTTCCCAACTCATAATCCAAGTCAAAAACAATCACAAATCCCGGGCCTTCGCCCAAAACAGCCATTTCACATTTTCTCGAAAAACGTGCCTAAAGCACCGATTATCGAGACGGCGTCCGATCGACTCGCAACCAACACCAAAAATGTTCATTACATTAAATAGGACAAGTTTCATGTTGAACTCACCTCGGGATTCCCCCTCACGCGCCCCCACGCGCCGCCGTGAGTGGCTGCGCGTGGGTTCCACGCGCCTGCTACAGTGCCATGAACAGTTACCTCCTTCACCCGTTTAACTGGTAAACGGGTCCTGCGACCCGCGAGGTAACCCGGTTCGATTGCCACCAATTTCTACAATTCAACCATCCATTTGCATCGTTATAGTCTCAATTGAAGTTCTGTACAATCAATTAGGTGTTAACTTACCTCAAGCTCTTCGACTCAAACTCGATTTGCGAAGAACACCGAAGCACTGTTCATCAGCCAATCGTCCCAAATTCTCACTTGTTTCATTCAATTGATGTATCAAGAAGCATCGTTGGGTCCTTATAAACATGTTCCCCTGATCAATTTCATGGTTCCATGGCTTTAATTCCACAACTCAAGCTCACAAATCCGAAGCTTTCCCCCTCTCTGTTCGAAGCCAAAACAACCTTAATTTCCTTCGTTCTTGATCCAGTTCGACTCGCCTCACTCCCAGAAGGCTAACTACAACCTCAATTTCACTCAAAAACATGCACAACATCAAATTCGATCCAAGCTTTCCTAAAGATATTTTCGGGTTTTTTTCTGGGTTTTTCAGTTCTGTTTTCCCTCAATTGTCCTCTCAATGTCACTTGTTTTCTCTATGGCTTCCTCTTCCCGCCTCAGCAACTCTCTGTTTTTCCTTCTTCACCGATCAATTTGATCAAATCAAACAAAATTGAAATTGGCGGTTTATTTTGTTTGTGTTAGGCTCCAAAGCCACTAAGCCTTCCCACATGGTGACAAGTGTCACCCCAGGATGCCTTGAGTCACCAATTACATTGACTCATCAGAATTGTTGAATTATCACACTTAGTCGAACCAAAATTACCATTTTACCCTTGTCCTCACAAATTACCAAAATACCCCTATTCGTTCTAGACCCATAACGTTTTCGTTCGGACTCCGATTGACGCATGCCGCCTGTCTACCGATTCAGTGTCCCGAGACCTATCCAACGGTACTTCCAGAAATTCCAAACAATGTCCCGATCAAAAAGTCAACTTTCGGCCCCTGTGACCGATTTACCAAATTACCCTCCAACTTCCGCATATCATAACTTTTTCCTCGAACGTCGAAATCGGGCGTGCCACCTGTCCATGAACTCGTGACGTCCCGAACTACGTCACAGTCATCGGTCAAATTCCGTTTTACCGCTCAAATAAAAAGTCAACCGTTCGCCCAATTCCAAGGGCAAAATCGTCATTTTCCCTAAAGTTTCCAAATTTTTCCTTTTTCGAATTTCCGGGGCGTCACACCATAAACAGTCATGACCCGTAAAAACCATTTGTAACACATAACTGGGGCCTAGGCCCGAATCCACATACAAATTGGACCTCAAGTACGATTCGTAAACCAACTGGGCCTCCGGCCCGATTCCATAAATCAAATGGACCTCAAGTCCGAGAGTTACCTTTTCAAATCCAAAATCATTTCATGAAATCATAACTAAAACCATGAGTACGGAAAATCAGTGTAAAACTGGAAAACCCCGATTTACGTGCAAGCACGTAAATCGCCTCGAAATACGTGAAACCATATAATTCACAAACATCCAAATCTACATCATAAAATCATATTCATAATCCATATAAAACATTTATGCATGCATCACAATTTAGAAATCAAGGTCCACTCATAGACCGTCCGAGCTGCCGCCTCGATTTGCGTGCCATAGGCTCTCCCGAGCCGATCATCATCACCGGGACTCCCAAACCTATCCAAATTTTAATAGAAGGTTACTAACTACTTAATTAACCTCCTACCAAAGCCCCGTAATTTTCCCGAACTTTTAACTATTTTTAAACCAACCCTAAACCTTCCGAAACCCCGAAACCTATCGAAACGATGTCCGATTGACGCGAGACCAATCGCAAAATCTTTGTTACATCGAATAGAAGATTTCATATGTTGAACACTTCCCCAAATTACTGTTCATGAGCCCTCACGCACCCCAAGAAGGCTCATAACACTGTTCATCGTCTTCTACACACAGCGGGTTCAGACGGCCGGTTCACCTGGTTTGGCCTGTCCAACTGGACCGGCGTGACCGGTTCACGTCCCTAGACACCCCATTTTTCATCATACTTCTTCCTTTTTGATTCCTTTCTTCCTATTTTCATATTTTCTATCCATTTCAATCCTTAAACGCAACCGAAAACGTCTAAAACCTAAGGTTTGATTTTGAAATAAACGGTTCAAGTTTCCCAAAATGCAGCCATGGATTCACAGCCGTCCCTAGCTTCCTAAAATCGTCCTAACACAATCCTAATGACCCATTTAATTCATTAAAACCATTAAAAACCAACCATAATGCACAAATCGATTTAAAGGGGAAAAATGGCCTTACCGTGAACCTCTCGGGTTTCTCCTCCTCTCGCCGCCGTGGATGGTGGTTCTGGCCGCCTAGCAACCTCCTCACCATCCTCACTTCACTCTGTCCTCAGTCATGGTCGAATGGGAATGGTTGGATTGGTTTAAGGGGGTGGGGTGAGATCGGGTAATGGGTTTGTGTGTTTGAATGAAGAAAAATGGAATGGTCGATGCATGAAGGGAAAATGGTGTCCATTGGATGGGTGACACTTGTCACTCATCCATTGGGCCTCCATTAAATATCTGGGCCCCACTAAATTCCAAAAGTTAAGTTATTTCGTAATTCATGCAATAGTGCACTTGAACTTCCGTGAACCGTAACTTCGCCGTCAAACATCCAAATTCGACGTGCCGCCTGTCTATGGATTCGTATCGTCCCGATCTACGTAATGGTCTTCGGCCCTCGGCCACCGGACCTCTCGGTCAAAAAGTCAACATTTGACCCCTTTTAACTAAAATTACCAAAATGTCCCTAAACTTCCGAACGTCATAACTTCCTCCTCGAATGTCGGAATTGAACGTGTCACATGTCTATGAACTCGTGACGTCACGAACTACGTCACGGTCATTAGTCAAAGTCCATTTGACCGCCAGAATGAAAAGTCAACGTTTTGCCACGACTAGGGGCAAAACAGTCATTTCGCATCGTTCGTCCGATTTCGCCTAACTAATCACCGATTAGCCTCACTAATCGTGATTAGTCACTAATCTAATCTAGGAATTTGGGACGGGTCGTTACAACCTTCCCTCCTTAATTAATTTCGTCCTTGAAATTCCAACCAGCCTAATTCCAACCGTTCTTCCATCCTTAATTAGTTTCATTCTCGAAACTCCAACTATCTTGATTCCACATCCACCTCGTGGAAAGTAATTCGATCTCACGACACGTGTACACTCGTACACCAACTAACCAGGACAATACTCACTCGTCTGCAACCAGACGTACCACTAACACTTTCGTTACATCAACTACCCTCGACCACATCGAATGGCAGTAATCACACGTTCTGAACTGACACCACCTGTCAGTATCAGAGTAGCCCAAGTATCCTATGAGTTAACCACTTGTCAATCTACCACCTCGTTGACACAACAACTCGACGGTTCCTTGCTCAACACCAATCTATCCTAACGTCTGCTCCCACTGGGAGTCATTAGACCTCACGAATCGATCCACGCTGACACCTTCGACAAACCGTCACCGCTTGACATTCGTCAGTCAAAAACTGACACTATAACCACTTGTGGTTATACTAACCGCCAACTGATTCAAACATGAGTAAACACTTACCCACAAAGCATTCAACCTGTATGTAACTAGACCCATCAGAAATACCATGACCTATTGCACAGTATCCAATGTATAGTTCACGCCTTCGACTAATCCAATGGTATCGAAACTAAGCCGACTACCAACACGTTCACCAACATACCACTGGTATATCCAAAATACCGCTACTAGGCACCACAAGTCTGCCTAGTATCGTACCTCGAACAACGCACAAGTTACGTACATCTACCTATCAATCAGCTTACAACCACCTAGGTCGTAGCCAAACACATTTCTATTATGGAGTCCATTTGTCCAATCCCGGACAAGACAAATCGAAATTCCAACCCATCATCTATTTCCAAATCCGAATCCGAATCCGAAATTTCGTAAGAAATCTCGAATCCAAACCCAGAAATCATATCCATAATCATGTCAAAATTCGAATCCGAAATTATTATTCCGTAAGCTAGCATTTGGAATAACCATTCCGAACCCAAATCCATAAAAGGAAATCCACTGTCAAGCTCCAGAATTAAATCCTGAATCGTCACCCAGAATCCGATTCCAAAACCCGAAATCTCATGCACGTCTACCAAGACGCACCATATCCGAACCTATCAGATACCTATTCAAATGATTACCTCAATACGTTCGATTGACTTCATAGGGAAGACAATCCCAACATCAACACATCTAGGTTCACCATATCTGACCACGTCGGAAAACTACTTACCTGAGTAATATACCGTACAGGATTCACTTCGAAAAGAAGTTCAGTCCCAACATCCTCAACTCCAACATCCAAGTAAGAGCGATAAACTCTCCACATATCTGGATCATCAAAATCACGATCCAGATCCATCACTACGTCAACCGACCATAGACATTACGATCCCCGATCGTCACGACGTCCAAAGTCCTCAACCAAATCCCACATCTAAACAGATCAGTCAACGATGAGACACGTCGAGACTGTGGGTTCTCTCCACTTACCTCGTATCGATCCTTGTCATTCCACCGAGGAAAATCAAGGATGATCCAAGATAATGACAACAAAATCCATCCTACGTGAATGCAACCAAAACTCGCTGCACTCACCACGTCACTTAACCCAACATCGTCTGCCACCAAGCAAAAAATGAGAAATCTCAGTCACCTAACTTCGATATACTCATCTCCACTTGATGACCCAAGACAAATCTCGGGTTCACCAATCAATACACGATCAGTGTACCAGTGGCAACCAACCATCACCTACACCATATACCATGGCAGAACCTGAAAAGTCACCCAAAATGACTTTGAAACACTCATTAACATGCGGAAAAACTCGCATTCCACTCGTCACCGCAATCTTAACCTCTCGCGATTTCGAAGTTCCAACCAGATTGGATACCACATACTCGGACATCAACCACGTGTCCCTTAACCAATTTAACTCTATCTGAGATCCACTATGGGACCACAGATACCGAACATATGCCTATCTCGACGAAGACACATCCTGACTCGTAACTCACCGTCATCACAATCACCAGCACCAACACCAATACCAGCACCAATGCACTATCATCAGTATCAATATCAGCACCCCGCGTGCAAACTGACAACCCTGGATCTCCACTCATACCGAGCGACGATCCCGTACCTCTACTCGAATAGGAGAAACTCTGCCTCCCTCGTTCCCAACAACTCTGGGTACAGTCATCCTGACAACTCATACGAGAAAAAGGAAACGTCCCCCGATTCCCAACAACAGTAACTACAACCACTCTCGGTAGTCGCGCCTGCCACAGACTCGTGCAGACTGAACTACCAAACATCACGATCGAGACTCCGCATCCAACGGAATCAACCGCTCGTACCAACTACTATGTATCCCCGTTCAGGGATTCCATCGACAAGTACCAATCTTGATAACCTGTCCAACAATCACTAACCAGTCGTAACTCGACTAAACCAAATGTCGTCTACCAGGTCGTCCACGACCTTAGTTGCACCAATAGTCCATCACAACTGAAGTAACACGGCAACCAACTCGGTCTAACCGATAAGTACAACCTCGACTGCAAAGTGCAGTCCCAACAAAAGCTGACATGACTAGACCGACTAACGAACCCAAATCCGAATAGTCGTCCAAGTCAAACCACTCGTTAATTCACATTTCTGAACCATACACCCAAATTAGGGTTCCACAATCAAGCCCTAGGGTCACTCTGAACCCAACTGTTTAAGGCAGTAAAATCAACAATCTGACCGACCCCGCGGTCTTGACATCGTAAGGACATCAATCCAATCGTACGACATCGTCAAAGACGATCCCAACTAACCGTCTCACGATCAAAACTCAAAAGTACCGTTTACGTTCATCCATTCATAGGGTCCCACTCTGCCAACCCTGACAGAACTATGGCAACCCCGGCATTTAGTGCCGAACCAAGATGATCCAATCCTACTAACTGTCGTACCGGTACCCTAACTATCAGATTGATAACGAACTGTAGCCACTTGAGATATCACATCTTCGACCTGCGCAAGGAGTAGTACGCAAAACACGCTCTGGAATTCAGAGTAACACGAGCAACCATGCTCTGATAAGCAATCCTATGCTCTGATACCACGCTGACAGGACACATCCCAATCCCCCCGGGATTAACGCGGGATGACCCGGCTCCCGTCTGACACGAAGTGTCAAACAAGGGATATTTCCGACCTTTGCCCTCCCGGGCTATCAGAGTACGCTAGGATCCGGAGGAGGCATGTGATATCTCGGCCTCTGCTACAGTCCACATCCGATGTCAACCTGAAGGGTATTAAAAACAGAAAGACTGTGAGTGGACAAAAATAAAGAGTTTATAAAAACATTTCCATAAAAGACATTTATACCCTCCACTAAAAAGCATGCATGCATAGTAAAACTATTTATCCAATCACATATGTTAAAACATCCATATTAAGGGTCACAGCCCCAAGTTCCGTAAATCCAAGTCACACGGGCTCCTGCCCAAAACCATTTACAGAAAACCATAACATCATAAAACACAATTTCCCAAACCAATTGAAATCATGTTTATTATCCATTATATTTCATATCCAAGAACCTGTCACGGTAAAGCTACACGTGTGCTAACCAGGGTCTCAAACCCAAGTCTTTCCAGGGTCCACCCAGGTCAATGTCCGTAGATCAATGACCCTCCCTGGAGGTAACGAACCATGCCCATCCTGAGAGTAAGGAACCCAACTGGGGGGTGACTCCACTCAGTCAGTGCTCCGTGACTACTCCGAGGTCCACCCAAGCCAACGACCCTCCCCGGAGGAGACAATCATATATAAAGGATGAAATATGAAAAACCTTTTGAAATCATTATTTAAATCTTTCCAGGATTCATGCCTGGCCCCCATAAGCCGTCATAATCCATAAAATCCTTTCCGAGGGTTGATGCCGGTTCCCATAAACCGTCATGACCCGTAAATCTATTTCAGGGGTTCATGCCGGTTCCCATAAACCGTCATGACACGTAAAAACCATTTGTAACACAAAGCTGGGCCCTAGGCCCAAATCCACATACAAACTGGACCTCATGTCCGATTCGTAAACCAACTGGGCCTCCGACCCGATTCCGTAAATCAAATGGACCTCAATTCCGAGAGTTACCTTTTCAAATCCAAAATCATTTCATGAAATCATAACTAAAACCATGAGTACGGAAAATCAGTGTAAAACTGGAAAACCTCGATTTACGTGTAAGCACGTAAATTGCCTCGAAATACGTGAAACCATATAATTCACAAACATCCAAATCAACATCATAAAATCATATTCATAATCCATATAAAACATTTATGCATGCATCACAATTTAGAAATCAAGGTCCACTCACAGACCGTCCGAGCTGTTGCCTCGATTTGCGTGCCATAGGCTCTCCCGAGCCGATCACCATCACCGGGACTCCCAAACCTGTCCAAATTTTAATATAAGGTTACTAACTACTTAATTAATGTCCTACCAAAGCCCCGTAATTTTTCTGAACTTTTAACTATTTTTAAACCGACCCTAAACCTTCCGACACCCCGAAACCTATCGAAACGATGTCCGATTGACACGAGACTAGTCCCAAAATCTTCGTTACATCGAATAGAAGATTTCATATGTTGAAAACTTCCCCAAATTACTGTTCACGTTCCCTTACGTGCCCCAAGAAGGCTTAGAATACTGTTCATCGTCTTCTACACACAGCCGGTTCAGACGGCCAGTTCACCTGGTTTGGCCGGTCCAACTGGACCGGCGTGACCGGTTCACGGCCCTAGACACCCCATTTTTCATCCTACTTCTTTCTTTTTGATTCATTTTTTCCTATTTTCATGTTTTTCTATCAATTTCAATCTTTAAACGCAACCGAAAACGTCTAAAACCTAAGGTTTGATTTTGAACCAAACGGTTCAAGTTTCCCAAAATGCAGCCATGGCTTCACAGCCGTCCCTAGCTTCCTAAAATTGTCCTAACACAATCCTAATGGCCCATTTAATTCATTAAAACCATTAAAACCCAACCATAATGCACAAATCGATTTAAAGGGGAAAAATGGCCTTACCGTGAACCTCTCGGGTTTCTCCTCCTCTCGCCGCCGTGGATGGTGGTTCTGGCCGCCTAGAAACCTCCTCACCATCCTCACTTCACTCTGTCCTCAGTCATGGTCGAATGGGAAGTGTTGGATTGGTTTAAAGGGGTGGGGTGAGATCGGGTAATGGGTTTGTGTGTTTGAATGAAGAAAAATGGAATGGTCGATGCATGAAGGGAAAATGGTGTCCATTGGATGGGTGACACTTGTCACTCATCCATTGGGGCTCCATAAAATATCTGGGCCCCACTAAAGTCCAAAAGTTAAGTTATTTCGTAATTCGTGCAATAGTGCACTTGAACTTCCGTGAACCGTAACTTCGCCGTCGAACGTCCAAATTCGACGTGCCGCCTGTCTATGGATTCGTATCTTCCCGATCTACGTAATGGTCTTCGACCCTCGGCCATCGGACCTCTCGGTCAAAAAGTCAACATTTGACCCCTTTTAAACTAAAATTACCAAAATGCCCCTAAACTTCCGAACGTCATAACTTCCTCCTCGAATGTCGGAATTGAACGTGCCACATGTCTATGAACTCGTGACGTCACGAACTACGTCACGGTCATCGGTCAAAGTCCATTTGACTGCCAGAATGAAAAGTTAACATTTTGCCACGACTAGGGCAAAACAGTCATTTCGCATCGTTCGTCCGATTTCGCCTAACTAATCACTGATTAGCCTCACTAATCGTGATTAGTCACTAATCTAATCTAGGAATTTGGGACGGGTCGTTACAGCCTATTTTATTCTCTATCTAATTATACAATCATAAATGTTTTGTTCAAATCTAGGCGGCCCTTTTTTTTTAAAGTTTATTTCCCTTTTTTTTTCATTCATTCCTTTTTTTTTCTTTGTTTGTTTTTCCTTTCCCTAAAAACCTAATAATTTTGCAAGTTCTTTGTGAGTTTTGATATATAAAATAGTTTTTTTAATTTAAAATCTTAGATATATATATATATACACATGTATATCAATGTACGAAATTCGTGGAATTGAAGAATTGTAGGACCTCTATTTGAATGTTCGCATTGAACCTTTAAAATTTCAGGGCCGACCCTAATGCACATGGTCCAAAATTATTCATTTTCAGATTCAAAAAATGACCAAGAAGATTTTTCAATACAAAATAACAAAAATCCGATAATCCAATTTGACACACCTTGACCCAAAAGTCCACTAGGAGGCCAAAATCGAGGTATATTAGCTGACATCTGGACGGTGACGTCCAAAGAAAGAACACCAAATGGTTTAAATCATGCATTTTACGAGGTCATGTGAAACGTAATTAGTAAAAACTAATTAGCATTTTACCGCGATAGCGGAAATGTAGAGTATAGTACACTAATTAAGATGATCATATAGTTCAAGTAATTAACAGAATTATCCCGATTTTCATCGCGTCACACCCAAACTACCGGTGTAAATATCAAAGCAGCTATCGTAAACTCCGCAAAAAGCATGAAGTACCCCCAGGATCTGAGGGTTACAAAAACGGAAGGATGAGTGGACTTACAAGTTTTTAGTGTAAAACCACAAAATTAAAAGACAATTAAACCCCTTAGTTTTGAAAATAAGCTCAAAGATTAACATTTTAAAAAACATGCATGTTTTACGATAAATAATAATAAAATAATACGCAGTCTTAAAATTTATCTTGTGATATAACTATAAAATGTATAACCCACTAGATATGCTTTTGGATCCCTCGAGTCATACTCTCATGATCGATTGGGTATTTATATTTTGCTTGTGTACCTCGACTACGTGAAAAGTAGGTACTAAGCACTGTCACCTTATGTTCCTTAAAACTCGGGGACAAACTGGTGATATTTAACTAGAATATTGAGCGAGCGCGGGTGATCAATCATGTGGAGGTCGATGGATACCTGAGATACCGACGACTCCTAGGTGGGTATTGAGCTTCTATCTCGACTTAAGAGTCCTATATCTGGATAACCATCTCCAGGTTGTAATACTGTAACTGTAGTTATAAAACTAACATCACGAGGTTGCATTCAACACAAACAATACAATTAAGTCATGCTCGGGAATTAACTTACTAGTAGACACATAAAGTATCCTCAAGAAATCATAACAAATCACCGTTAAGTAGTCAACCAAAGAATGCACAAAAATAATCATAAAATAATCATCATTAAAAAAATGTAGATAAAGATTGATATAAAAATCGAGTTTGAGAAAAATGTCAACTCACTAATTGGTCGAGGAGTCGAAATCGCCCAATAAATCGAATCAACACAAGCTCTAAGCTGATACAACCCTATCAAAACCACTCATAAAAGTTACTAATAACTTACAAGTCAAGCTCTTAGAAACCCTACTAGGGTTGCCCAAAACAGTGTTTAAAAGACTTCAAATGAATAAAAAATGTGTTTAAAAACAATCTGAAGATTGGAAATTGCCCCATGCGCCTCCAGAACGTTGGAAAATGGCCTCACACACCATCATCGTCAATTGAAGGTCGGAAAGTTGCACCACGTGCCGCCACACTCCTCCTGGAGGTCACACATGCTAGCCACGCACGCTCATGTGCCCCTACACCCATCTCACGTGCTAGAATATTCTCTGTGGAATATTTTGTCACCCTGACAGAATCGGAGTATTCTGTTAGACTTAACAGCATTAGGGTTAGTTATCACGTCGTTAGTATTTAACGGAATATGCTAACTACGTTAGTATTTGACAGCATCAGCTAGACTTAATGACTAGTCCATTCGCGGAAGTTCATCATAAAATCCGATTTCCACTAGAAAAACATCACTTCACTTGAAAATAGCCCAGGGTTACGAAATTCTACTTCTCAAATCTTAATCCAAAGCCTAAATCCTCAAATTTTTCTTTTTGAGGAAGGAAAATATAAAGATTAAGAAAAGGAAAATGAACGCAGTGGACATGTAATCTGTTTTTGTTAATCAACATATTTTAATTGCTTAATTCTACTTAATATGTCATTGTGGAGAAATGTATAAGGAACAGTCCAACCAAAATCATCTCCAACTATCTTTTAGCGTCTGGTGTGAGGAACAATGATGTTAATACAAATATTATACAAAAAACTGCCACTTTCATAATTTTTTTTTTTCTCAAAACATAATCTTGTAGAATTAATTTATAGAGGAAGAAGATGGTGTTGATTTTTTTTTTGGGTCAATGAAGGTGGTGTTGTTTACACTGAAAAATGTGTATTTGGTTGGTATTACATTTGTTTAATCATTCAGAACCACTTATAGTTTAATAGTATATTATATTATGCGAAAAGTTTTGTATTTGACTTTTAGAAAATTTAAGAAAAAATTTAACCATTCATATGGTAAATAAGTCATTATGATTAATTTTCTATATTAGTTAAGATCTAGCTTTTACATTTTTTTAGGGTTCAAAGTGAATAAATATATTTCAAATATATATAACACGAGCATTGCAGTTCAAATAATAAGGGAATGGCATTATATATATATATATATATATATATCGATAGTACTATTTATAAAATTAAGCTTGAGATTTTTTGTATAAGCTGTGAAGAAGAATACCATAGAAATATGTAATTTTAACACCAACTTAAAAACAAATATAAAGAGAGAACTTATAATAAAAAAAAATTATTATTATTTTTTACCTTAGCTCCAACATAAAAACGGAAGAAAAGTGAGAAGTTACAAAACATCTTATATTATTCTTAGTCTCATCCCCTATTTAAAAAGAAGCAAAGTGAGGGGTTATAAAGCATCTTAATTCATATTTTTCACCTTAATTCTAGCATATAGATGACAATAGTAAGGAGTTACAAAAATCAAACATGATTAAGGTTGAAGGAGTTTCAACCGAAAACGCTCTGATATTTAAGTCAGTTATCTGAGAGAGAATAATCTGACTGAGTGTTTGCAGAAGTTTTTTGATTAACTTTAGAAGTGATATGAGGTCTTATATTTATAGTGAAGCCTTGAGAGTCACTGGAGCGTCTGATTAGTTGAAGGAGAAAATATTAAATAAGTGATTGTACCGAATGTAATCACTTATTTATTAATGAATAAATAATTCGCTGGGAAGTTATTTATTATCGATATTGATTTGATTAATTAATATATTTAGCTGGTAAATATATTGAATTAATGCAGAGATCGTAATATGTCGATGTCAATTTTACCAAGGGTAATATTGACATTATGGGAATTGTTGGCCACGTGGAGCTCCAAAATATTCCGGTAATTTATGGTTCCACAAATGCCCTCACATCATTTAGGAATTCGAGGAATCCTAAGGGATGTAATTTCCTTGTGGTTCTAGTAAACTACGCCTTAATATTTTTATGTGGGAGTATGACTCTTCTTTCCCGGATGTAGTTGGAGATTGACTTTGATCTTGTCCCAAAAAGGAATTCTTTGGGCTTGTAATCCTGCTTTGAGTTGGTTTTGCGAGCCCAATTAACTATTAGGGTTTGCTTAATTTTCTTTATTTAAATGAGAGTATGTGACTTATTTTTATAAAGAAAAACAAACCCTAATATTGTTTTATTGTTGAAGGAGGCTGACGTCATTGATTGTTGCGGTGAAGGAATTTTGGTTCGTCGTCTGTCAAGTATAGACCCATTCGTCGGTTATTTTTTTTTTTTTTCTATCTTGGTCTTGCTATTGGATTTTGCAGATTGGAAGATATTGGCACAACGAGCAGATTGGAAGATATTGGCACAACGAGCAGATTGGAAGATATTGGCACATCGAGAATTGTGGAGACCCGGGGCCTGTCGCCAAACAATTGGGGCCTCTTGTTTGAACAACAGTGGCTTGTTTGAAGAGCAATTGGCACATCAAGAAGTCTCGCGCTGCAGGGTCCACGGACTGCGCTGCAGGGATGCGGGTTGCTGATGCTGGGCTTGGCGCCGAGCGAGTGAGACGGATTCGGGGGAAAAGTACCGACGTGCGGGTTGGCTGGCTGGCTGGAGGTGGTAGACAGCGGGTCCCGTGTGGCAGAGTTGTGTCGGGCGCCTGCTATGGCCTGGAGGGGACAACATCCTTTTTTTGGTGTTTTCTTTTTACAGCTGCTGTTTTTTTTTCTTTTCTTTTTTCAGCTTTTTTCTTTTGTATAAAATATGTAAGTAAGTATGTATTAATTAACAAAATACATACTTACCTTTTCTATTTTTGTACATATATGTAAGTAAATATATACTAAAATATAAAGTATATATTTACCTTTGTTGTATATGTTTTTAAATGTAAGTAAATATATACTAAAGTATAAAGTATATATTTACCTTTTTTGTTATAGGTAATAGATATGTATACGTATGCATATTTATTTATTTTTTATATATTTTTGAAACTGACCAACTTTGTTCCCTTTCTAGCTGTGCTGCTTTTGGACGCTCCGGAAGTTCGAAGTTCTCGATCACAGCGATCTCAGGGATGTCAAGCGGGAAGCAAGAAGTGAAGTCGGTGAAGCTGTACTTGTGGGAACGAGGAGGCTCACGTAGCGGGCGTCCATTCGTCGGTGAGGAGATTGAGCTACTTGACCTTGACGAGTTTGAGAAGTGCAAGAGTCTCCATGAAGATGTTTTCCCTGATGGCGTGGTTGTTGCACTTGGCGACGCGTGTGGAGCTACGAAGGCCCCGAGGGGAGCTATTTCCAAAAGAAATAATGCGAAGCTACTCCGGTGGATCCAATTTCACCCTCTGATCATCAACTGGGGTTTCAAGTTTCCATTTTCGAAGCTATTCACCAAGATCATATGCCAGATGAGGTGTTGCCCTTCCCAGCTGCACGTCGATGCTTATCGCCATATCATATGCTTCGAGAAGCTGAATGAGCTCTTCAACTTGGAGCTTACTGAGGATGAGTTCTGGCATTGCTACTCGATGGAGTACAAACCAATTCCCGGAACGCGGAGTACACATGTGGTCCTAAAGGTTGAGATCTTCGTGGGCACGTTGTTTGACAACGAATTGTACCGAACTTCGTGCATTGAAGTTGGTGGCTAATGGGATCGTAACTGTGTTAGTGGTCTGAATATTGCCTCGCGCTACCGCGACCCGTCTGACTTGTACACCATCACCGAGTTCCATGCTGACACCAAGAAGGTTGACAGGGTCCTCATGGTTCCTCCGCAGTTTCGTGAGATGAGCTGGTTGCTTAGTCCTCACAGATGCTTGCCTGGTGGGTGTCCTCCAGTGGACTTTATCAGAAGATGGTTTATTGCCCCGAGGCACAGGAAGCAAGGAGTCCAATCAGTGCGCATGAGTCAAGACGAGTTGGGCGCCCCTCCAGTGAAAGTACTTAACCAGCCCGTGCCCCCAAGCGGTACTTCCCAGATCTTGTCTTGTCCATCGAGCCCAGCGGGATCATCCAGCAAGTGCAAGTCTTCAGGCGAGCCTCAGAGAAATCCGGTGAAGAGTTCAGTCAGGTCCCCGAAGAAGCTGAAGGTTGTTCACGCTCTTTCTGAAGTTCAGGTGGTGCCCCCTGCCCGGGTATCGGATGCATGTTCCCCTTCGAAGAGACCAACTTTAGATCCCTCGAAGAGAACCTGCGGTAAGGTCCTAGGCGCTGATCATGGGAGAGTCAGAGTTGCTTCCGCGAAGGCAGGGAGTTCTCAAGTCCGCGAAGGCGAGATGCCCTCGAAATGTGCCAAGAATGGAGTAGCGCAGGAAGTCCATGACAAGGTCGCCAAAGAGCTCGAGATTGTAAAGGGGGGGGGGGGGGGCCTCGTAAGCTTGCCGGTATACTGCGTCTCCGGGCCAATATCCAAGTTGAACTCGAAAAACTCAAGTCTACGCGCACCGTACTTCAAGAATCTCACACCCAACTTCAACGAAAAAATGAAGATTTGGAGAAAGAGTTGGGTTTGCTAGAAGCCAGTTTGGATGAATTGAGGAGCGTCCAAGCAGAGAAGTTGTTGGGGGAGAGTGAGCGAGACGTCGCTCTCGACGAATCTGAGCTGCTACGTGGCTCTCTTCAAGAATCTCGGGAGAAGATTGGGCTCCTGGACGTTGAGGTAGAGCGAGCTCGTGCTGAGATTGAATGTTTGAAATCTGAGCCATACTCACCTCCTTGTGCTCCCCGGTCTCGCGTCAGAATGTAGAGGAGCTCGAAAATTTTGTGGAGGATTTGAAGCTGAAGCTGTTTGTGGCGGGTTACAGTGAGTCTGAGATGGAGGCACGCCTTGCTCGTGAATACGTCGATGGGTATCTTGATTGTTAGAACAACATGTCCCCCAAGTACGCGATTCAGGAAGGAGACATTGAAGATGCATCCCGGCGGGCTGCAAACTTAGAGCAAGAAAAGCGACATGGAGAAACGATCCCACCTGAGGTGCCAGGTCATGCGTCGCTGAGTTTCCCAGAGCAGTTTGGTGATGACCCTATTCCCGACATTGCCGACTTGTTCTACGATGGGATTCCTGAACTATCGAGCGAGGACTGGGCCCATTTTACACATTCAATGGGTCTGAAGATGTGATTTTGGACTTGCCTTAGGCTCGTATTGGGGCTTCTCCATTTTTATGTGTCTTATCAAACAAGTTTTTGAGCAGTCGACTTGTGACTCGTCAACCTTTTCTTTTGTTTTTGTTTTAGTTCAAGTGGTTGAGCAATCGGTATGTGATTTACCTACCTAGCTTTCTCAACATCATCAATATAAAGTCTTCCTTTATTTTCCTTCAAATTTTGTAGGATCTTTACCTTTATAGGCTTGCTTTGAGATGTAGAAATTTGAGAGATGTTGAAAATTGAGTTTTGTTGAACCAAGTGCAACTTGGGCTCGTGTGTTGTTCCGCCAAGGTCACCTTTGTGTATAGAAATGCTCGCTGGGAACTTGACATAACTCGGAATTGAGTGAGGTTGATAAGTTTGGAAAGCTAAGTTCCATACCTTTCTACTGCCACCAAGTTTGTTCCAAGATGATCCGAATTGAGCTTTGCAGGATCAGTCGAATCTTGAGCTCGTGCGCTGGTACGTACAATTGACCTTCGTGTACAAAAACGTTCGCTGGGAACTCGTTTCAACTCGGAATTGTGTGAGATTAATGGCGTTGGAAGGATGACTTCCATATATTTTTAAATCCGTCGACCTCATGTCAGCGTGATCAAAATTCAGTAGTCTAGGACTGAATGAATCTCGTACTCATGCGTTGGTACGTACAGTTGACCTTCATGTACAAAAACATTCGCTGGGAACTCGTCACAACTCGGAATTGAGTGAGATCAACGGTGTTGGAAAGCTGACTTCCGTAGAGGTTTAGGGCCATCAAGCTCATGTAAGGGTGAGTAAAATTGAGCGACCTATGATCGAATGAATCTCATGCTCGTGCGCTGAAATGCAGAATTGGACTTCGCATGTTAAAACATTTGCCCATTGTTTGTTGTGGCCTGATGGTTGCCCCTCTTGGTGGGGTTGGAAGTTTTTTTGGTAGCTTTCTGACTCCAACAATTCCAGATTGTGGATGGTTTCATGTGCTTTTCCGAGGCGGGCCTTGGGCCTTTCGCGTGGCGAAGGCTTGAATGTGCTTCACATGACGAAGATTTGTGTGTTTCGCGTGGCGAAGGCTTGAATGCTTCGCGTGGTGAAGGCTTGATGTGCTTTGCGTGGCACAGGTTTGGTGTGCTTTGCATGGAAAAGGCTTGTTGTGCTTTTCGTGGCAAAGGCTTGACGTGCTTTGCATGGCAAAGGCTTGGCGTGCTTCGCATGACGAAGACTTGAGTGCTTCGAGTGACGAAGACTTGAGTGCTTTGCGTGGTGAATGCTTGATGTGATTTTCATGGAAAAGGCGTGTCGTGCTTCGCATGACGAAGACTTGAGTGTTTCGAGTGACGAAGACTTGAGTGTTTCGAGTGATGAAGACTTGAGTGCTTCGTGTGGCGAAGGCATGATGTGCTTTGCGTGGCAAAGGCTTGATTGCTTCACGTATTTCATTAGACATTGAAACAAAACATCTTGAATCTTATTGGAAGATACTATGTGAGCAAAGTGGGCATTGAGCTTAATTTTATCCACATGCTTTGTGTCTTTGATGATTATTTGGTCACTGATTCAGTTTCCTAGACGTAGTACTTCCGAAGGTGATGGGCATTCAGTCTTCCGCTTACAAGTTTTCCGTCCATGGTCTCCAAGATGTAGCTTCCTTTCCCTTCCACTTGTTGGATGCGATAAGGGCCTTCCCAGGGGGATTTGAGCTTTTGAGACCTGGGGCGGTTTGGTGTTGCAAATTTTTTCTTGAGGACCAGATCGCCAGGGAGAAATTTTCGAATCTTTGCCTTCTTGTTGTAGAAACTTCTGACTTGCTGCTGGTAATTGCAGATGCGTTTGACGACTTGTTCCATCAACTCTTCGCTTAAGTCAAGGGATGTTCTTAAGGCTACAGAGTTGACGGTAGGATCGTCGAGCTCCGTGAAAGGTGCCGGAATGATGACGTATGGCGGGATGACAGCGTTTGTTCCAAATGTAAGTGTAAATGGGGATTCGCCTGTCGCTCGTCGCGGGGTCGTCCGGTAGGCCCAAAGTGTACCGTCTAGTTCTTCCTCCCATAGTCCTTTTTTGTCATTGAGTCTCTTCTTGATGCAATCAAGGATGGTCTTATTTGAAGCTTCTGCCTGGCCGTTGCACTGAGGGTAATATGCAGTAGAGGTGAAATGCTTTATTTTCCACGATTCGAAGAACTCCTTGATTGATGTGCCAGTGAATTGCGTTCCACTATCGGTTAATATAACTTACGGTATTCCAAACCGACAAATGATTTCACTCCAGATGAATTTTTGTACATCCAATTGAGCGATGGTTGCTAATGCTTTGGCCTCCACCCACTTGGTAAAGTAATTGGTGGAGATAATCAGGTACTTCTTATTGGGTGTTGGCGTAGTCGGCAATGGCCCGACAATGTCGATGCCCCACTGCATGAATGGCCACGGGCTAACCAGAGTGTGCAACTCTTCAAGGGGTGCTAGGTGGTTGGGCTTGTACCTTTGGCACTTATCGCATGCTTGGGCATATTTGAGTGCATCTTGATTCAAAGTTGGCCAGTAGAATCCTGCGTTAAGCGTCTTTTGTGCGAGCGATCTTCCTCCGGAATGGTTTCCACATTGCACCTCGTAAAAAAAAGGCCAAGACCTTCAATGTCTCAGGGTGCCTTAAACATTGTAAGTTTGCCCCTGTGAAGCTCCGACGAAAAAGCTAGCCATTGTCGATGTAGTATCGTGTAGCCTTCATTTGAATTTTGCGTGCTTCTAGTCAATCGTCTGGCAAGGTGCCATTCACTAAGTAATCAACAAGAGGGTTTTGCCAACTTGGGGCGAGGTCAACTTCTCTCACTTCAACTGCCTTCATGTCAATGCCGCGCTGCTCTAGATACTCAATCGGGATCGAGCGTCTGAAGCGATAGTCGAGTGCCGATGCTAAATTTGTAAGTGCGTCGGCTTGTGCATTTTCGGCTCTAGGGAGCTGGTGAAAGATGAAGATTGTGAAGTAAGCGAGCAGCTTTTGTACCTTGTTGTTGTATTGAAGCATCCTCGCATCTCTTGCAGCGTACTCTCTGATGGATTAGTTAGTGATCAACTGAGAGTCAGAATGTACGACAATCTTCTTAACTCCCAGTTCCTTGGCAAGGCCTAGGCCGCAAATCAGCACCTCGTATTCTGCTTCATTGTTGGAGGCCTTGAATCTGAACTGGACAGATTGCTCCATCATCGAACCATCGGGGGTTATAAGGACGATGCCTGCTCATACGCCTCGTTTATTTGACGATCCATCCATAAAGAGCTTCCAAAGTGGGTCGGTCATGGAGGAGCGCAATGAGGATTGTCCGTGTGTTTGTTCACATTATGGAGGAAGCTTGGTCGGGTGGGAGTCATTCTCGAGTTCCATGCCCCGAGTTTCCTCTAGTGATGCTGGCGTGAACTCCACAATGAAGTCTGCTAGGGCTTGGCCTTTTATCGCAGTCCTTGGGCGATAAAGCATGTCATGTTGACTCAGCTCTATTGCCCACTTCCTGACTCTTGTTGAGGAATCAGGTGCATGGAGGAGTAACCGCAGGGGGTACTTCGTTATGATGATCACCCGGTGAGCTTGAAAGTAGGGCCTCAGCTTCTTTGTGGTAACCAGTAGTGCCAGAATTAGTTTTTCGAGCTTTGGATACAGTGTTTCAGCATCGAGGAGAGCCTTTGATGTGTAGAATACTGGGAGTTGGACTCCGTTTTCTTCCCTGATTAGCGCAGAACTTACGGCCACGTCAGAAACTCCCAGGTAGAGGAATAGGTCCTCGTTGTCCTTTGGCTTTGATAGTAATGATGGAGATGCTAAGTAGCTTTTGAGATCTTGGAAGGCCTTCTCGCACTTCTCATCCCATTTTTCCTTGGATGCTCTCTTCATTGCTTGGAAGAAAGGTCGACATCGATCCATGGCCTTGGACAAAAATAGATTTAAAGTAGCTGCGCGTCCTGTGAGAATCTGTATCTCCTTCAGACTTGATGGTGACTTCATGTCCTGGATTGCTTTGATCTGTTTCGGGTTTGCCTCGATTCCTCGCTGGGTTACAAGGTACCCCAGGAACTTTCCGGCAGCCACCCCGAAGGTACACTTTAGAGGGTTTAGATTCATCATATATTTCCTCAGCAACTCGAAAGTTTGTTTCAAGTTCGCGATATGGTCTCCACGCTTCTCCCCCTTGATCATGATGTCATCGACGTAGACTCCCATAGTCTTCCCGATAAGATCCTTGAAGATGCGATTGACAAGTCGCTGATATGTAGCGCCTGCGTTCTTGAGACCGAAGGGCATGACCTTGTAGCACTAAACTCCTCTTTCGAAGACGAAAGCTGCCTTGTCTTTGTCGCTTTCATGCATGAATATCTGGTTGTAGCCGGAGTATGCGTCAAGGAAGCTAAGAAGCTTGTTACCCGCCGTGGAGTCTACCAGGAGGTCGATCCCCGGTAGGGGATAGTGATAAGAGCATATTTATGCAACATTTTATCTTGTTTTCTTACGTTTTTCTTAACTTGTTTCCTATGTTTTCTTGGTACTTAGCTTGTTTTCGTGTTTCGTAGGTTTTTTTTGAAGCAAATTTACAAAAGGAGCCAATTAGTTGCTGTTTTGGACAATAAAAGAGAAAACTTTGAAACTGTCTGCGGCACATGTGTCAACTTCCCGGAATAAACTGCACTTGCTCGGGAAGAACTAGCTGATGAGCCATATATCGTTGGAAAGATACGGAAGTCTAGTTTCTAGAGAATTTTACAGTTCATGAATTGGAATTTTCTACAAGGAGTTATGGCTGTTTTAGTACAGCAAGCAATAAACAAGGAAAAACGTTTGAGGCAGCAATAAATAAGGAAAAACGTTTGAGGCAGCAATAAATAAGGAAAAACGTTTGGAGCAGCAGTGAAAAGAGAAGAAACCGCAGAAACGGCAGCATCAAAGCAAGACATAATTGCTCATTCATTTGGAGGAGTAACGTCTCCAACCATTAACCCATCATAAAGTTGCTCTCTCATTTTTCCTACTATAAAAGCAGCAGCAACTTTTGACTTGAGGGAGGATTTTGGCAGCAGCAAGTAAACCAGAGAAGATTTTGGCAGCGACAAGGACACCTGGACGTGACCGTGACATTTGTCATTCCCTCACTTGGCAACAACACAACAACCACATCCATATCCTACCACCATTCCAAGCGTGACCGTGACGTTTGTCATTCTCTCTTCATCTTTTTTTTTGTTATTCTTGTTTCAAGTTTCATATTTGATTATGTATTGTGTTTCAAACATAATAAGTATGTCTAGCTAATTCTCTTTATAGCTAGGGGTGATTTCAAAACCCCAAACATGTGTTTAATGAATTGATTTTATCCAGTCCTTCTTTACTCATTGGTGAATGTGTTTTGCTTATCTTTTTTATAGATAACTTATTCTTGTTTGCTTGTTAGGCCAGTAAGCATGCTAGGATTTGATGCTAGAATATAAGAGAGTTTCACCTAATAGTTATGATCTTATATTCATAAGTAGCAACTATAAATGGACGTTGGTATGTTAAGCAAAACCTAGGTTCAACTAAGATGCGGTTCATACTTATGTTTGCCTAGATAATGTCTAAATTTTCTATAGAGCTTAATGATCTCTACTTGTTCATTTAACTTGCAGTTCATGATTAGATGATATGTAGAGAATGGTTTGAAAGCGACGCTAAGTTTAATTCAATAAAAGTTGGAAAATAATAAGATTAATTAGTGTTGTTCACGATTGATTCTAGACATTGTCATTCACTAGTTTGTAAAGAAATATCTGGAAATTAATTCATGTGCATATGTTTGGTGTGTGAAGATTGAACCTTTAACTACATTCTCCTCTTATCAAACTCACCTTAGATTTTATTACATTTACTTTAATTTTGTCATATTGATGATTCACCATTCTCCCCCAATTAATTGTTTTATTTAGTTATCTTTTCTTTTCATTTTCCCTTCGTGTTAATTAGCAAACCCTCTAATCCTTAGTGTAGAACGATCCTTGCTTATCCTATACTACATACTACAACTTTTGCAGGGTATTAAATTGTGTGTTCGTAAGAAGCATACCAATTTTTGGCGCCGTTGCCGGGGATTAGTAAATTGCTAGTTAGCTTGTTACATTTTACTTTACTTGTTCGCTCTTTTTATTTTTGTTGTTATTTTTATTTATTTTTTATTGTTTTTGGTCCTAAGGCCTGTTCTTGGTTTCAGGCACTAGTTTATGAGCACTAGAACATTTGGCAAGGGTTTCGCAGATTACGATTCGGAACCTGAGAGAACTTTCCATAGACGCAGGAGAGAAATTGCAAAACCTGAGAGGTATAGCTCTGAACCCGAGAGTTCTAGCTTTGAATCTGAGAGGTCTAGCTTTGAATCCGATCGTGAAGTACTAGACATGGCTGTAGACAACAGGTCCATTAAGGAGCTTTCAGCCTCAAACTTAGACAATCCTGTGCCTCTATGCATTCAGTATCCGGAAGCAGCTCAGGGAAAGACAGATGAGTTCGAATTGAAGTCCAGTTTGCTTCATCATATTCCGAAATTCCATGCCCTCTCTATGGAAGATCCGAATAAGCATCTCAAGGAGTTTGAGGTTGTTTGTTCCAGTATGACACTGACCAATGTGGATGAGAGTATTCTCAAGCTGAAAGCCTTTCCATTCTCGCTGGCAGACAAGGCTAAGGATTGGCTTTATGACTTACCTTCCGGAACAGTCAACTCCTGGGACACAATGAAGAAAGCATTCTTGGAGAAATTCTTCCCCACATCCAGAATCATCTTGTTGAGGAAGAAGATAAGTGGTATTCAGCAAGGTCCAGGAGAGTCATTTCCAGCATATTATGAGCGTTTTAAGACTCTCATTGCATCATGTCCTCATCATCAAATGAAGGAGGAGCTCTTGATTCAGTACTTTTATGAGGGATTGCTTCCTCTTGAGCGCCAAATGTTGGATGCATCAGCTGGAGGAGCTTTAGTTGACAAAACCCCAGCAGCTGCCAAAACCCTTATTGCAAATCGAGCACTGAATGCTCAACAATATGAGGGAGTTGGAGAGCCTTCACGCCAAGTCCATGAGGTAAGTGGTAAATCTAATTTAGAAGCTCAAATTGCTAAACTTACTTCTCTTATGTCTCAGGTTTTGGAGAAGCCGAAAGTGCAAGGAGTTGCACATGCCTGTGGTGTGTATGCCATGTCAGGACATCCTACTGATCAATGTCCTCAGCTGATTGAGAATGGCGGATGGGAAAGAGCCAATGCTATTGGATTTCAAGGGCAGAATCGACCTAGGAATGATCCTTTTTCTAACACTTATAATGAGGGTTGGAAAAATCATCCCAACTTTAGATGGAGAGATCCGGAACAGCCTCAGCAACAAGCTTTCACTAGGCAACCACCTGGTTTCTTTCAAAGATCGCAAGCACCACCTCATCAAGGTTCAGGTACATCTCCTAATTATGATGAAATTCTTAAAACACTAACTGCTTCCCATGCTTCTTTGGTACAAGGCCAACAAAATCAAGCAAAGGACATCTCAGATTTGAAGCTACAAATGGGGCAGATAGCTGAATTTATGGGACAAATCCGGGAACAAGGCAAACTCCCTAGTTCCACCATTCCAAATCCGAAAGGGGGATTTGAGACAGCAAAGGCCATCACACTAAGAAATGGTAGGCAGATTGAGAATGAGCCGAGAACCCCTAAAAGGAATAAGAATATGGAGGCTGAAGTCATAACTGAGCATGAGGAGGAGGATCCAGCCATCGGACCAACTGAGCAAAACCAGCCAAAGAAGACTTTGAGCAGCTCTTCCCACACCAAAGCAAATTCGACACTTTCAGGTAAGAAAGTGATTCCAAATTCGGTCTCCACTAATCCATCTTCGTATTCGTTGCCTTTTCCACTCAGGTTTGAAAAATCTAAAAAATAGGAACATGAGAAGGCAATCTTGGAAACTTTCAGGAAAGTCCATGTCAACATTCCACTCCTTGATGCTATTCAACAAGTTCCAAAATATGCCAAATTTTTGAAGGAACTTTGTACCACAAGAAGACGGATTCAAGATGGAGAAGTAGTGAGGGTTAGTGAGAATGTTTCTGCAGTTCTCCAGAGGAAATTGCCGGCTAAGTGTAAAGACCCGAGTAGTTTCATTGTCCCATGTGTCATTGGAAATACCAGGTTTGAACGTGCTATATTAGACTTAGGTGCTTCCATTAATGTCATACCATATTCTGTGTATCTCTCTATGAATCTTGGTGAGCTTAAAACTGATGGTGTTATTATTCAATTGGCTGACCGTTCTAATGCATATCCTAGAGGTTTGTTGGAAGATGTGTTGGTGCAGGTTAACCAATTAATTTTTCCTGCGGATTTTTATGTGCTCGAGATGGGGGATCCAGCATCTTCATCCCCTCTGCCTCTTCTTTTAGGCCGCCCCTTCATGAAGACAGCAAGGACAAAGATTGATGTTTTTGAGGGTGCATTGACTATGGAGTTTGATGGTGATGTGATCGGCTTCAACATCTTTGAAGCCATGAGGTATCCGGTTGATGATCACTCTTGTTTTTCTATTGATGTGATTGTTATCTTAGCACAGAAATTCTTAGACATTTTAAATGACGATGTACTTGAGACAACCATCACCAATGGCATAGGATTTGAGACAACGGGGCTTCCTTGTGACACAAGGAGGGTCTTGACTGAGAGTATCAATGAGGAAATTTTTGAAACTGTGGCCGCCTTGGAGTCCTTGCCACGGTTTGAGGGTAAGCTATCTCCTCCAATTTCTTTTCCTTTATCTAATATCAAGCCTTTACCTTCTGTGATTCAGGCACCTACACTTGAGCTTAAACCCTTACCGGGTCATTTGAACTATGCTTACTTGGGAGACAATGAGACATTGCCGGTCATTATCTCATCATCACTCTCGGCATTGGAGAAGGAGAAGCTAATTCGTGTTCTTAAGGAGTACAAGACAGCTATAGGATGGACCTTAGCCGACATCAAGGGTATTAGCCCTACGACTTGTATGCATAGGATACTTCTTGAGGAGGGGACGAAACCCACTCGAGAAGCTCAACGCCGTCTCAACCCTCCCATGATGGAAGTTGTGAAGAAGGATGTTATCAAACTCCTAGATTGTGGTGTCATCTACCCTATTTCAGATAGCAAATGGGTTTCACCTGTTCAAGTAGTGCCAAAGAAGTATGGAATTACAGTAGTGAAGAATGAGGAGAATGAATTCGTACTCACACGAGTACAAACTAGTTGGAGGGTTTGTATTGATTATAGGAAGCTGAATGCTACAACTCGGAAGGATCACTTTCCACTTCCCTTCATTGATCAGATGGTTGTTGAAAGGTTAGCTGGTCATGAATTTTATTGTTTTCTTGATGGTTATTCTGGGTATAATCAAGTTGTCATAGCTCCAGAGGATCAAGAGAAGACTACCTTTACTTGTCCCTTTGGCACTTTTGCTTATAGACGGATGCCGTTTGGATTGTGTAATGCCCCAGCAACTTTTCAGAGGTGCATGGTAAGTATATTTTCGGACTTTGTAGAGAAAATCATTGAAGTTTTTATGGATGACTTTAGTGTATTCGGTGATTCTTTTGACCATTGTCTAGATAATCTTACTTTGATTCTGAAATGATGCATTGATACTAATCTTGTGTTAAATTGGGAAAAATGTCATTTTATGGTTACTCAAGGTATTGTTCTGGGTCATGTAGTGTCAGCGAGGGGTATTGAAGTAGATAAAGCTAAAATAGATCTTGTGCGTTACTTACCCTCTCCTACTTCGGTGAGAGAGGTTCGTTCTTTTCTTGGACATGCAGGGTTCTATCGGCGCTTTATCAAGGACTTTTCCACAACCTCTAGACCCCTGTGTCGACTACTACAAAAGGATGTGCCTTTTGTTTTTGATTTATAATGCAAGAAGGCCTTTGACAAGTTGAAAGAGTTGCTGACATCGACACCTGTCATTGTACCTCCAGATTGGAGTCTACCATTTGAGCTCATGTGTGATGCATCGGACTACGCA